>NC_051165.1:132475283-132887160 GCF_013339725.1 Rhipicephalus microplus
CCACCGCTTCCAGGAATCGACGTTATGCGAATGCACTTCAGTAAAGTTACCCCACCAGAATATATTGAACAGTTCGCTGATGTAGTAAAATTTATCTTATAATAACTACTGGTCAAATGGCTTGTTTGTGCTGCTGGATTCAAAGTTATAAAAGATTAACTCTACTTGAATGAAATTAGGGTGCCTTTGTTTTAAATTAGCAGCACCGCGTCACAGTCGGTTCTCTACTCGCCTCACACACCTCGTGTATTAATGAATGTCCTTCGCTTTCCTGAACGCAAGGCCTATGCACCGCGTGAGCGAGCGGCTTTCAACTTCCGTGTTTGTGCCGCCGGTCTTCCGGACACACGCTCAACAGCTTGCTGGCTTCTCGTGGTACCAGGTGCTTTGTTCTGTCGGATCTCGAGTGGTTCGTGCCGCTTTCTCGAAACGAGCGCGCGCCACGAATGCATGTATGTAGACGTATATATACGCACAGACACGCACATACCTGTTGCCCCGCGAGTCGCGATGCCTTAGCCGCTATGAAGCGCGCACCCTAATGTGCTGGCCCGGAAGTGTCAACTCCGCTTTGCGCCACGCCGCTTTGTGAAAGGCACGATTACATACACTGGCCGCTCGGGTGTGTAATTTGCAGCGAAGTGAAGATCGCGCCGGCTCCTCGGAGGCCGCTCGCCAGGCGTTGGTCGTGAAAAGAGGCGCGAATGCTTTATTTAGCTGGCTTCTCGCGAAGTCCTTCGCTGTTTTGGTCGGCTCGATTGTAGTTGTGTGCACTGCTGGTGATGAAGCGTTTGCGAACGAGCGGCACGTATGAAACTATTGTGTAGATATGTTATACACTTTGTGGACTTCGGACATTTTAGTGCGCACTGCGATGGCGTATGTGTTTCTTTTTCTTTATTTCACTGGAGGTTCTTGAGCTTTAGGTATCTTTCTGTGGTTTTATTTCGACTTGTCTGGGAACAAATAGTCCATTAGAGGTCTTACATTATGCATTCAATTAAAACTCTCACTTAGAGTTAACCGGGATTACAAATTCATGAACTGACAGAACTTTAAACTGATGCTTCCACGGTTCTTTTTGTAACCGTATATCAAAGGCTATACAGCACCAAGAGCTTGTTTGTTTTTGGAAAGCGCGAGTGACTATTGATTGAAATCCGTACCTTCCGCGTTGTGTTTACCAGAGAAGCCCTAATTAAATGATGCGAACTTGATATGTTGCCTAATATGCTGGCGGGGGTGTCCTAGCCCGTGCGCTAAAACTGTTCCTGAACAGCAGCTCAGCTATTAGCGCATGGCATTCGGTGCCATCGAACAAATATAGCAACGTCGTTTCGCAAGTTTTTCTGAGCCAATTTTCTAGCGGACTCTGCAAGCCATCTAGAGTACTTTCTCGATGGCATTCTCGTATAGAGTGCGGTGGAGCATGCGGAAGTAAAACGTAATGACGCACAGCGCGGGAACACATAATTCCGTGCAACGTGACGAAACAGCGGGTCGTTGTAGATGTGTCCCAAAGAACCTGTAGGATCTTTGTTATTGTTAATACATGGGTCGCAACTTCTACTACTTCTTAAACTTTCAGCCTCCATTGTGCAGTATATAATAAGCGCAACTTTATATGAGTAGACACTCGTTGTGTCTGTGCGTTTCTGTGCGCTCGGTGAAAGATCTCCTGGGAGTGAGCTGAACTTAACTGCAGAAAGGTGCAACCGGCCGCGGCATTTTATGGGTGTCAGCCACGCTTGCCTGTCTCGCGATTTCGCGTTTACGCCGCCTCAGTGGCTTCTGTGTCTAAGAGAGCGACGTAATTACGCTGCGTAAAAAGAAGAAAACAAAGAGACGCACTCGCATCACCTTTGCGACGGCTAAAACCAACTCGCACTGGGCGCGCGGTCTTCTTAGTGGACTTGGAGAATTGCGCACTGCGCCATAATTTGCGCTACTCGTGAGTTGCCTTACATAGGTGTCACGGGGCGAAACCGCAGCGCGCCTCGGGTAATTGTGTGCTGCGCGTTTCATGGGGAAAACCCGAACGATGTGAACGTTGAAAATTTGGCACGTTCCGTTATACCACCCGTTTGCACTTGCAAACTCTTAGGGACGCAGAAACGCGCGACATGCGTTCGACTGCCGCGCACAGTCGAATCTGTATGTTTAGTTCTCTTTGGGGCCATTAGTGGCACCATCTTAAGTTACTGTCGCGCCAAATATAGCCATTAACTAGAAAAATGACAGTGATATAAACCCGAGAGACAAGTTGATGACTGTAAATGCCGTAGCCGTCAGACACAATGCAATAGATGAATTTACGGTATCGTGTACTGAGGTCCCCGTGGCCTTCGTGTTTTGGTACTACACGGGGAAGCTGCTTTTGTAACGTCATGGCCAATATATCTTTAGGCGGAAGGTTATCCCGGCGATTCAGTTTCCTATATAGGAAGGGAAGCCCAAGGACATACGGACAACGAGACGTAGTAGACATCACGGGCGCTGTGTCTATGCCCTATTTGTTTGCGCTGCCATTTCTAAATAGGTATCATGCACCAAATAGCCCAAACCAAAGTACTCTATTCTTGCTTGCTTTTTCTTTGCCCGGCGTAGAATACGTGTTTTCTTCGTACGCGGTGGTGCATGTGACTGGGAATCTAACTTGACGTTTCGGATTTTGGGCTTTTGAGAAAGGCGTTCGCTATACTTCTCAAAGTGTCTTCATATGCAAATCATAATCCGCCTTCGTGGGATTCGCTGGGATGCGTCCTTTGTCAACCTATTTGGCCGCGGTAAAGAACCAAGTATTGCTACGAAGAAACTAAAACAATGAAAATTGACCGTCCGACTGACGAAAAACAAAGTATTGTTGTCAAGTGGAGAACAATAGGATATACTATAAGGAAGATATAGATGCGCGACTCTCCCTTCTACACCCGATTCAAACTAGATGCTACAGAATGCGTCAGCGCGGTGCCCTCTGTTTTGTAGCGGACCTTTGAGTGAAGTTCACGTGGAAGCGGAAGCACGAAAACATGTCTAAATATTTTGACGAAAACGTAATGATCTATATTATATCTATAAATTCGGGGAGCTCTTCCTGTAAAAGCTACACGAAGAAAACTGACCTTTTTCTTCGTGTATACGTCACGTTCGTCCTATTCCTATGAACAGGAATGGTTATGCTTGGAACCTTCGTTTAAACTTGAAGCTCGTTCAATTTAGACTTATAGAATTCGCGAGCGTGCGATGCTAAGACGATGTCGTGACAAAAAAAGAAGTGCGAACGAAGTTATATTGTTCCTGATCGAGGCAGAATACGGTGTATACATTTCAGACAGTTCCACGCGTATAGTATAGCTCCCAGATAAACTCTTGGAGGGCTGCCAGCACCGACGTGTGCTCTATTCTTTCAACGTAACTCGATTTGAATGGAGACTTTCTATGCGTGCTGCAGCGCCGCCGCTATTTTCGATCCTCGCCTAAGTGACATTTATTGCCGAGTTTTCAGCCCTGATTTAGTCTCTGTACGCGTACCTTCCAAAGCCTCGCGGACTCGAGATTTCGTCGTTCCTTCTCGCGGGCTCCTCGTACTGATAACACACACACATATGATAACACACACGCCTCAATCGAGTTATGTCACCGCTCGTGTTCGCGACGCGCCGAATAATAGGGCGAGTTTCGTTTTCTTGTGAAAGTGAATCGCTCGGCCGGGCAGTGTGTGCGCGTGTGCTTCGCGTCACGTGTGTATACGAGCTGGATCGCCCGCCGATTCACTCGTTGAGGTCGTGATGAATGCGCTTCCATCTGGCGTGTCGAGTGTGATGTACGTTTGTGGATGCGAGTGGAGGGCGGAAGAAGAGAGGCGTCGGGCTCACGGACTCTTGGCACGGCTTTAGTAACTCGAAACACTCGCGAGGTTGTTCTGGTCGTTGTGGGCTTGGATGAATTATGATGGTAGAACGACGAAATATGATGGGGCGAACTTTTGGTGTTTTTACTTTCTTTCTTTTCTTTTTATTCATAGCTTGCGCATACATCAGCGGTGTGGTTAGGAAAGTGGCGCTGCCATGCTGTCACCCTCCAAGTGAGGCAGAAAATCGTTTCTCTCCAACGAAACGCCGCCTTTTGTATAACGGCGTTGTCGAATAGTGTGAGAACAAACAGGGGGCTGCGAATCTGAGACCGGCTTTTCGCTATACCTCTCAATGCGTTTCTTGCTACGCCCGTTGCGCCACTGACTTATGTGACTAATGCGTTCTCAAGCTGGATGGAGGCTACAAAGGACAGTCTGACGGCTATGATGTTTCTCTTGCAAACCATACTTGCTATGCATCAGTCTATTGCGTGTCGCGGCGCGTCGTTGAGTTGGTGCCTGCCCTTATCGGGCGTTGAGAGTTGCAAGTGCGGAGGTGATACCGCGCTGCTCTGGCTGCTGATAAGCGCGGGGTCCCGGGTTCGACTCTTGGCTGCAGTTATGCGGAAGCGAAACGCAACATTGCTGTGGTTATAGTGTTTACACGCGTGTAAATTACCTCGCGCTATTGATGTTGGTACGGAGCACTTTGCTATACGTCTTCGGTAGCCTTAATTACGTGTTTCAATCAATCAATCAAATCAATCAATCAATCTATTAATCAGCGAACATTTGGCAATTCACCTTCATGCCATTTAGGTCGCACCCGAGGGCCAGAGAGCCGATAGGCGCGTCGGTGTTCGTATACACTTTGACGTTTTTTCCGAGCTAGGCTTAGTGTTGCCTCCGAGGCGGAAATAAGTTTTCGCGCTGGTCTATAGTGAGGCATCCTGATTGGTCGGGTCGCCGTTTTTCTGCGTTCGCGTGCGCCTTATGGACGCAATCGGCCAAATGAACATTGTGTGCCTTTTCCCAATTCCGTGCCCGTGAATGAGTTTGGGGGGGGGGGGGGGACAATGCCTTTTCCTCGTCTCTCCACCGCGATGTGCGTGCAGTGCCGGCAGTAACGGCTTTACCATTCTCACTTGCTTCCATTGTGTCCGTAATTCGGGAGTGAAGGCTCTCTTCTACACAATAGCTATATGGCGCAGAACGACGCGCGCTCGCCTCTACTATATTCGTGAACGTGTGTGCTTGCGCGATTCTCCTTGCTTCTTTCGGGGGCCCTTCATTATACTGCCGAAAGTGGGACTGGAGCATTAACGATGTATACTGTTCCCATTTCTTTTCGCACTTCGCGTCGAACGGGCGCCGTGACGTGCTCCTTTGTTTTTTGTTTTTGCTTTTGTTTTTTTTTTTGGGGGGGGGAGTTTGTATACATAGTGAAAGTTTTTTCACGTACGCACTTTTTTTTGTAGTGTGTTGCCCGCATACACACGTTCCCCACCTACACACGGAGAAAGAGATAAACTTGGTGGGTGCATTAAGGTGTGCGGAAAGCCGGGGCAGTTCTTATAAGCTCTCCACCGAGCCCTTCTGCTCACGCTCTTCCTCTCATTATCGGCCCAACACGCGTCCTGTCGTCGCGTATTAGGCCGATATGTTTATTATAGGCAGCGTTGCCGTAGTTTTGCCTGCACTACCTGCGCGTACATAAGTGCAGTACACGTGGTGGGCCGACCACGTCCCCTCGCTTCGATTCTGCTCTGCCATGCTCTCTCCAAATCTTTTCTTCTTTTCACGACTGTATTCGCCTGAATTTGCGCGTTTATTTTTGTATGCTCTATTAAGGCGAAATTTCTAGATGCCTCGCAAAAGCGAAAATTTACCGTCGGCCTCAGCGCGACTGAACGAGTCATGCAAATAATCACGTGATGACGGCACCATATCACACCGTCAAGATGTCACAGGTACCGAAATTGGTGACGTCAATATTATGTCGTTATGACGTCACACAATGTGACGTGATGGCGTTCGTCACACGATACCGTGTATTTTTCAAAGG
Source organism: Rhipicephalus microplus (assembly GCF_013339725.1). Classification (NCBI taxonomy): domain Eukaryota; kingdom Metazoa; phylum Arthropoda; class Arachnida; order Ixodida; family Ixodidae; genus Rhipicephalus; species Rhipicephalus microplus. The sequence continues at coordinate 132,481,202 of NC_051165.1, forward strand.
TTGGCCGATCGTGAAGGCCGTGCGAAACCTGGACGAGGTGCAGGAAGCTTACAGTGCCTGCAATGCGCACAATGCTTACAATGCTACAAAGCTACAAGCTTGCACTGCTTACAGTGAGGCAATGAAGGATCCCGTTAGGTTCACAAAGTTTTCGAAAGGGGGCCGGGTGAGGATCAATACACCGACTAAATTGGAAAGAGAGAAAAAAAGAAGATGGTTTCCGCCTTCGTGTCTTCTTGAGCGATTGCGCGACGGTCTCTGCCAGCTTTATTTACTTGTTTATTTTTTGCTCGTTGGGTGCGTGGTGATTGTCTGTGTCTCCATCGCGCGCGCCCTCTGTCAAAACCCCCACGCACCGTGTCCCGCGGATGATGTAACGGTCACGTTCCTCATTCACGCGCTGCTCGCTCCGTGTTCTCGCGTTTCCTTTTTTTCTTTCTATTCGTTTCTATAGTCTCTTGGGAGTATAGGATGGCCGGGTCTCTGCGTAGACCGCGGCTTCTCGAAGTCTGACAGCGCCTGACGGATCGCCTCGCGTGTCGCAAATCACGGGCGCGGCCGTTCATCCGCTCGGTCGTGTCACACGACTCGACCGCTTTCAACGCGCTCTTCGCGGAGGCTGTTTATGAGGTGGGGGGAAGAAGAGAGTCGCTTTTCTCCCGAGCTACGACGGTTGTTTTTCTTTTCACTCTTCTTTTCTTCGTCTACTACCCGGAATGTCGTTTCTTCGGTATGAACGTGTAAGTCGTGCGAACGATCTCCAGGCTGGCCTCTTTTGCGGGAATTGAGTAATACGTGGCTCGTTTTTCGTGAGACAGCGCGTCAGTGTGGCCCGTAATAAGAGAGCTAAATGCTTGAATGGTGCTTGTGTAAGAAAATCTCAGGTCCAAAGATTTTTTCTTCAGGTTCAGTACAATTCAACTCCACTTTAGTACGGAGATATAGAGAGATAAAAGTGATTGTGTGTTACGAGCAAGGAAACTTACGCGGTAGCATAGGGATCCGCAAACTGCACCGCTTTCATGATGAAAGTCGTCTGCGTGATCACGGACATAACATGAGATATGATAACTTTACAAACGGTAGTATTCTGATCTTTTTCCCGTATCTGCATCGATTTGTACACTCACACACATCTGATATTCTCGTGCACGCACAAAAAAGTGCTAAGAAGCAAAGGAAATTAAGAGAATGTCACTGTTGGAAAATTTGTCGCTTTCTGTAGTTTGTGGTCACTCTGAACATGGTCGCCGAGGTATCAGAAAGGAACGATGAAACAGCTATAGCGAGTTCAGTACTGCGTACGCAAAAGCACCGCGAAGTTATGCGCACACGCGTGCTCTCTAGGCGGAACGCAGTGTTCATACGTACGCAACGGCGTTACGGACACCACGTACCCCGTAATAAATCTCGCTACTATTGAAATAAGTAATGTTAAGGCACGAAAGAGATTTTATTGCAGCGTGCAGGTGTAAGAGCTGCGCCGTTTTCGCCAGACAGCTCTGCTTTTTTGTCGTTTTTTTTTGTCTCTATTTGCGCGGTTATCTGTTAAGGTTTTTATACCTGCTGCGTGTGGAGACAACTTAATCCACGTATTCGCTTTTCGCACAGGTATGTGGCGAGAACAAAATACGCCTTCAATCGAACGGCGTGAAGCTTGTGATGCTCTCTGAACCGTGGTGCATTTTTTTTTTCGGTTGAAGCTAAAGCCTGCAGTTTACACATAAATGGTCTTTTTAAAATCTTTGGTTAATGTCAAGACGTATGCGGATGCTTAACTTAGCTGCATTTCTTTCTTTCTTTCTTTCTTTCTTTCTTTCTTTCTTTCTTTCTTTCTTTCTTTCTTTCTTTCTTTCTTTCTTTCTTTCTTTCTTTCTTTCTTTCTTTCTTTCTTTCTTTCTTTCTTTCTTTCTTCCTTTCTTTCTTTCTTTCTTTCTTTCTTTCTTGTGCGATGCAACAGAAGGTCGCGTTTATCCCTTCTCAAGCTCTTCTGACGTAAGGGTTTTCTTGAAAAAAAAAACAGAAATGTCTCCCTGCTGAGAGTGCTAACCTACCGCAGCTGCATTTATTTGCTCTCGAGGAACTCTCGGCAAAAAGTGCGAACCCGGACTGGAGCGACGCATTTTCTCGCACGATGCATCTTGAATGAGGCAGTCACCTGTGGAACCCCTTTACGGCGTCTTTTCCCTCGTGCGACATTTTATTTCGCGTTGTTGAACTAAAGTGAGAAAAAAAGCAAACGAAACAAAAACTAGAGAAGGGATTCTCGCTCGCGACTTGATGGGAAAAAATAACTGCCATGTGTGGCCGCTCCGTAAGAACGTTCGGTGCACGCGCTCCTGAAATGGTATTTGCGCGAGGGAGTATAACACTCTCATTGTGGTGTAGTGCGCCCCGTGGTATCTCTATGGTTGGTGAGATTGCACCGATTTTGGATGTAAAAAATGCTTTTTTTTCTCTCTAAACTGCTTTCCGAGATGTAAAAAGATAGCGCTCTTGCTTTCGGGAATGACAGTTCATGCGTTATATCGCGTGAAATTTACTTTCTCTTATCATTCTACCGGCTGGACGTACCGTGCTCGCCCTTTCGGGTGCTTCTGGCACCTTAATAACCGTTTCGTTAGACGGCCCCTTAAAGCTATGTGGCTCATAGAAAGGGCCCCGTGTGAAAAACGAGAATGTACGGGATCTCTCTTCCTATCTCTCTTTCTTCGCGTGTGTTTGAGGGAAAGAGAGAAGGGAAGTAAAAGAACAAGGGAAAAGAAAATGGGGAATGCTGTTTTGTTAGGCCACGTGTCGGAATTGAAGATACGAAAGCCGTGCGCCTTCACGTTTGCACAAGCCGTAGAAACAATGGCGGTGCGAAGTGAACTGCCACGTCCGCATACCGTGATAATAAACGCGAAAATACCGAGCGACTATGCTGGTGTTAAATAAGAGATTATCGCTAGCATTGTTATCATTTGATTTGATTGCGTAGTGAGTAGCTACATTCTTGCTTTTCGTTACTCTAGCATGGGGACTTGAGCTTTGCCACAGTGACACTCATTGTGCGGCGAAGCCAGCTTTCGAGCCTATGTGGTATTAGTGCAGTCGCAATCTCAAGCATTAAGCAAGTTTTTTTAATGGTAAGGTTAGACTGCTTATTTTACCTGTTCGCTAGGTTGCGATATTGCTATAGTAGAAGCACTTCTCGCTTCCCAAAAAACATTCGGTCACTGCAATTATCATGCTCAATACAGAAGCAGAAAGCTTGTTTTTGATGTTGTACTAGAGTAAGGAAAAACATTTTTCTTATCCTTTCCAAGTGAAAGAAAAGGAAGACGCTTAATGCTAAATACTGCATTTTGTATTGTTGTGCTTACCTTCAGAGAAAATATATTGGAATTATTCGGTATGTCGCTGGCAGGAAAGCGTTAAAAAATGAGTGGGCTAGTCGCCAAGGCTTTTCTTCCCCGCAAGTGCTATTTTGTTGTGCTGGCATACAAAACAGTAAGCCGTACAGTACCTGTGTTTCTAAACAGTGAAATGGTCTATTCTATAGACGCTGCGTCGTATCTGTACTTCTAGGCTTCAGGTGATGACGCGAAAAAAAGTAAACAAGGAAGTAAGAGAACAAGGTGACATACAGCAGTGGTAGGTCGGCGCGCACGAGGCATAGTGGCCTTTTTTTTTCCTTCTTTTTCCCTTTACAATTGCACCGTGCTGTTAGTAAGTGTGCTGCTGGACAACGAACTTGAGCGAAGGCATGCTTGATTAGCATGCACCATCGCGGTCATCGCTACTACGTATGATGCCATACAAGTCCGGTATAACGGACGGGACCACTTGTGTTCCCAAAGAAGAACGTAATTGTGGACGAAAAAAGAAATAAACCTGTCGCTTCCTTTTTTTTTTCTTTTGGGATGACGATACGTACAAACAAAAGGTAAATAGTATCGCACGATTTTTCGTGCGAGCTTGATCTCACAAGCGACCGTATCACAAGCGTAAAGAGCGGAAACGAGGTTTTCTGTGTGGTAATTGAATCGTCTTTCTACTTCTTCGCATTTCTGGCTGGCGTCCATTTCTGACTACATTGATTTTTATATTTTTTTTCTAGTGACGTCTTTGAACTAATGTTCTCGTCGCTTGTGAAGAGAGAGAGGCGAAGCGTGTTCGGGTAGTGTTGCGCCTCGTCTCTGTGTTCCAGCAGTGGTCGGTGCATGCCGTGGACGCCTCTGGCCGCCGCATCAGCGCAGCGTCGCTTACGGAACGCTGCGTTCGCGTTTCCCAACGTCTCCCCTTCTTGACACGCGAGCGCCTTCACCGGCGTGTATCGTATAATGTGCTGGGTCTCGCGTGGCTAGCAGGGAGCCCATATTTGGCCCTTGCGCCAATGCTGCTTCTTCCCGCGGGTGCAGTGTTTCCTCGACGTCGCCAGCTGGCACGCCTGTTCCGCTGCTTCCACACCGAATTGATACCCCCTCCCCCACCGCCCCGCCATCTAACTATAGCGTTCCAACTCCTACCCTATTCCGCACGCACCACCCGCCAATCTCGTTCCTCTTTCTGTTGCTTGTTTTATCGGCTAACTTGCTGCCTCTGCAGCGCGGAGAAACAACATGCGGGCCAGGTGTGAGCTGTTGAGCGCTGAAGCCCCGGAGCGAATAGCAAGGATCGAATGCACAGCCCCCCTCCCCCCCCTCCCATTCACCGTATACTCCTGTGTTGGGCATATTGCGCTTTATACGTAATAGGCGTAACTTGAGAACTTGTTTCGCTTGTGAGCAGCGTGGGAAGGTAAGTTAGCGAATGAATAAGGGCTGTCATAAGAGGAAAGAAAATATTTTGGACTACAATGACTCGGAGGTTCATTCGCCTACGTTTATCGTGCTTTCGAAAACGGAGATCCCTGTTTATACGATTCTGTGAAAAGAATAAAGTGCGGTACTTTACTCAATGTACAGGTGTATGTTAGTGAGATTCAGGTGGTAGTGCTGCACTCGCCTCAATTAATGTCGTAACAAGCAAAGGTAAATGTATGTTTTGTCTCCGTGTCCTACAATATAGAATGCAACTAGGATAGCATGATGTGCGAGAGGCGGGAGTTATGCTGAGATACTTTTCTCTTCATATCCCTAAGTTAAATATCACTACCCCCTCCCCTCCCCTCCAGACGATCGAATTAATCCGGATATTCACGGTGTGCCGTCGCTATAAACCAATGTAGCAGTTTCAAAGCGCATCATGCTGAGATACTTTTCTCTTGATATCCCCATTTTAAATATCACTACCCCCCGCCCCCCCTCCAGATGATCGAATTAATCCGGATATTCACGGTGTGCTGTCCCTCTAAACCTAAGAAGCAGTTTCAAAGCGCCACAATTAATTTGAAGAGGGCTCGTTTCTTTGTACAAACGTGCATCGCGTTAATGGCGTCTATCGGGTGAGACCGAGAGTGGAAACCGTCTTAAAGAATTCGCGTAATGCCACGGGCGCTGGACGTTAAGATGATGTGGAGCGCTTCCTGAGCACCGTTTGATATAAACGGCCGCTGCTCTCTACCTGGGCTTTACTAAGCGGGATACAGCTGCCGACACGTTAAGGCGATAGGAGAGAAGGAGAAGAAAAATAGGCTAAATGGTGAGGGGATGATGGTTACAGATACCAGCCCTGCTGCGAGCAACGATTGCTGGGACGGCGTGCTGCCTATAGGAGGTGCAGAGTGGTGGCCGCTGTAGCGTATATAGGTGGGGTCGTGTCTTATTCTGTGCGGCGGCAATCGCTCCGAACGCATGAGAAGCGCATTCTCGAGGAAGGGAGTGGTCGTGTCGGCCGTTCGATTAAGGGTCCCGCCTCATAGTCAAGCGGGAAGAGACGGAAGGTGAGAAAGACGTGTCCTTAAAGTAGAAGAGACTGCGAGAGATGTAACGGGCGTGCCGTTTATTTTTTTCGTGATAGTTGGGCCAATGATCGCCAGCGACGTTAAGGAACCGTGCTCATTAAGCCAACGGCGTCCTCCATTTCCCAATCTCGTCCTTTCCTGTGGCAGTCTTCCTCGGCAGCCTCTCGTGTCGCGGTCTAACCACTGCACTTGACCCTTTCCAGCTCCCTCGATTAGTATGCTTACAATAAGTACCTTGTGCTATTTGTATTCATACGCGTCTGTGTTACCATCTCTCGTTGCTCGAGGTGTGGTGCTTATGACGTGGCGCGATACATACGTGCTCCTGCGCGTCGTTAGGGGTCGCAGCGTTCGGTTTATTTTTGGTGGCCACGCTACGGACGCCTTCCTTTGTGTTCATGCTTCGACGGTTTTAGAGAGTACCCTATCGGCGCATCATCTAGATGACACTGACGTGACATTTGGGGGCTGCTGGGACGCTGCTTTGTACTTTGGACGCGACTAAGAACAGCAGTGTGTGCGGCGGAGATCAAAGCCGGGGATCCTCAATCACCGTCTCTCTCCAGAGGGAACCATCGTTGCTCCCATTGCTAAACCTTTCTCAAGAGCAAAGGCAGTATGGCCCATCTTCAGGCAAAGGCAGTAAACCAAACCTAAGTGAAACAGAATCTTCGACCGTATTCAAGTCAGGCCTAATTCGAGGAATTTCTTCTTTGTAAGTGTGTTTTCGGGTTATAGACGGCTTCGCTAATGATGTGTCCCACTTGGTGATTCACTGAAACGTGCTCTTACAAAGCTTGTTCAGCGTGAGACGTTTTTGTGAACGTGGACCTTCTGGCGCGGAACGAGAGAGGAAGCGCAAGTGCATGGCAGTAAGAGAAACGAAATTCCTATGCAATCAAAGGTGGCGTTAGTGTTTAGTTAGGCAATGATGGAATAAACTGAGCAGTTGAAAGTGCAATCGCTGTTGTTTCAGTGTGCAAGTTGTCGCGCGTGAGTTAGTTTAATGGCGCAGCTGGTTCGTGAATTTCCTACGAACAAGCCGATTACCTACCGTGGTAGCCAAGTAGCACGGGTGGTGCGGTGCTAAATTTGAGCGCTTGTATTGGACTCCGACCATGGTGGTTGCGTTTTTTTCTTCTTATTCTTCTTCTTACTTCATACGCGCTGTTCAATTCTATGCTGTCTGACAATGTACTCGTAATCGTATAAGTGTTCATAAGTATTAGTGCGGCCTATATTAGAAATTGTGGAATATTTTCAAAGTGCTTCCAGTTAGGATAAATTGTATTGCTATACATAAAACGACCCTAAGAACGAGCTTTACAGAACGGAAAGCCAGAATCTCACTGTGCTGAAGGATTCTGCGTCATAGATATTGTACCACTTAGCTGTATCGAAGGATGAATCTCGCTGAACGCCGAGGGCAAGGAACGCTTTAATTTACTCGTGCGCGATTCATTAAACGCGTGTCCCTTACATGTCCGAAGGATCATTCGAAGTGGATATCGGTTCTCATTTCCAGCTGGGAGTATTAGAAGCTGAACTTGAGTGAAACTGAAGGGCAGGCTTTTCTTTACTGATACGGGTGTGTGCCTCGTTAATTTGCCAGTAATAATGAGCATACGCACGCTGTCTTATTGTGATCGCGTTTCTTGCTCGGCAGCGTCTCTCCGGTGAAATCTCTCTTTAAAGGAGAGTTCGCAATGTAGTATGGATGCAGTTGTTCTTTTCAAAATAAATAAATATATGTATCTAATGAAAAGGCTCGTCTTTGTGCGCCACTATGCCCCTCGGCTACACTGACAAAGAACGTCCGGGAGTAATAAGGTGTGTGGCCTCCGGGGTTCAGGTCTCCACTGGAGCTGTGCGTGTGGTTTGAAGTATCTTTTTTCTCGTTCTTTCGGTCGCTCTTTTTTACTTAAGTGCAGCTTCGCGCTCTTTATTTTTTCTTGAGTCTTCATCTATTTTTTCTTGAGTCTTCAGCATTATCAACAAGATAGTGCAATGAGCGCGCGGCGGCTCTCATGTCTCACGCGTACTTTGGCCCACAGAGAGGAGGGGAGAGGACGATCTCTCGCGCGCCCTTATATTCCGGTGGGGAAGATCATACGTCTTGGCTGGCGTTGGGCTTGCACTGGAACGATTCTGTTGTGATTACGAGGCGCACAAAGGTCTCTGCAATCGTTGCACAGTCTCCGTTAGCGATGGAGAAAGCGGACGAACGACTGCTACGCCGCCTGCAGACGAACACCTTTATAAGTCCGGCGGTCGCCAGGCACTTTTTGCCGGAAATCAATGGCACCTGCTCGACCTGTCATGTGCTCGCCGACACATATCACGTCGTAGCATCGTGCCCAGTTAATCCCGTCCCTTTCTCATCCCCTTTTCCTATCCCAACTAGAGAGGCTTGGGAGGAGCACCTGCTCGGCTGCTCTACCTTGGCTGCGCAACGCTCCTTGGTGGAGCGCGCACGGGCAGCTTCCAGCTCCACTGGCGTCCCGGAATAGGGTCTTGCCACTCTAGCACGCCGATGGGCCACGTCGGCACTCTCTAGTAAACTTTTTCTGAAATAAATGTTTTTTACCACCACCACCACCGTTAGCGAAAAGGGCGCTCTTTTCAGACACGGCGAAGTAACAACTGAGACGCTTATTCGCGTTCATCTGTACCTGTGAATACGTTTTCGGCGTCATTTGTGCGTGAGAAACGCGGGGCACGATTCGATCGGCTTGCCATTCTGCGCATGACCTTCCAATTTGTTGCTATCGCGTTCATTGCTTCACCTTAGCGGCAAAACTGTGACCTTTTTTTTTCCTTATGCGAAGTTTGGAAGCCTCGAAACTTCCTTCCAATTTGTTGCTATCGCGTTCATTGCTTCACCTTAGCGGCAAAACTGTGACCTTTTTTTTTCCTTATGCGAAGTTTGGAAGCCTTTGGAAACTCTAGATGTAATGCTTGTAAACATGAGAGCCTAAATTTCCAACTCTGATTCTTGCTTTTACCGGCTATAGCAGCAATATTATCCGGGATTTTCGTGCCAATGCCAGTATGCTACTATGAGAGACGCCGTAGTGGAGGTCGCCGGAAATTTCAACCATGTGCTGTTCTTCAACGTGCACTCACATCGGACAGCACACGGGCTTCTAGCGGTTTGCCTGCTTCAAAGTGCAACAATCACGATAAAATCCGCGACCTTCTGGTCAGCAGCCGAGCACCGTATTGCCGCCAAGACGTACTCGCGAAACTCACGTAACTCGAGTTTCGCTTCGTTAGAGTACAAGCAGCAGTAAGAGAGGCTGATGTGTGGTTTCACGAAGTTTACGGTCATCGACAGCCGTGCTAAGAGCATTATTGCAACTATTTATGATGTTTTTTACAACTGCATGCACTCTCTTTCCTAGAAATAACTCCGTTTCTAAAACGCACTCCTCTTACAAGGGGGCCACAAGAGGACCATTTCATCTTTTTTTTTTTTGTAAAGTCTTCTTGCCCTATTGCTGGATGCCTGTTCAGTAAGGTCAGGTGCGATCTCTGTTGCCGCAATTTAAACATTGTAGCGTTTTTATATCGACCAAGAGAATCTTGATTTTTGTCCGCCGTGATGGGTCAGCTGTTGCACGTGCTCGGCTGCTGACCCGAAGGCCGCGGGTTCGATTCCGATCGCGGCGGTCGCACTTCGATGGATGCAAAATGGTAGAGGCCCGTGCACTGTGCTATGTCAGGGTGCACGTCGAAGAACAGCAGATGGCCGAAATTTCGGGAGTGTGCTCCACTAAGTCCCTCGTTCATTAACATATCGTAGTTTCGAGACGTCAAACCCAAGACATTATTATTATTATTATTATTATTATTATTATTATTATTATTATTATTATTATCGTAATTTATCGCTTCCATGGTGCTATAGACGCCGTTTGCGCGCAGAGAGGTATTCGATTGTTTCGCTCGCACCTGGGTATTTCTTTTGCCAAGTCCAGAGTGGTCTGGAAACAAGCACTCACCGGGCTGTCGAGATAACGAACGTCGGCGCGCGTCAGCGCCGAACGCCCCCAAGTGTCGAAATCTTCTTTCGCAAGCACTAGAGAGCTAAAAGCGTGCAGGCGAAAATTCCCGGCATACCGGTGGCGACTGGTGTCCTCTTAGAGGGTCGCGTGAAACGTAAGTTGGGCGCCGTACGTACGTTTTCTTTCGCGTTTCGCTCATAGCTCTATTCACCGTGTATAGATTATTGCAGCGCGGCTAAGCGTAGGCTGTTTTAGCCAAATCGTATTCTACAGGCGGGCAGAAAACATACAAGGTGATTGATCCTCCATTGCCGTGTTTTGGTGACACTGCGTGGCCCCTGATACTTATTGAATGCGCGAAGTTGTGGGCCCAGGATCCCTTGATGCGCCTATTTTATTTCAATGGTCCCGTAATAATATGCGTTGTTCTGGTAATCAGTTTAGATTTAGGAGCATGAGACCGGGTTCACAATAGTGGCGTGAAGACGATGACCGTCGCTCCTGGCAATCCTTCATTTAGGTCATCCCTGTCGTTCGTTTTCATTTGTTTTGCTAGATTCTACACACTAAGCATGCTAATGAACCTCTGTATTCCTTGCCCACCATCCGCCTTGATGAGTTCATGGTTTGTCGCTCCGACGCTTAATCATCGTGACTGAGCGGCTGTGAACAGGTGTGATAATTAAAACATAATAATGTAAACGAAAGAACTGAATGCATAAGTCATCTGAGTATCATTAACATAAAACAGAAAAATATGGTTATTTGGCTCGGGGCGGGGGGTGAAGGAGGGGATGTGGGACGGAGGTGCATTCAGGGTGTTTCATATTCGCCAGGGACTTGAAAGTACGTTTGAAAAATCACCTGTCACTCAGGATGAGTGACTGATGCACCCTTTTCCGAACACTCGGGCGCAGGCATGCACGTCGTCACAGCCTTCCCAACACTGCACAGAATAAGTGACAGAGCTATAGAGTATAGTTTCCATCTGTCGGCCGCGCTGCGGTCAACCGTATTACGCCAGCATTCGGAAAAAAAAAAAAAAACAGCCGGGTGGGTCTCCTCTCCGGATTCTTCCTTTTTCTTTTTTGCCGCGCATCGCGCACTCGATACGAGATTGCAAACAGATGACGCCATCGTTTCCACACGCCGCAGCGCCTATAAACGCGGTCGCTGAGCTTCTTCCTCGTCTCTGGACCAACGCCAGCAGCAGCAGAAGCAACAACAACGGGTCGTTTTGGGCGGGCAAAGAGTTTTGTCTTTCCGCGATGCGGGCGTCGGGAAGTCCATCCTCGGAGATCCGCGTGGCAGCGATCTGTCCACGCAGACGTATATACACTTGTGCAGGCGAACTGGCCCGCCCGGTGGACCGGGATTTCGTAAGCGCGCCACTTTAAAGCGGCTCGGTTTACGACTGTACGCACACGACGCGGTCCTTTTGGGGGATTCTATAGGCCGGTCATCCGAGTGGACATCGTTGACCTAGTCGCCGTTGATGGATGGACGTCGATTGGGTTTACTCGGATATTTTCCCTGGCCTTGCCCCTCGCCCTGGTACACTCACTGCCCACCATACAACTGCAGCAGAGTTCTTTTTCCTAGGCATGTTTTTTTTCTGTTTTTGTGTGCGTTTGTGTGAACTTGAGCGAATATCTTCTGACACGTCCGTTTCTATAGGTTCATCGCAGACTCCAAGACAAAAAAGAAAAGAATGCCTTTTACTCTACTTGTTGAGTTTTCACTTGTCATATAACCGCAAAGATACTCGTTAACTCCCTTTTGGGGATAATTAAACCCTCTTCAAGGATCCGTGAAAGGGTTTGAATGTGTATCTTTGGAGAGCGACGTGCATCTTTGTAGACGGGTCTTGTCAGCTCAGGTATTGAGAAAAAAATAAGTGCGCGCATGCGCATTAAGCCGCAGCGTGTGAACACGAGCCACTGTCGCACTTGCATACCATTGTTGGCATGTGTTTTGTGTGCGACTTCGTCCGCCCTGGTTATCGAACAATTCTGCTAATATTACGTTTCACTGTGTCTTCCGCTTTACTATTCCTTGAGTAGGCTCTCTGACCAGTAAGCTTTCGGTTGCACCTAACGAAGTAAGTTCCATAAAAATTTGCAGTCCCTTTAGTATGTGGTAGCGCGTGGGCGTATTCCGTGTTGTGCTCAGGAACTTAACGTGGTGTGTCCAGGAACTTAACGTGGTGTGCCCAGGAATTTAACCATTAATTTAACCGTTCGGTAGTGCCGTCGTGAAAAAAAAAAACTTTGTTTCTCGCTTCTTTGTGCAACTACACTAAACTGTGCGAGGTATGTGCGTGAGGAGAAGCTGGTTTACGGGGAACGCGAGAGCCACGCGGAGAAGACAACTTTATCCCTAACCACAGGTACGCGTTTCAGCACGTCGACGGGATGCGTGTGCATTCGGTGTTGCACCCGCTCCCTATACAGAGGAAGAGAGCGCGCAGCTTCGTCCAGCCGCGCGCCCTTTCCCTTCATAGGGAGAGGGCGCGGCGTCGAGTCCAAGTGCCACGCGCTGGCGCATTCTAACGCGTACATGTGGTCAGGGCTTTAGGGGAAGCGTGACAGTCGTGCGTGATTTGCACACACTTTACGGCTTCTATACTGCAGCATTTGAACTACGCGCTCCTTTGACTTTTGCTTGCGATTTTTTTTTTCGCCGCCACGCAGTTGGCATACCGCCGTCACTCATTCAATCGCGCAGCATTGTTCCTCCCGCCTCACCTTTTGCGTCCGATTATGGACACTGTTTGTCTGTTCTGCCTGCTTGGGATTCTAAAGAGGGCATCGTGTTTTTCTCGTCTTTTTCCAGCTCCTGAGCAGCTTGTATTCAAAGCATATTTAGCTGCCGGTCTGCGTGCGTGTGTTTGTGCGTAGGAAACTCTGGCTTTCCGAGGGCCCTTCTTCGCGTTGATCGCGAGCTCTGAATAGGTCGCGCACGCACGCACGCACGCACGCACGCACGCATGCACACACACACACACACACACACACACACACACACACACACACACACACACACACACACACACACACACACACACACACACACACACACACACACACACACACACACACCACACACACACACACACACACACACACACACACACACACACACACACACACACACACACACACACACACACACACACACACACCACACACACACACACACACATATATATATATATATATATAATAAGAAACCCGTGCTGGTGCACCGGCCATAGTAGGTTGTTTATTTGCGATCCCGCCTTTAGTAGAGGTTATTCATGCTCTTACATTTTTTGTTTACATCTTTGTCTTGACTCCATGCTTTAACCAATTTGTTGACGGACGGTTTCTTTAGCTTCTCCCTCTAAATAGCGTATGTTTGCTCCTTCACTCTATAGCGAGGCTAATACGCGGCCATTTACCGAGGAGTTCACATGGTGCCCTTACGGTTAAGAACGGGATGGAAGGGAGAGAGACGCTTTAGTCTGCGTTTAGTTAAGGGCCGTGGGACGTTGGTATTCGTAATATGGGGGCATATAGGTCGCTATAAGAGCATGGAGGTAGGGGGCGGGGTAAGTTATGGAGGAGGAATGGCCTTCAGATGCTAAAGTTTGCTTCCTAGCCGTAGGTGGCGACGACTGGGAGAAAGCCGGTGCAGTGAGGTCGATGGCAACCAGCTGCTTACAGGGGAGCCGCCTCTTGCCAAGCTGACGCTGCTGAACGGACTTCAACTGTGTGCGTGCATGCGTGCGTGTGTATACAGCCTCGCCAGGTCCTTCACCTCTCGCAGACTTTAGTAGTGTGCTCGAACTGTGTCTGTTTTGCTTCTTTAGTAACTATAGTTTTAACCGTCGATCTCGCCTGAGCGACGTCAGTGAAACGTGGTGGCCCGAGTGTTGCGTTTGATCGCCGTGTTATTTATAGCACATGTCAGGGCAGAGGCTGGAGTGAAGTGGCATTACGTAATGCGCGTTATATGTGCCCCATTTTTGTGTCATGTACGCTCTTTTCTTTTTCTCTAGTGAGGAAAAGCTTTTTCTAATGTTTCGGACGGCAGACACGATTCAGAGAGAGAAAGAGGGAGAGCTCTAACGAAGAGCAGATAACTCTGGTGGCGTATATGAAGAATAGCCCTAAGGGGAGGAGGACAGAAAAAAAAAAGACATGCTCTCACTTTACCACATGCACACAACGCAATTGTAATACAATTTCACAGCTCGAAGAGAACGCTTTCCCCAAAAGCGCCCAAATAACGTGTCGCGCTTTGCGTGACGTTTGATGGTCTGGACCGTCGCTATTGTGTGTGACAGGTTCGCCGCGGGACGCCTAGGTTAATGAAATGAAAAAAAAACGTTTATTACAGAAAAAAAGAAATAAGGGTTAGGAACAGGTGGTTGGGGCTCCTAGTCCAGGGCTCTACTGGCCTCAGCAGCCTGCCGCGCCTGGTCCTGGAGCGCCAGAAGGTCTCCTGGAGCGCCAGGAGACCTTCCTCGCTGGCGAGCAAGGTCTCCCATGCACTGCTCCGCCTTGAAATTTTGCGCAGGAATCTGAGGCGTATTAATTTTGGCTCGCCTTAACTCACGTTCCCATGTAATGTGGACAAGTGTTGGCTGTCCTCCACACCACGGGCAAGAACCCGCGTATGCGGTTGGGTGCATCGCATGTTTTAAACGCAGGCGCGGATATATATGTATTTGTCTGCAGGCGGCTCCACTCACGTGCTTCTTTTACACTCAGCCGAGAATGGGGCGGCGAGTATCGGCGTCGTTGTCGACGCTGGTGTGATAAAATATCTCGAGCAGTGTGGAGAGCCTGGACTAGCAGACGGGTACCTGGACGAGGGACAGTCGCGGTCATTCCAGTGACGCAGGCGGTTTCCGCGACGGCTTCCGCCGTGTATTCGGAGTTCGTCTTGGCTCGAAGCACACGTGAATATAATCGGGCCGCGTACCAAACCAAGCTTAGAGGTCAAGGTCCGCGCTTTGATTTCACGGCTGTCGCCGACGTACAAATGTCGCACGATCTGACTCTCGAGCCACTGGCGCGCCATATCGCGTAGACTTCGTATAGTTCCAAGATAATAGCTGACAACCAGGCGCGTTTGTGACAAAAGCGACGCGCTCTCGCGAAATCCCAGGGTGAGCATGTGGCCTCTAGCAGAGAAACGTAGTGGGCTGTGGGCTACATTGAAAAGAATACTACTGAAAAAAAAACAAGAAAACAAGAAGACGTGCATTCATTCGGCTAAAGCCATAGCGTTGTATAGCGTCTAAATATTTCGCAAATGAAAAGAAATAGATGACTTTTCTCTTTGTTTTTAAGGGTTGAAAATGAGTTTTTGCTTAGTAACGTAACATATATCAATAAACAAAATCCTAGCAGTGGCGGTGTTCCATCATTCTTAAATCGCTCTAGCCCTTGCGCCACGCCATGCTCTGCTGGCAAGCCGCAGTTTATTATTTTTTTTTTGAGACTGCCTAGGGAGGATATTCGCGCAGATTGCCGGTATTAATCTCTGGGCACCGCTCAGTCCTAAGACGGCAAGGAGGGGCAGGAGGAGAGAAAGATGCTCGATTCTGCTTAGTGTTGCTTCTTTCTACTTTTCATTATTCATTGTTACTTCTTTCAACTCCCCTTCCTCTCCCCCTTCCCTCAGCGTTTAGATCGAGTTCGCTCGAGTTTACTCGTTTACTCGAGTAAAGGCTACACCGAGTTTTGCTTTAAACTGTTCTTCCAGCACCCGCGTCGACGCCCGTTTCAGCAGGGTCAACGGCGTACGCACCTCTGCTACTTCGCATCCCATTATGGTTCCCTTTTGGGAGATGGCGTAAGTTCGCCTTCTCTAATCTCTAAAGCTTTCTTCTCTTTCTTTCTTTCTTTCTTTCTTTCTTTCTTTCTTTCTTTCTTTCTTTCTTTCTTTCTTTCTTTCTTTCTTTCTTTCTTTCTTTCTTCCTTTCTTTCTTTCTTTCTTTCTTTTTTTCTCCAGCGTATGCTGGTTCTCTTGAAAATATTTATTAGATGCAAAGCAGCTTATGGCCAAACTCTATCTAGTGTGCTTGGCCTCCCTTACTGCGCTTGCACAGCAGCTGGTTCAAGCTAGCACTGCCAGAACGCGCTAACGCTTCTTCAGCACGTCGGGGCCTGTGTAAGGAGCTGGGTAAGACTTCTTGCACCCTCTGAGCAACCATGTGATGGCGTCAGAGAAAGAAAATTCCGCAAACGCGCGACGAACCAACGCGTTGTATACTAGTCAGAACGTGCTGACACGTGCTAACGCGCTGAGAACTGTTTAAGTGGACGTGTAAGAGGCTGTGGCCTCTCCCCCTTACACTCTCTCAGCAATCACGTGATGGAGTCGGGGAACGAGATTCTGCAGATGAGCGATGAACGCACTTGCTCCCGCATGGGGTGGCGATGAACCAGCGTGGCGTGCGCCAAGAAGAGTTTTGGACGAGTAACGGAAACTGCAGTGAATTAATGATGTGCCCACTTGCAAGGAAATCAGGCAAGGTGCCCGTGATGAACGGAAGATTAAGGTGACCCATGCGCTTCTTTGCATGCTACTCGTGGTTGCCTTTAGTTGGTGATGGTGTAATTTTTAGATGCGAAGCAGCTATTTGACTAGCCTGTGTAACGCTGTCGTCCTTCTGTCCGTACCGTGCTCCCCTGGCCACAGGTGTTGGGGCGGTGCTAAGTAGGTCACGTCTTCCCTCGCGGTGCGCGCACGTTGACGTCTCTCTCTTCCTAGCTTGTCGCATGCTCTCCGCGTGTCATCTCTCTCGCTTCACCCTCTCCACCGCTCGCAACGTTCGAGCGCACATCGAGTGGAAACACTCTTTCGGCTCGTTTATCCGCCATGAAACTTAACGCGAAACCCGATTCGCCTCCCGTGTCTTTGCGTTTCAAAGAAACGCTTACTCGAGTAAAGGCTACACCGATTTTCGCTTTAAACTGTTTTTCCAGCACCCGCGTGGACGCCCGTTTCAGCCGGGTCAACGGCGTACGCACTGCTGCTACTTCGCATCCCATTATAGGTTCCTTTGGGGAGATGGTCCATACTTTTTGATAGACCGTTCTGCTCTTTTCTTTTTCGACAACGAAGTTTGTAACAGCGGAAGCGTTGGCCGTTGCAGATCCTGGGGGGCCCGTCGTTCGCGTTTTGTAGCCGAGCTGCGAGAGCGACGCCTGACGAAAAAGAGTGCACGGAGAAATCACACGGGTTTGGGGGAAAGCCCAGTCTATCCTGTTGTTGTTGTTGTTGTTGTTAGTGGTTCATGAGGAAAAGGAAGAAGGCACCTAATTTCTGTCTGCCTACAGGCGACACGGCGCAGTGCCTAATCCTGTTGAGCCTGGTGGAGAATAGGTAACAAGGTAGATAGAATGAGTTTGCGTGGATAGGTGAAGCATGTAGAGTCGAGAGGAGGAAAGAGCAGCAACGTGATTGGCTGTGCCGGTGAAAGGAAAGACGACGGACGGGAAAAGGGAGAGCGGGGCACTCGGCTTTGAAACGCGCGCGAAATCTCGGCCGTGTAGCATGCAGGGCTCCTTGGTCGCAGACTTTTCTTGTCGTTGATGTCGGTGGCGGCGTTCAACGCCGAGCGGAATGATTCCAGAAATGGTTTCAGTGCGTCTGCGCTTTATGGCTCTGGCCTGAAAGAGCAGGCTCAGTTTCTTTTAAGAACGTGGGCGTGTGCGGATGACAAGATTTGATTCAGAGAAAGAGAGAGAAAGAAAAGGAAGAGAGACGGGCATTTTATCATTTACTACTCGCGAGAGACAGGGCTTTCCTCTTTTTTTTTTTCTTCAAAAGTTCGAGCTTGATGTACGTATGTGTGTACAGTGTGTAAGCGTATGCGTGCGTTTCGCTTTTCTACGTAATTGGAAGGGCGGGTTGTATTACGGCCTTATACCGCCGCCGCTCTGTCTCCGTCGTTACATTCTTCCTTTTTTCCTTCTTCGCCTCTCGCGTTTTCTGATGGGTGCGCGAAGCCCTTTATCATATTTATGCCGCTCGGACGGTTTGAGAAATCGCCATTCATCACTCGCTGGTGGTTATCCGTATAAGGAGCTATACGGGGAGTCTGCCGAGCGAGCCGCCTTATGCGCCGCCGCCAACTGGCCCTGCACGGCTGCGACGCAGTGGCTTCCAGTTTCATCACTTGATCTGCGGTGGTCGAGTTCACCGGCTGTGGTGCGTTTTGTTCAGTTATCGGATATATATCTAAAGCTGAAAAGAAACAACAACAATGTGACAAAATTGGTACCGAATGATTCAGTGGTAATCGGAAGGAATCGCTCGCTCCTTCGCGTCGGGGCTGAACACAGTGAGCGTGTGCACCGAAAGATTTCTCGCTCTGTAACCCTTGATTGATTGATTTGTGGGGTTTAGCGTCCCAAAACCACCATTTGATTATGAGAGACGCCGTAGTGGAGGGCTCCGGAAATTTTGACCACCTGGGGTTCTTTAACGTGCACCCAAATCTGAGTACACGGGCCTACAACATTGCCGCCTCCATGGGAAATGCAGCCGCCGCAGCCGGGAATCGAACCCGCGACCGGCGGGTCTGCAGCCGAGTACCTTAGCCACTAGACCACCGCGGCGGGGCGCTCTGTGACCCTTAAAATGGCGTTATGTGAATGAGCCTGATGTCGGCTCATATTTTTTTTTAAAGCTTGTAGTCTGACAATGGGAAAGCGGTGAATCGAGGAAAGGGTGTGTGACGTCATCTTTCACCGTGCCGAATTGGACAGCCATGCCCGCGATCGATGGTAGGTCGATTACCTACTTGATGCAACAGTGCTAAGAGAATGTTAATTAAAGGGCTTGTTTGCATTGTCATGAGAACAGACAACAATGCCAGGGAAAGTGTAGGGGATGTTATTAGAAGTAATCGTAATGTGAATGGGAAGAAAGATAAGTGGACGAAAACATAACTTGCCACGGGCAGGATCCGAACCCGTGACCTTCCAGCAACGCGTCCGATGCTCTACCACTGAGCTACGCTGAACGTAGAGTATATATGTGAATTAAAACGTAGGAGCCCATAAATTAGCACTTTATTTCATTTATAGCGAGGGTCTCCTTTTGGCGGACTTGGTGCCTTGAGGTGGTATGCGGGGGATAATTGGTCAGCTGCCATCTCGTAATATGATCACGTAACTATAAGAAAAAGTGGTTCACACTCGCCATACTGGTAACAGTATGGCGCTGACTTACGCTCCCACGTTTAAATACACATATGTACCCCATAAGCTGGACGGAGGAGGGGGACCGCCAATAAGTACTTATGGTGAAATGGTCATTTATACACGTGCAAATAATTGGCGCAGTGTGCTTGAATGGGCTGGTCGTGGCGTCGTCCTGTCCATAGCGCTGTCCTGCTCCTTTTCGCCAATGCGAATAGTGTTTTCCGTGAAGCGTCCCCGCAAGTCAGTCAGCGCTGCTCGTTCCCAAAGACGGGGCTTGCAAACATCCGATTGATATGTGGGGTTTAACGTCGCAAAACTACGATATGATTATGAGAGACCTCGTAGTGGAGGGCTCCGAAAATTTTGACCACCTGTGGTTGTTTAACGTGCACTCAAATCTGAGCACACGGGCCTAGAGCATTACCGCCTCCATCGGGAATGCAGCCGCCGCAGCCGGGATTTGATCCCGCGACCTGCGGGTCAGCAGCCGAGTACCTTATCCACCAGACCACCGCGGCGGGGCTTGCCAACAGGGATGCAAGAAATAAGTCGGGACACCGCAGATGGCGACTGCTGAGGCGCACAGCGTGGGAAGAAAAAGAAGGTGCGAAAACTTATCTGCGCATGCCTACGTACAAGTATCGATCCGGTTCAATAAAACTTGCTGAGCTAATGGGCTAGTTTGTTCACGCTTGGTGGGTGGTTTGCGCTCTCGAAACACAAAGCCACGTCCGTATCAGCCGGGTCCTTGCGTGCGCAACCACAGTTACCTACCAAATTTATTACTCCCGCACTTGTGCGGATCCACGCGACAGATACCTGCGAATACATTTGATTTTTTCCTTCGTGCAGGTTATATGCCAGTATTATTATTTATATGCCAAGCCCCAATATTGCTTGTCTTTTAGAACGAGTACTTACCATCTGCTGAGCCCTGTGTTATTCTAAGCGCTGCTCGCCTCGTTCTCCTCGATGCTGAGATCTCCGCGAAGGCGCCATCGCGTGTCGACAGGTGCGGAGCTGCGTGCGCGGCAGCAACGGCTCCATTATCTTGTAGAGCGGCCGCGCCCATTTCGACGGACTCCTCTCGCCGCCTGCATCAACCGCCGCGATCGAGGGGATCCACCCCTTCCTCCTCTCTCCATGCGGCCCCTTCATGCGACCATGCCTTCTGTGTGTCGCGGTCCGTTATTTTAACGCGATCGCTTTAGAGGAAAAAAACTTTATTCATCCCAAGAGGGAAAGGTGCGGTGGTGGAGTGTCAGAGGAGCCTACCCAGCGTAGGTCTCCGCTACCCTCTTGGCCCAATCCAAGATCTGGTCCTGGACCTCGGGCGCCGAGTTGCACATAGCAGCCTCCCACTGCTCCTTACTATTAATGTGTAGAGAATTGGGTGGTGGGTTTCGAGTACACCCCCGCAAGATATGGTCTAGCTTAGCTCTTTGTTATCCCGGCTGCGGCGGCTGCATTTCCGATGGAGGCGGAAATGTTGTAGGCCCGTGTGCTCAGATTTGGGTGCTCGTTAAAGAACCCCAGGTGGTCAAAATTTCCGGAGCCCTCCACTACGGCGGCTCTCATAATCATATGGTGGTTTTGGGACGTTAAACCCCACATATCAAATCAAATCAGCTTAGCTCTTTGTTGACAGACGCATTCGCTCGCAGGATTTCAAGCTGGACGGTTGTGCCCTCGCGATCTCCGACATCAGCGTAGCTCCCGCCGACTGGTTCGCCCTCCGCGGTCTCCTGACGCCGTGCAGCTCTCGCATTGTGGCACCCCGCCCTTGGACTGCTTCGACCGGATCCCCACTTTCCTATCTCCTTCTTTTTTCCTCTCGTTGGCTGGCTCCTTCTCCGTCTATTTTCCTTCTATTCTTTTTATGCCTCCTTCTTTTTCCCTATATCTTTTATTCCCCATACCCCATTCCTCTGCTGACCTGTTGAGGTGTCCTCGTAAGGAGAGACAGTTACGGGTCGGCACCTTTCTTTTCTTTTCTTCTGTTATAACCACTTATATATATTGTTGACAGAAAATGCACAAAGAGGAGGGGTATATCGCAGGGAGAGAGCGCGTCAGCGTCGGCCCCGTTGGTTGTGAGGGAAAAAAATCGTCCGTGAGCGAAAAAGCAAGTTACGGAGAACGCCGCGAGCGGCCGCTACTTGTCCACGCGTGCGCGCGCGATCCCGCTGAAGAAACCGCGCATTAAAAGAAAAAAAAAAGTACTCAAGGTCACGAGCCGCTGGTAACGTAGTTTCTTTGCCCCTGCCACCCCTCGCTGCTTAGCTTCCAGCGCTTTCGTCGGAACGAGAGAAGAGATAATGCAGTTGCAGCATGCGGCAAACCTTCGCAACTCCACTCGCACTGGACGGATTCTTTAAATTTTTGCGTCGTTAAATTCGTGAGCTAATAAGTTCTTTTAGTGGATCCATTCCACGGTTACTTGAAAAAGTGTTTCGGGGCCCCTTGAACGCATTGTTTTCGACAGGTGTCACGACGAAAACAATCTTATTCGGCGATTTGTAGGCGCATTCGGGAGGCCTCAAACTACGTCGAAAAGGGCCGCGATAGTGCAGCCATCGCCGCTAAAAAACACGCAGGAACTTTCAAACAGTTCCAAGAATGAACAACTATGTCCATCTAGCAGAAAACATATCATGCCTTTCCAGAGGCGTTTATCGAGCAAACAGCTAACGCTAGATGGGGTTCTGCTATCTGTGAGGCATTGTGGGACTCTTTATGACCTCCGAGATGGCGATCGCGCGGCGTGTGTCTTGAAGGCCACGTGACTCTTGCTTTAGATCAAAAACCTGTATGTACCATTCGTGCGCGCGCGCGCTGGTACAATCTACTGTGGGCGTGTTTTTGTGCGTGTTTTTGTGCGTGCTTGTGTACGTGCGTGTGTATGTAACAAAACATATTAATAAGTATGCACTTAGTGGTTGAAGGGTGCACTAGGTGCCGGATTTCGCTATCGCGTTCAACTCTTAAAGGCGAAGCTTGAGGGTCTCCAATTGTGTGTGTGCCCCGCCGCGGTGGTCTAGTGGCTAAGGTACTCGGCTGCTGACCCGCAGGGCGCGGGTTCGAATCCCGGCTGCGGCGGCTGCATTTCCGATGGAGGCGGAAATGTTGTAGGCCCGTGTGCTCAGATTTGGGTGCACGTTAAAGAACCCCAGGTGGTCTAAATTTCCGGAGCCCTCCACTACGGCGTGTCTCATAATCATATAGTGGTTTTGGGATGTTAAACCCCACATATCAATCAATCATCCAATTGTGTGTGTAGACTGTTTTACGAAGGGGTTTCAGTGCCGCCATGTTGCGCTGTTAACCGCTGTGTTTTGCATATTTAACAACTAAATGGATAGCGTTACGGTAGACTCATACACACGGAAAATGTTGAGTTGATCCATACCATGTTTCCTGGTCTTACTAATTCAAATCGCAATATGCAAAGATAACATACACTTAACAGCCCAAGATGGCGGCGCCCGTATAGCTTAGGTAAAATAGTATATATTGCAGTGGGCACATCCCGCCGCTGTCCCTTAGTGTTGCGGAGACATGAAACACCCATTCTCGAGATTCGGGGACATCTGTACGTGGCGCCGTCTTTCAGCGGCAGCAACTGCGTCCTCTCATAACTGAATGAGAAATAGGCGAAAAAAATCGTATACCTTAAAATGAGGTTGTTATCGAAAATGACTCCGGACCTATAGAGCAGGGGCCTACTGAAACATTTTGGGTAAAATTGCAGTGTCGCATTCCAATGCTTTAACTGGCAGTCTTCGTATCTGTCCTCTTCATGACGTGACCTGTGAAGGTTATTCTTTTTTCTTTCGTTTAACGTCTGCTAGGAGATCTGCTACTCCTGTTTGAATCTTGATCCACTCTAACATGCTGATACGCTTGTAACTTTTCGTTTTGTTGCAGGCTGACTGGTCCTTTGAGTTCTTCTCGAGTTTTTTTTTTTTTTGAGTACTGTCGAGGTTTCTGCCCGCACATGTTAGAACTGGCTAAATAAATTTTGTACTTTTCGCGCTGTAGTGACAGTCATAAGTTAGCGTTCATCAAATGACAGTGCGTATCGTGTGCGCACAAACAAATCATCCTTCTTTGGTATTCGTCCGTTATACGGGTAGGCCCTCCTGTAAGTATTGGGCCTCTACATGGAAATACGTTTTCACTGATTTAACAGACCCTAATGTCTATGGCCGACTGACGCTCAATCGCCGGACCTCGTACTAATATTTGGCAGAACATGCATTTCTGGAGAGGGTCGCACACGGAGAAATTCGTGAAAGCGAAAAAAAATTGTCATCCCACTGTTTGTGAAGAAGGTTTATTAATTTTACGGTTTCCGCAAGCGTTGTAGTATCACAGATGTCATCGAACGGGGAACGTCTCGGACTCCGTGGCGCCAGTTGTTTGTGCTATAGTGTAGTTGCCTGCATCAGACCAATTTTGCCTTCGCGTGTCTCGCTGGTCTTCACCTCCGTCGAAGAAAATTGTCCTGCATCGTGAAAAACTTTTGCCTCAACCACGAAGCACCTGCTTTTCGTCCAGTGTATACTGCGGGAAACATGTATTTCACCGTCCATATACGGTCTGACGGGCCTTTTACTCGAAAGCGTGTTGCGGTGATGTCACTTCACGATATACATTAACATTGTGGAGCCTACCGACTTCGTCCGTCTTGTAGCCATCGATTTTTTTTTTCAATCGATGTTCTTCTTGGAGGACGCAGTGTAGTTAAAATTTTTAACTGCGCGTGTTTCACTCTATACCGTCGCTGTCACGCTGAACCTCGCTCGGATAGCTGCTTCCTGCTTTCGCGTTTAAACGCTTCAACTGTAATGGTGGTTCACCTTGCGCGACTCTATTAGCCTCTACACTGAAGCACACGCGGAAACGCAAGATCCGTTCTTCACGTGCCGTTTCTTTAAACAAACTCGTTTTAATTTTGTTCAATTCTTGGGTCTTCTTTAAAATGCAGCCCTTCGGCGCTCTCTAACTGTATAGCGTGAAAAGCGCGCACGCTTCTTTTCCGACCACAATGCAATTTCATAACGACAGCTTCGTTTATGTAAAATGCAGCCGGAGAGACGCAAAAGAGAGATAGCTAAACACGAGAAGGTGTATGGGTAATAAAGGGAACGCAGCCAATAATGGATGGACCTCGTTGGCAAGCTCGACAAAGCCTGGCGTGCAACACGAGCGCACTTGTCCCCATGCAGTTCGCCGGATTATTAAAAAGTCTGTGACAGGGCGCCGGAAAAGCTTTGTTATTTTTTCTATTGTTAGCCGCTGCCGCAGGCATAATATGACCCATCTTCATGCGGTCCTTTCCCAACCCCCCTCACTTTTTTGTGGTTTTGGTTGTTCTTGTTAGCCACTCAGAAGCTTCATGCTGACGTAGGCATGAATTGAGTCCTTCTCCTACCTCCCCCCCCCCTTTTTTTTTTTCGTTGTTGCTGTAAATGTTGCAGGTATTGTTGTTTCTGGTGATGTTGTTTGCCTCACTCTGAAGCTTCATATTTTCACGGATGCATACGGCAACCTGCCCGGGCCAATAACTTGAGACAGATGTGCGCGTCTGGGCCACAGTAAAGACGCATTCGTTGTCCGTGAGATGCAGCTCCTAAAATAACAGTTAAGTTCTAAGTAATTACAGTATACAGTTCAAGCTACGCGGCAAATTAGACGTCACTTCTTATTAAACGTCCCTTCCTTTTTTGTTTCACGTAGCTTAACAACGATTTGTAAGTTGAAAAACAGGATCGACTTAGCGTTTGATGTTGCTATATTGATAGTGTTGGTCTTTGCAAAAGTACGTCGCCTTGAATGAGTGACAGCAGCATGAAAAGTAATGACTGACGAATGTTAAGGTATACTTTGACGTAATTATATCCGTATACATAGTGGACGAAAATACGTTGAGTCTGCGCGCCTGACCTCATTAAAAGAGCTTTCTGTGTTTTGACTGCATAGATCAGCCTGGCTCTGCCGTTATTCGGCGAGAAGTCTGATAGGGCTCTGATTTCATGGTTATAGCTTTGCGCAGCGCGAATGCACGATGTGCACACGTGAGCGTTGACGATGTCCGAACTTGTTGCTACATCTTGAATTCAGTGCCCCGCGTCGCTTCGATCTTTAACCTCCTCCTCCTCCTCCTCCTCCTCCTCCTCCTCCTCCTCATTCTTGTTGTTGTTCTTCTTCTTCTTCTTCTTCTTCTTCTTCTTCTTCTTCTTCTTCTTCTTCTTCTTCTTCTTCTTCTTCTTCTTCTTCTTCTTCTTCTTCTTCTTCTTCTTCTTCTTCTTCTTCTTCTTCTTCTTCTTTGGCTGGTAATATCTCCGCTCGCCGTGTTTCCTTTCCGATAGACAAACATTTACGTCCGAATTGGCTGTTTCTTGTTGACGTTTCATTGATGAATCAAGTACGTGATAATAATAATAATAATAATAATAATAATAATAATAATAATAATAATAATAATAATAATAATAATACAGACTTGATGCTAGTGCATGTGATGCTGGTGTAATTGCCGTGCTAGTTGACATTTTGCACCTTCTTTGGGGATTGATTCCTCCGTTTTGGTAAGGGCCGGGACAACTGCTGTTGCCTGAAACAGAGCTTCCGAAATGAAGAGAGGTTTCGCGACTTTTCCGCTACCGGGATGGTGCGTGCGCCATGGCCTTGTTCCGTATCGAAAGACATTTCGTCGTGTAATATGGCTGCGTATTTATTCTTGGTTTTGCCTATTGTTACATTAGCAATCGTACATCCTTTCACACACACCTTTCCCCTATGTTTTTTTTTTCTTTTTACTCGAGAACTGACCAACCATGTGCACGTTAAAGAACCCCAGGTGGTATAAGCTTACCTGCGAGAAAAGGGAAGTTTGGTATAATGTGAGACGTTGGGGAGGACGTAGCTACGTATACACACGTGCCATGGTACGAGTTAATAAACATGCTCTTTGAGATGAGATACGAAGTTAACGCTTTCCAAGTTTATATTGCCTTGGAAGGACAGGTCGTGCACATTCAGTTCGCGCAGCGCTTTGCCTAGCTCGACTTGGAACTTTGTATTTTCGGAGTAGTCAAGCATCACTTTTGCTTGAGATCGGCCACTATTGTGGAGAAAGGAGGGCGCAAAAAGGGGCCCAATTCGAAGCTTTGTTTTTTTGTTGATACCGTGTTTACGGCACTTCGAGGTCCTTGATGTTAGCTTGTCGAAGGGTATACTGGCCAGTAGCTTGGCACGACTGTTTCGACCCAAATAATCACTTCTACCCGAGTGTGGTAGTCTGTTCACGGCAGGCAGAACCCCTATATACGCCTCCACCCAGGAAGCTAGCAGTATTGTCTTTGCAGGTGGGTTGCCTTCGCATTTTTTTATTGGGTTACCTTTACGCAGTTGCAATGTCATCAGGTTCGTTGTGTATTTCGTACGTCTGGGCAATTGTTTGACACGGGATTAGGGCTGGGAAAACAATCTGCTTGGATTTACCTCCATTAGCATGTTTCCTTGTTAGGTCTGCATGTGGGGCCGCGCATGTTTGGTGGTTCTCTCTATAATAAGCGGTAACTTCGTTGTACGTGGTGGTGCCTTCTTGAGAGTGAGTCCAGGGTTGGGTGGTCCACCTCCTGGTTGGTAAACCTCTGGCTGCGGTATTTCCTGTTGGGTCGCGTTCGGCTTTGAACATTATTTGACACCGTGAGAAAACTTGGTGTTCGACATATTTTCGAACCAAAAAGAATCAAGTTTTTGGCAGGTGTTTACATACTCGTGCCAAATCATTCAATGACGCCGCACGCGGGAACGGGGTCAGGCACATTTTCTCTGACAATCGCTGCCGCTTCCACAGGGTACATACCTAATGTATATAGCAGAAGTTCAACACATGAAATCACGGAGCTAGAGTGACGTTTCACAAACTACAGCGTGATTTGTGAGTGTAACGGTTCTACAGAATATACAAAGTGTAGGGTCCCGTGCTAGCTTTCACACACACAGCTTGTCACTAACGTGATAAGCAGGACTTTTTTTTTTCGCTTTATCTGTTAAGCAGTTGGTTTTGCTTGTATAAACCACGCATTAGACCGATAAGTACTGTGTACACTCGTGTAATGGCTGCATTCATGTAACAGCCGCACCCTGAACATTGTCGAAAAATCCCCCCCCCCCCTAGCATGCTTTAAAATTGTCCGTGTAATGATCTCATGTTGTTTGTAAAGCAGCATCACCCGCCGCGTAGTCACTCTTATTAAAAATATTCCGCGCCCCTACCCTCCAGTGCCTGTCCAATCATCCTCGTACGCGTAGTGACGTAATCCTGCCCGTGGGCAAATTTACCTGGTACCGACTCCATCGATTGGTTCACTGCTTTACGAAACCGCATTTTGATCTGTGCGGTGATGTGGTTTTTGGCCGCGCATTCACTGCGCTCCTTTACTGCGTCGCTATAGGGGGACCTGTCGCGTCGCTGTTAAGAAGCGCGATAAACGGTAAAAGCCCCTCTATCTTTCACGCAGAGCGGCTTTGGCGCTGAAGCTATAGGGCCACGTGGAGCAAACTTTGCTCGGTCGTTGGCTGTGTGCCGTTGACGTAGTTGCTGACGTCATGCTACGTTGCCGAAGTGGACGTAATCGCGACAGCCCTTCATGGTTGCCCAGAAGGATGGGAAGGTTGATCGAGGAACCGATACCAGCCGATGCGGGGTGTTCTACGATGTAACTTCCTTGTCACTACATTTACTTGCAATATATTTGCGGCTGCACGTTCACGTCGGTTAAGTGCGCAGTTATTGCTTCATCCAACATTTGCGATCGCGGGATTGTTTATTCGCTCTTTAAGACGGCTGAAGAAAGCTTCGAGGTCACGGTAATTTCGAACAAATTTGATAGAATGGAAGACGAGCTCACTTGGTACAAAATTGAGTTTGAGGATGCGACGAGTACGGAGGAGGAGGAAGAGGACGAAGTTCGGTTATAACGTGCGTGCCCTTGCATAACGGCTTACTGATAAGTCGGTCACGCATACAGACTGCTCTGTTCTCGCGCAGTTCGGGTATGTATGTTCGTGGACGTTACAATACGTTGGAATATTTTCTTCTAGAAGTAAACTTGTAAACAACGCCGTTGGCGTTCGATCGACTCGAAATTCCGCTGTGCACTGAGTTGCAGGTCTACGCATTATTTGTGGATGTAAAGGAAGCGTCTAACGTTAAATAGCAATGTGAAAAAGTCGCCGAAAATCCCTCATGCTGCGCATTGAATTAACGAAAAAACAAGAAAGAGAAAGGCAGGCTTTACAGGGAGCGCAACTGCACAAGCACGCACACGCTTGCCAGTCGTGATGGGTCCAGCATCTTTCGTAGTGAGTGGGCTGCGACGACTCGGTGGGGGAGGCCGCGGGAAGATTTAATGAGTGCCCATTCCAGATAGCGTGGCCCTGCAGGAATGCGCTGAACCTCGGTGGAGTTCTCTGAGTGCTCCTGCGAAGCTGGGAAGAGGGGACCAGCGTTTATAGAACCCAAACAAGTTCTATAAATGACGGTGGGGACGGTGGGAAGCTAGTACAGGAAGAAGAGCAGAAAGAAGTCCGAGGAAAAGAGACGTGGAAGGGGTGGAGAAGGCATGTCACGCTCGTTATCCAAATAGAGGGAATCTGTAGAGTGCCAAAAAAAAAAAACTAAGGAAAAAGTGGTCGGACGCTGCGAGAATGTGTGTGTGTGTTTGTGCAGCGCCTTTTCTCCTCATTATTCCTTTCCGTCTCTCTCCAGTTCGCTCTCTCTTCTTCTGCTCTTATCGTTATTTTCGGTATACCTACTCGTGAATGTCCGACCCGACGATCTTGGCGGTTTTTCTCCTTCTACACTGCTATTTTTTTATCTTGTTGTATAGACAGTTTCTCTAATTAGGTGTTCTCGTATACCATTTGCTTCCTTTGTGTGTGCGTGCGTGCGTGCATGTGTGTGTGTGTATGTATGTATGTATGTATGTATGTATGTATGTATGTATGTATGTATGTATGTATGTATGTATGTATGCATGTATGTATGTATGTATGTATGTATGCATGTATGTATGTATGTATGTATGTATGTATGTATGTATGTATGTATGTATGTATGTATGTATGTATGTATGTATGTATGTATGTATGTGTGTGTGTGTGTGTGTGTGTGCGTGTGTGTGTGTGTGCGTGTGTGCGTGTGTGTGTGTGCGTGCGTGCGTGAGTGCGTGAGTGCGTGCGTGCGTGCGTGTCAGAAAGAGAAACAGATAAGAGGGATAAAGCGCGTGTAATTCGCACATACTCCTTCGCGAGTAATTGTTCTGATATTACTTTTCTAGTTCTGCTAATTTAATCTGTTATGAAGAACGAGTTGTCCTAGCCGCAGACAACCACCCTTCGTATATCGTGCCTGCTTGGCGCGCTTCACTCGCGTCGTCGCCTGATTCATATCTGAAAATCGCCACGTGGCTGGTTATAACTAGCTGACTGTGCGCTTCTCTCTCTCAATTAGTTTTGAGGCGCTCACAAAGTGGATTTTCGCGTACGCGCACGGCGCGTTGCGGGGTCGCCTCGTGTTCCGTGGTCCGACGTTGATAACGTGCGGCTTAGCTTGTTACGTGCACCGGTCACCTTTTTTTTTTGTGTCTCGAAATTATTTTTTAACATTCTGTTTACTTTCTTTTCCTTGCAGTGTACAGGTGGAACTGCCGAGCCACCTCCGAGCCCGCGACGAGGTGAGTGCCTGCCGACTTTATTGCCTTTTACTTCGCGACACGTTTCAACACTGTCGACATTCTCTTCGACGCCCTTACTTCTCTTGGTCTTGCGCAACCAGTGTGCGGAGGCGCTAGAAAACCGTCAAGAGCCGAGCTGTCGAGCTGTGTCGCACATTTTGTCAGTATACGGTGGTATGGGACAGCAAGAAAGCAGAACATACTAAAACAAGAACAACATAAGACTACATGTGTATAGAGGCATCTGTAACTCGGTATTTTCGTTCCCAGATGAATTGAAGTGTAACGGGCAGCTCTAGTGTGGCTTTTACTATACGCGACGACACGCTGGAACGCCATTTCTGTGGCCCTCAGCGTGTATGTGTGTCTGTGGAGGGGGGAGGGGGAGTTCCACCGCATGTTCGGTGCAGTGACAATGAATTCACTGCGACGTGTCGTGAAGGGAGCCGTCTCATTGCGTGGATCACTATAACTATAGCTCACGCGCATTTTTAAACCGTTCTAAAAGCGGATAGCGTGCATTAGCCAACACATTACTACTAGCATTCGCCAATGCTAAAATTTTACGAGTTAAGAGGGTATTTTTCGCACATACTACAGACTTTCTTTTTATATAGTTTAGGGAAAATTTTAACGCATATTGTTTTGATTATAGATAGCTGAAATTTCTGGCCTTGTATCTCTCGAGGTTTCTTTTTTTTCTAAATTTAAGCGAGAACCATTTTTTTATGGTGATCCAGATGACCGTGTAAAGTCCAGACTTTACGGGCAATGTTAGGGTTGTTATTAATAAGATCAACGAGTCACATATCATTGTTATCAGGAGCCGCGTAGTGTCCGCGTGCTCAGATTTGGGTGCACGAACCCCAGGCGGTCGAAATTTCCGGAGCCCTCCTCTACGGCGTCTCTCATAATCATATGGTGGTTTTGGGACGTTAAACCCCACAAATCAATCATCATCAAGCCGCGTAGTGTACGCGGTATACGAAGATTAAGTTGGTATGGTATTGTGAACCGATACTTTATTTTGTACTGACTGTCATTTTTGTGGATCTGCTTACGTATGCTCTTTTCGTGTCTGGTCGTGTACGTATAATTGCTCTTCTATTGCAAGAAGCAACACTCCTTAGCAGCTATGGCCTTCTCCACTCACGCTGGCTACGCTCGCGTGCCTCCGAGATGCTACACAGCCTCGCGGTTGCTGCCGCGCATGGCAACGTGAAAGCGACACGTGGCTTCAGTCGCCTCTTTGGCGACGTGGTTATCGCATGCCAGCCGAGAACACGCGCGCCCACACACACACACACACACACACACACACGCTGTCGCGCACTCATCCGCGGCGCCATCAGTAATTTAAGGAGGACGCTTTTAATTATCGCCATCCAGGCCGCCTAATTACACCGTGGTTCCTGCGTGCGTGCGACTTAGGACACGTGTTATTACCGCGACCGGCGTTTGCTCGTCCACTGTTATACACTTGTTCGCGCGCATTGCCGCGCTGTGCATTACCCGGAATCGAGGTAAGTCGGGGACGGTCGGAGAGACGTGTGTTCTTTGAACGACGGGATGAACTTTTGCGCTTATAATATGGCCTTGTTCGATTATAAAGCGCGACATCGCGGAGCGTGACCCCCTTGTGATTACTCACGCCCCCCCGAGTCATCTGTGGAGGGTGCGTATGAGTGTGCGCTGGTCCAACGGTCGTCAGTGAAGACTTGGCATTGACGCCGCGGTTGGTAGTTTCACATGCCGCCGCCGACTATACGCCCCGTTCAGTCGTCCAACGTCAAGGGTTCGATTAGTAAAAGCGACAAACGATAAGAGAGTAAGATAACTTAGATTTAGGCGTGTGTTAAGCAAACCAAGCTTATCGAAGAAATTTGGCCCGCTCCGCTTGGTTGACACTGATGAAGCAGCAACTCTGGTGGCGTGCAGTATATATGGTTGAGCGAGCTTTGAAGGAAACGGGCATGACGTGTTATGAAGCGAGTTGAATGTAGTATACAAGATGAAGTGGGCGAATGAAGCTGGTGAATAAAGTGGGAGGAATGGTGGAAGAAGTGGTGGCTGTATTGGCGAGTAATGGCTGTATCAGTGAGTATATAGGGGGAGTGATAGAGAAAGAGTGTGACATATCCCAGAGAAAGAGTGTGACATATCCCTTGCGCACATATACCACAGCGATCTACAATGCATACGACGGGCCCCGGACACGACAGCCTCGACCAACAACAGCTTCGCCGTTAGAAAAAATATGTCAGATACTGAGGGAGTTCTTCACTTTGCTGCATCCCCGCATAAACCACAGCACAATTTCGGGATGTGAGAAGTCCGCGGTTGATTTTAGGTAAACTGTAATAGGTCATAGAGAAGAAGTAACCTTATACTGGTTAGTACCTGTTAACTTTCTGCTAAGCTCAGATATCAGATAGTGGTACATTGCACTCGTATATTATATCCGCACGCTTCTACCTCGGCCTCTCACTACGATAGTTCCTTTTGGTAATACAGTGTAAACCAGTTTGCACCCCTAAGAGTGCTTTTACGTGCATGTGACTAACACCGTATACGATAAGACAATCATGCCAAGAAAAGTATTAGGGATGCTATCAAATTATTATTACAGTTACTTCTAATAGCATCCCCTATAATTTCTTTAGCATTATTGTCTGTTGAATCTCATTAGTGCTTTGTGTAACATCTGTATGGCCTCATGTAGGGATGACAAGCCAGAACCTAATAGCAAGGCACGGCAGACTATGCGTTTTAAAGCTCACTAGCTCTTCTATGCTATCCAGTATTTCTTTTTTTTTTTGTGCCCACCCTTTCTTTCCATGTCTCTCCCACTTCGCAAAATATTCAGTTCACGCCAGTATAGCGCGCCCTCCTTCTTCCAGCAATATGTCACTAACTACATTTTTGCTGTCAGGAAATTATATAGGCTGTCGCTGTCGTGGTCATTGTGAACCCATTTACAGCCCACGCCAAAACGCCTCGCAACGCCCACCATCTTTTTTTTTCTTTATGTTTTTACCTCCTCAGGTTCTTTCCAATTTGGCTGTCACGTTGACGCCCAATAAACTGTCGTTTTGGGATCCAGTTAGACAACTCTTCCAGTTTTTACGACGTCTCGTATCTTCATAACCGACCATCGCTAACGCGCTGCCTTTGTGGGTGATAATGTTTAGCTATAAGAAGTCATTCAGTTCGAGGCCTCGGAGAGCGGGAACTAGAGATGGCAGTTTTCGGCCGATGACTCGAACTCTCAGGCAGCGTGGAAACATCAAATGAAGCCGTTAGAACGCCGTTAGGTGGATAATAATACGGTCCCAACGGGACTATAGACACGTTGGAAAGGCCTTTGACGTTTTCTTTTTCTCGCGGTATACTCTCCAACTCGACTGTCGTGTCGGGTGCCTAATAAGTGTCTGCGTCAAATCTAATTAGACAGCTCGCCTCGTTTACGGTGCGTCTCGTAGATCAGCCGCGATTCCTTTCAGGATGATGGCTCCGTGTAGTTTTTATTAAGTCTGTCAGCGTCGCGCCTCGCTTTCCCGGTGACGTCAATCGGCTTATTAGCCCGGTATTGGCCGTATATATATCCACACGCGTTGCACCCCTTCCCGTGCGACGGATTCTGTAATTGAGTTAATTACTCCTTGGCGACGGGATGTCGTCCTCTCTTCCGGCGACGCATCGTTCGTAATGCTGTCGCTAATGTCCCCGTGAACCTTTTTACGTGATTGTAGCGGGAAAAGTTTCGTGTTGCCCGTGTGCCCACTCGGCTGCCTGTCTTCTAGGGTTATATGTTACTTCATACATTGGATATCCTACGCTGAGGTACCGATGGAGGATCGATGATTAAGGATAGTGGGAAAGAGATCGAATGCCGCTCTAACGTGTTTACGACCGCAAAAGTGGATACGAGTGTCTCGTTCGTAAAATGAGCTCTGTGATCGAAGAAGATACCTGTCAGGCTTGCGTCAATATTTCGACCAATTGGGGTTGTCGAAATGGAAATGCGGACAAGGGCACGTTTGACAGATCATCTAGCCTGGTCTTCATAATGTATCGACGACCATTCTGTATACAGCTCATGTGTCTTATATGTCTAGGATAATATCTACTATTGCAACGACGCTGATACAAATTGTATATTGTACATATTGCTCATACACTTGTTGTACTTACTGTGGACGAGTTCTTATTGAAAATGCATATTGCATGTTTACTATTATGGGCTGTACTATTATGTACTACTTACCTGTGAAAGCTAGGTGTGCGTGTACTCGGCGATGGCATGAAGCGCAATTTGAAGAAATTTCTGGTGCTCTCCGCCACGGCATCCTTCGTAATGATATCATGGCTCTAGCGCGTAAAATCCTACAAGTTGTTAGGTGTACGTCAATTCTTTGGTTAGGTTTGTTGCGTGCATTCAACTAATGCACGCAACAAATGACAGCCCGACGTTACAACATGTTTGTTTAGTAATTTACACTTAATTAATGTTGCTAGCCAATGTTCAGGCTGCATGGTATATAGAGGCGCATCGTTTTTGGTCTGTTTCGTCTATGCGATGGTGGTCTATAGAACAGGCGCTGGCGCTGCTGCCTTGCGGCCTCCAGAACGACTTCATAACCCCTCCCTTCACTCTCCTAGTCACTTCCCATCTCGAAAGCAAAATTATCATCTCGACTGTAAAGGAGCTGGTGTAAGCAATCACGATTGCTCTTCCCATTTAAATAAACGTGATTTCTATTGCAGTTTTGTGCATTGTCAGTTTGCAAAATCTTTTTTCTTGTCCCTGTCTGCTAACCCGCCGCCACCTCTTCTCCCGAATAGCCTTAATTCTGGCCCCCGCCGGGTTCATGCGGCCTCGTCCCTCCTCGTCAAGAGGTCATTGTAGAACACAGTTGGCTATTTACATTTCATCATACTTCTGCCAATTAAGCGTGGAGTTGCAAAATGATTTTTAAAAATTGTGTACTAATCGTGCGTAGTCATCGCCAAATGCGTAGTCATCTTATCAGATATCCCAGTAAGGCACGTTGCGACTCTCTCAGGATGATTATTCGGTGGTTCCGCGGCTACCCAAACTTGTCGCTTCGAAATCACCTCCCTGTGCAAGTAACAATCTTGATATTTTTAAATGTCCTGTTATGGCGTCAACAATAAGGCGATGAAAATTGCATTTAAAAAAAAATGAAGAAGATTCAGGCGAACGAGAAGACTATGCCGGAAAAAAGGCCCCAAGGCAATGTTCTTGTACCATTGCTCTCAACACTCGGTACTCTGTTTTTGTTTTATTTTTTTATTTTTTTGTTACGCCACAGGTGCCACTGCCTGAGGCGCCGCACACGGCCTGCGCACTATACGTCCCACTTTCACGTCACTCAGTGCTCTCGTCGCTTATTTATTTTTGCGTGCGTCTATAAAGCTGCGCCTCAGTGGTGTGGTGTCCCGACTGTATCGTTCCTTTTGGTATATCCAGATGCGACAGAGCGCTAGTCTTTTTTGCAGAAATCTCCTTCGATTCTTTCCTCGGGCCTCTTTGTTTCGTAATTCCCAGCGCCGGGTTTCTTTTTTCGTATCTCGGCAAATGATAGCGGCATCGCGTTACAGCTCTTTCTTCGCCGAGTTACGCCATAGCTGCACGTGGCGCACTGGCGTACATCATTTTTCTTTTATCTTGGTGCCTGCTTGCCGAGTCTGGGAAGCTTTGTGCGTGCGTTTTCTGGGCAAGGGCTTAGCTTGTCTCTCGCTGCTTTATGCTATTTGTGATCTCTCTCTCTCTCTGACACGCCCGCTCGTGCAGGCGCGTGCGCCGAAAAACGGTTGAGTTTGCCTGCTTCAGGATTATTTTCCCCTACTTTTATACTCGCGTACCACCCTCGCGGTTTCCTGCAGCTCGCTGCTTCTTTATCCTCTTCGAGAGTATACACGTATATCCACAGTGCACCCCGTGCCGCGCTTTCTGCATCGCAATTTCCATACCTTTATTCGATCCCTTCGTCTGTCTCAGTCAGTTCGTTTGTGCGTATGCATACCTTGGTGAAAATTTCTTCATCCTGGTTTCCTATGCCTGTCTGCCTGCGTGTAGTTCGCGTATTTTTAGATTGCTTGTGTCGTCTTAGTCGGGTTCCTGTCTGCTCTATTTCCTGGGGTGTTCTATTTTTAGAGTATAAACCGCTTGACGAAATGGCTGTAAGACAAAACACGCCTTTTGTTGCTTTTGTGTGTGTGTGTGTGTGTGTGTGTGTGTGTGTGTGTGTGTGTGTGTGTGTGTGTGTGTGTCTGTGTGTATGTGTGTGTGTGTTTTCAGGCAGGAATATAGAGACGTATGCTTTTCAGAGACAAAAGTCTACACCTACACGCGCGCGCCGCTGTGTGGCCGTTGGCATTATGGAAACTGTCGGCCATAAAGTGTAGAAAACAGATCTTTAGACCACCGCCCCTTGTATATTTTCTCATCTTGGGTCTCCTTCTCCTTGTCAGTGCATGTTTGCGAATAAGAAGCTAACGAAAAAAAAATCAGCAGGTTCCATGTATCTGGGAATCGACGTTATGCGAAGTATGTGGAGGGAAAGTCACCGTGTTGCAATTTTTTTTAGTGACACGTCATGAAATGACGCTAAATATATGTACAAATGTTGCACGCGCAGACATATGTTGACGAGTTGAAGATGTTTATATAACCAGTTGTTTGCACTTGAGCAACGATGACAACTGGAACATGCGCATTAGCTACACCAGAAGCTGATATGAAGCGCCGATGCTCGCGAGGATGCTGGTCTTGGATACTGCTACATAAATCAACATTAGCACATGACAACTAACCACAATCGACGTTAACCTGACAGGATGGCTGTATCAAAGGAGTACATATGCAATGTTTATGAAATTGGGTAGGCAGCACTGCAACCACTATTGATATTTCATGATTAGCGTCTATTTGAAAAGTAGTTCCGCGACCTAGCGTAGCATTGTGGTAAAATGCTTCAATGCCACGCAGAACGCTTGGGTTCGATTCCAGCTGGAACCCTGACATTTATTCTTTAGATTCGTCGGGTCGGCACTACCGATGTCGGGTATTTCTTGACGCTCGCGCGTTAAAATTGCCCATGTGTGTTCTTGTCCTTACTGGGTAGATACTTAGTGTCAATCACCTGTGGCACATACCCCCATACCAGCGGCGCATACCCGCCCGTGGGCACGTGCCACTTTCTGGCGGAAAGTGTTTGAAGACGTATGCGACGGAATGGTGACTTCATGTCTTGATTAGCGCGTTATATTTGTCAAACCATCTTACCCTCCCGTGCTAATTTTGGTTCACGCCAAGTCAAAGGGTTGACCACGAGGGCACCCAAACGTAAGCGGCTAGATAAATAGATAGATAGATAGATAGATAGATAGATAGATAGATAGATAGATAGATAGACAGATAGATAGATATATAGATAGATAGATGTATTGATAGATAGATAGAGAGATAGATAGATAGATAGATGTATTGATAGATAGATAGATAGATAGATAGATAGATAGATAGATAGATGTATTGATAGATAGATGGATAGAAGTATTGATAGATAGATGGATAGATGTATTGATAGATAGATAGATGTATTGATAGATAGATAGATGTATTGATAGATAGATAGATGTATTGATAGATAGATAGATGTATTGATAGATAGATAGATAGATAGATAGATAGATAGATAGATAGATAGATAGATAGATAGATAGATAGATAGATAGATAGATAGATAGATAAACTTGCCGAAGTTCCCTAAGAAATGCTTCTCATTAAAAGAAAAAAATCTTGAAGATGCCAACATTGTTGAGTTGTGTGCCTGGGAGTGGCACTCGCGCGTATATAGGCGTTCGTGTGCCCTGGATGGCATCGGTGTACTCATTGACTTAACCTTGCGTTTTGTCGTGCTGATCTCAGGGGCTTCGTAGTAAGAATCACGTGGTTGAAAAATGCTCCGCCGGGTGCCGCAATGATCTCGGCTCCTGACAAGACAAGCGTGCGTTCTTCCAGGGAAGTCACCCATCAAACTTCATTAATTATCCGGTACTTAATTAACCTAATACATTGACCCTTTGCTGCCAGATGTCGCGATTGCGCGACATGCTGAAAAACTTCGAGCAAGTAAGTCGCGAAATGCGTGCCACCTTTAATGCCGGCTGTCAAGTACTCGCGGGGCATGCACATGCCAGGATGAAAAATGTAGCGCTGTCTCTCCTAAGGTTGTTGTTGAGACGTCTGAAGTGGTTTGAGCTGGAACCAATTGTTATAAGCTGATGGGGAAAGCGCGAAGCGTGTGCAACAGCTCTCACTTCGTTTTTTTTTTGTCGCATTGGTGACGTAAGTTCTGTCTTCAATAATTTTGTTTATTTGGTGTGTATACGCTCTCAAAAGGTATACCGATATGCTACGTAGCTCTTAAGTATGTTTTTTGTTGCAAGGTCCTTGATTCTGTGGCATATGGAGAATTCGTGACATTCGCGAAAGTATGCATTACAGTTGCATTTGAGATAATAAACTGCGCAATCACTTAAAGGTGTCTATTCAGAGCTAGAAAATGAAACAATTTTGATATTGATCCGCTTATTCATGATTCAGGCATTAAAAGGTTAAGTAAACTTTTCCTCCAATATCATTTGAATATAACTATTTACTTTGATTGAAACCATCGAAGCTCGTGCCAGATTTATTTTTAGAAGACCTCTAATATTCTGAAAACTTGAACTAAACGCCTGATTAGAAGCGCTTGGGGAAGTAACAAGGACAAAGTTCAAATACACTATAATTCCCTTTGGCACGGTTTACCAGCAGAGCCTGTTCGACTTGCATATGTCGGCTTATGGGCTTTCTCCGACAATAGAGCCTGAAGCCGGGATATCTCTTCTAACCAGGTGGAATCGTTGTCTCGCAGTGTATTGATCTTTTATAGCACTATATTCGCTATTTCTATAGTCATAGGGTACGTGTTTGGCTTCCTTAAGATTGTTCGATTCGCCAATTTCTCGTTTGTTCCTCGCAGCGGTGGTCCGGTGGCTAAGGTACTCGGCTGCTGACCCACAGGTCGTGGCATGGATATCCCGGCTGGGGCGGCTGCATTTTTGATGGAGGCGAAAATGCTGTAGGCCTGTGTGCTCAGATTTGGGCGCGCGTTAAAGAACCTCAGGTGGTCGAAATATGCGGAGCGCGGTCCGCTTCGGTGTCCTCTCATAATCATACGGTGGTTTCGGGACGTTAAACTATACACATATCAATCATTCACCAGTTTAACCTCTAAGAGAAGTTGTAAATTTATTCAGCTGCATAAACGTTTCATGTATGCATTACCGACTCTGCGTTGCATAGTGAGAACGAAACAATGCGTTTGTTTTCTTTTTTAAAGGGTAACGACTTCGCGCTTCAGCGCATGCCATCTCGCTCGCTATACCGCACCCGTTCGAGCTGGAATTTCGTGCGGACGAAAGGAACAAAGACAATATGAAATGGTGGACCCGTGAAATCGAAACTGTTTGTGTGTGTGTGTGTGTTGCTAAGTTTCTTCTTCTCTTTAAATGGCCGAGGACTTCGCGCTTCATTAGCCTGTAGCTTCTCTTTCGCAACGAGATCGCTTCACCAGAGTGGGCTGGGTAAGCTACGCGCGTATACGGTCATTTAGAGTTTGATTACCAATGACTTTCCCTAGTGTATGCCTGCCTATAGAGAAACTATACGCCGATTCGCGGCCTTCACCCTGCTATATATATATATATATATATATATATATATATATATATATATATATATATATATATATATATATATATATATATATATATATCTCACACTCTCTTTTTGCTTTGTGGCGTATTGGTTTACGCAGTCGAAGTAAGCTTGATAGTTAAGAATACTGAAGTGCCGTTTTAGATTTTTGAATTGGTTACAAAAATTGTAAGAAGGAACGCCCTTGGGCGGAAATTGTCAAAAATATGACAACGTAATGACCGCTCACCTTGCTTTCTGCTGCCGTCGTGGCCGATCTCTTTTTTTTTTGCTTTGCTTTTTACACGTGTGGTGAGAAGAAGTTGCGTGTGCGAATAGGGCTTTTGCTAAAACTGTGTGCCAAGTATGTGTTGTCAGCTTTAAATCAAATGCGAACAGCGACAAGCAATTAACCGTGGTATAGCGCGCGCACTCCTGGTATCCCCGCTGACGCGCGCGTGCATGTAGTTTGACAGCACTGTGCATACGCGCACCTGTCCATATGGTAATTACTGGAAGGCGCGCACTATGCCCGTGTGAATGTTTGCTGCTGTTCGCGTTTCATTCGACGCAGAAAGTACACTCGTGTGTGCATCGACACTGTACAGACAGCGCCAGAATCTTGCTACGGCTTGTATACTTTGGCGCCGCATGTATAGCCTGAGTGCCAGGCGTAACTGGCAGATGATAAGCGTGCGCGGTGTGATAGCGCTGTAACCGGAACGAGATTATGTTTCACTGACGCCGGCTGAAAGTACACAGATTCACCAAGCAAAGGCACGTCACAGTTGCCCTCCGCCTAAAGCCATTCTTTCCGGTCTTGACGTTCAGTTTCATCGCAGAGCCGCAGCAAAACGCAGATGTTTCGGTAGTCCCTGCCATAATGCGTGCGTTTTTGTTTTTTTTTTTGTTTTTTTTTGTTGCTATGTGGTGCCGAGTCCGAGCGCCTGAAATCAGGTTGGAAGGCGTTTTTCTTGAGACAAGATCATGAATAACAACAGTGACACTAACAACAAGGAGCCAAGAAGAAGAAAAAGTGAGGACAGCTGGACGCTGCTATTTGTCGAGGCTTGTGTGTGTGCAGCTCTCTGGCGGTGGCCGGCTAGTGTGAGTCGACTAGACCAGACCAAGGGTCATCCTAAAAGATGGCGTCAACGTATACGAAGATGCGCTCAAAAATAGCGGCCTCGAGAAAGGATGCGCCGTGTAAAAAAACTCTGGATCCACGCGGGTACCTATACCGAGGATCTGCCCTGTATCCCCCGGAGACGCACGCACAAAGGGACCTCTTTTCTGAGGCGGAAATAACTAGCCGGTAAAAATTTCGCTTTCTCGACCGGCGTAAGTGAAGCGTCGGTTCCCTGCTTCCATTTTGTCGTTGTATACGGTGCTATACCCCTGGGAAATCATGAAGCTATGGAGACAACCGTATGCAGCGCGTGTCTCCGCCTTTGTGACTTGTCGCTGCGTGTTTTATTAAAGGCCACCTCTGGCGATTTTTCGACCATGTCAAGGTATGGTGTTTCTGTCTTCCTGACACACTCTTGTCACGAGCCCAACAGCCGAAAAATGGTCAGAAATACCGAAACCGAAACCTAACCGGGCGCTTTGTCTGCGTCTGGCGTACTATTCGGTAAGAACTGGAGACCGTATACTGGTCCCGCCGGCGCGGAGTTTGAAAACTGTGAAAGGCGGACCAGCGAAGCGCCAGCCAAACACCATAGAAAAGGGAAGGAAGCTTTCCCGTAACCGTCGCCTTGTGGACAGCTCAATAAATGCTCTAGCGGCCAAAGTAGCAATGCCATTGGCTTCGTCACTTCCGTTTACACGCCAAACATGCAAAGCGATTTTCATTGAGATCCATTGACCGCGAAAAATCGCCGTAGTAGGCCTTTAACGCTCGAGTGTATTGGTCAGCGTGTGTAGGAGCTTTGGTCAAACGCGCTGTTGGGTGACCTCGCTGAGAAGACAGCAAAGATGCTTGCTTCAGGATCGAGCCGGCTGCTTTACGTGGTTGAAGTTCCCAACGTTCCCAACACGACTCTGGCTATAAGGAACGGCATAGTGTAAGTCCCCGTGTAATTTTGACCGCCTGGCGTTTTCTTTTGTTTTTGACGTCCACTGGCATCGTGCAGTTTAAGTTTGGCCTTTTGAATTTGGTATTCGTCGACTTCAGGGTTGGACTTGAGGGGGGTTTGTCGACTTGAAGCGGAAAGACACAATGACTCAAGACAATGCCATGGCAAATTGAAAAGCTGTGCGCGATCACAAATTTCGTGCAATATTCAGACCCACATGTTGTGCTCAGTCTTGCGGAAGTCTTGCGAATTCGACACCGGGGCCTTATCTTCACACTGGAACAGGGTCTGTGCGCGCTTGCTTGCCCGGTAATCCCGCCCTTGTTGCCGCTACCATGACCAAATATTTTCAAGATTAGCTTTCTCAGTGCAGTCGACAGCTATTTCAGTGCTGCTTGCATTTTAAGAAACGGAAGTATGGGACTGCATTCAATACTTAGTGGGCAGGAAGTCCGATCGACAATTGCCTGTCCTTGTGCAATGGTACTTTTTGGCGGGCTGTAACTGCAAGTGAAACCACGTTATGCAACCTGTTTTAGTGATTGTGAAGGCTGAAGTGCAAGAGAAGAAGCGGGGAAAGTATAAGAAATATCAAAAATGTTTTTAATCATCCCCAGAAATTTCTCTTTCATGCTCTTTTTTCAAGTTAGCGCGTTCATATCTTTTTATTGAAGAGTGCAATAATATAGGCTATGACAGTTTTATCAATAAGCATGCCTGGAAAGTAGTGCGGAATTTTCGCCGCTCTGTCGTAAGCCCCTTTTTGAAAATAAAGGCCTGCGAACTAGGCTAACAAAACTTTTTCCGGGTCAACTTTCAGAGTTTTTATTTAAAAATCTTAAATACCCAGAGAAGCGAGAAATAACTAAGCATAAGCAAAACTTTGCATATGTTTAGCTTAATAAGTATGAAGTACGTAGCTTTAATTCATTTTGTGTAATTCATCGCCAATGTTAGAAAAAACAGCAGAGCAGGTAAGCGTCGCACTCCACCTCTCCGTAATTATTGATTTATTGTGCTTTGACGAAATTCTTTCTGACAAAATCAATTGCGGATCTGCTGTTTTCACTCATCAAGCAATAACATATAAATTTTAGGAAAAAAACTCAAGAGGTCGACTCTTCATGCTGCGTTAGATCTTACGTGGAATCACCCTGCTTTGCTTTTTACGGATATACTGTGGCGCATATTGCGACTGCAGTGTGGTGACATTTCAAGGTGCCCGTTACTGTGTGCCAGCGTGACAGTCAGAGTATTGGTGTAATTCCTTCGTAAGTTCTACGGCGTCTTACACCGTCCAAAAGAAAATGCTGAGTTATCTCGGATCTTCTGGATAACGCGAGGCCTGGACAGTAAAAAGTGAAGAATTCGGAAGAACGACATGTTGACGGATCACATAGGGTGGATTATCATCGCTTTCCATAAACCCCAGAGAAAGTGAAATCGATTATTGCCCGTTGACATGATGCAGTTGACGTTAGAACGGCAAAACCTTGTGTTTTTTTGTTTTCTTGTTTTTTGTGGGGGTGGGGATATATTCTCGTATGGATATTCCAGTGGCTAATGGTTGCGCTCATCTTCCACTTTTTTGTTTTTGCTGTTTTTGCTGCCACGTGTGCCTGAAGACGCGCTCCTCATAATAACTGTACCATATAGTGTCCCCCCCCTCTCCCCTGACAGGGCTGGTCAACCTACTTAGAACTCGCCTCGCATTAAACGGATAAAGCGTATAGGGTAACCCCGACCCCTCGTTCTTTTCTTTTTATCGCTGTCACTGCAGGCACGCGTCCCATAAGGCAGCGTTAACGGCTTCTATATGCCGAGTTTTTTTCTTTTTCTCCTATAACCTCGTCCTCACCAGGAGGAGGCATGACTGCCTCTGCGGTAAGCCGGCTCTCATTAACGGAACAGAGGGGGACCGGAACTCCGAGAGAGCCTCACTAGTATGCGGCCATAGGCTGCATAACTCTGCACGAGTTGTGGCCTGGCCGCTAAGTAA
Source organism: Rhipicephalus microplus (assembly GCF_013339725.1). Lineage (NCBI taxonomy): Eukaryota > Metazoa > Arthropoda > Arachnida > Ixodida > Ixodidae > Rhipicephalus > Rhipicephalus microplus. The sequence continues at coordinate 132,524,905 of NC_051165.1, forward strand.
GTGAGCGACGCTTTTCCGGCGGGTTTTTATGCCCCTCCCGGGCGACTCGTTACGGCTGGTTAGGCGCCCGACGAGATCCTCGTCGTTTGGGGAGGAGGTTGCGTGCCATATAATCGAGTCGTGGTTGCGTCACCCGGACCAGCGGTATAAAAGAAAGTGAACTCCTTAGCGGTCGTCATCGCGAGGGCCAGACCTTGAGAATGGTTTCGGATTGCTGGTGGTTGACTCGTCAAGTTCTTGATTATATTTAGTCAGGATGACGAGTGCGGGAGTTCGTCGTGGGGGTAAAACTTCTAAACCGGCGCCAAGGTGCGTTCTGGTGGACTCGAAATAACCGCGTTGAACGGTAGCTTATTTGTGTCCCGTTATAGTTAAGCAATGTGTATCTTAAGGTGTATAAGTATGAGAAAGTGATTACTTCAACGTTGCCTTCAATACGTCTACCAATGACCATTAAATGTAAGCGAAGAACATTTAACACAAGTGTTGCGACGGGGACCTGTTAGTATGGCATCGTCCTTTAGTAGCGTGCTTGTGTCCCCCTTTTTATATTCACTACTGTCTGATTGACTGATCAACGCAGCGAAGCCACGGAGCTATAATGATCTCGAAATGAATGAAGCTTTAGTCACTAGCGCTGAAAATTGGCCAGCCATCATTGCTACATACGCCCAGAAACAGTGTTCGCTGACATTTTCTGCTGGCCGGTATTAGCGTGCGTACTTTTTGCGAGGACGACACCTCGTACAGTTTTGACCCCTACAGTTTGACGATTCTGTCGCTGTTTACTACTGCAAAATTATCGCTGTATCTTTTGCACTCGTGAAACAATAAGAAAGAACTTCGCTTGATTGAATGATTGATTGATTGATTGATTGACAGCACTTGTGCTTTGACTTCGTCAAGACCGGCCGTTGCACTATGTGACGCGGAACTCCGCGGTGAACTATCACGTGCTGTTAGCGCCCTGCGCAACGGCGCGTGACCAGCGAGGCGAGCTTGTAAGGAAGGGCTAGGGAGCGGTCTGTCGAAACCAGTGGCGGCCGGCACTTTCAATCAGCGAGCACGTATATCGATCGACGAACGAGGAGAGGTGGCGGCAAAGGGTGATGGGCACCGTTTCTATACAGCGTACGGGGTGCGGTGCACTCACCCGGAACGGCCAATCTGCGGCGTTTTCCGTTCTCTCTCCGCAATTCGCGCTTATGCCATTAGTAAATTGTTTTGATCGCTAATGGGAATCTTGCACCGTACGTACGCGCTTGCGTTCGTTCGCGCTACGTGTTGGAGCTTGCCCGCCGCGAGTGGAGTGCTATAGGCCAGTTTTAGTGTCTTCGGTTGAACCAGTGGTGCCTGCAGGTGCACGTTCTAATTATATATTTTTTAACGCACATCGATGGTGCTCACCTTCTGTGCCCTTAGGATTTCGACCGACATGTTTGACACACGCCGACCTCTGGCATCGTTTGATGGCTTAGGAGACATGTTCCGCGTCGCGTGTCGGATTTGGCGATCACCTTTCGTAAGATGAAACTGATCCACGAAACACTGGCTGAGATGGTACTCGGCGCAGAAGCCTTGTTGAGGTTCCGATAGACAAGTGGCGCCGTATTTTCAAAGCTTACTTTTCTTAAATGCGTTCTCCCGTCGGTCAGCCGAACTCGCTGATATATCCGACACTGTGATTGGCTAAAATATAAGCGTACAAAATTTTTTAGCCTTTGTCGAGATACGGGCCCTTGTCTCTGGCACATACTTCAGGTGTGTCGTGTCGTTTTCTCGGTGATTTATTAAATTACTAATTTAATGTTGCCTTCGGTTCCATTCTTGTTGTGGTGTCTTCTCTGGTTTCTCATTCCCTTTGCCCTCTTTCTTGAGCGCAGAATAGCCAGCCCGTTTGATAGCATGCTATAACCTCCATGTTTTCCTTCTCATTCCTTCGTTTCAGCCGTCCTTCTCCTGGTTCAGCTGCGGACGGCGCGCTTCCGACTCGCCATTGTTTAGCGGTAATAGGTCGTTGAATGTACAAGGTCGACCGCATCCAAAGAGAACATCTCGTTGATGTTCAAGCCGTGAAATTGGCAGCGTGCATTGTACTTAACAAATCAAATGCCTGTTATCTGAAGTCTAATCGTAGTATCAAAAATAATTTTCTGAACTTTGTATAAACGTCAGCTTCGTGAGATGGCATACGCCTGAACATGCATACAGAGATGGAAAAAGAAAAAAAGTTTTATCAATAGAAAGAGGGGGTTGAATAAAGAAAAGTAATGGAAAAAAGAGAGGGGGAGGGTGCACAGGATGATGCGCTGCTAACGGCTGCGCTGCTCAGACTTGAATCCAAGGAACTCAGAAGCATCTATAGGGTTGATGTCTGGACAGCATCTTCGAGCAGAGGAGGCGGGGATTTTCCATTTTGGTGGCTGAGCGCGGAAAACGGCATAACAGTGCCATGAAGAGGCTCAAAGTGTTATTCCTCCGTGTTTTGACTTTAAGAGAGGGGTTTGTGGAGAGTTCCTTTCCGTTGCATCACTCGTGCAGCGTAACCTGACGGGAAGAACAGCGTGTCTCTTGCCCCCCCCCCCCCCACCCCAATAGGTCTTACGAGGGGCAAGTATATATATAGCCGCGGCTGGTGCTTAATATCTAATAAATCGAAGTACAGCTCATGGCCTATGACTTGTGTGATGAAGCGTGGTAAGTTGGGCGAGTTGGTAGGACTTGGTAGGACATAATAAATGCCTAAGATTTCTATGCCATGGCAAAAAATAATTGTGGGGTGGAGGGGGGGGGGGGTCATGAGTTCGATGTGCCATCCAAGGCTACGCCCCTGTAACAGCGCAACGGACAAGGACTGAGGAAGGTAACAACACACAGTGCCTGTGTTGCTATAGGCTTTGGTTGGCTCCGATTACACACGTCCGCGCGCACGCGTGCGTGCGTGCCTCTGTGTGTTTGTGTTTGCTTGCGTGTTTCGTAACGCGAGTTTCGACGTTTTGACAGTGCTTTTTTTCTCTTCATTTTGTTGCCTTCCGTATGCGAGTGCAACGTTTCCAAGATGCCATACCGCACAGCCCGCCCAAGCCAACCTCATGGTTCCTGCAATATATAAGTGGTTATATCAGAAGAAAAGAAAGGAAAGGTGCCGACCCGTAACTGTCTCTCCTTACGAGGACACCTCAACAGGTCAGCAGAGGAATGGGATATGGGGAATAAAAGATATAGGGAAAAAGAAGGAGGGATAAAAAGAATAGGAGGAAAATAGACGGAGAAGAAGCCATCCAGCCAACGAGAGAGAAAAAGAAGGAGATAGGAAAGTGGGGATCCGGTCGAAGCAGTCCAAGGGCGGGGCGCCACAACGCGAGAGCTGCACGGCGTCAGGAGACCGCGGAGGGCGAACCAGTCGGCGGGAGCTACGCTGGCGTCGGAGATCGCGAGGGCACAACCGTCCAGCTTGAAATCCTGCGAGCGAATGCGTCCTGCAAACACCACTAAAGAATGATGCGCACGCGCAGTTCTTTAGGGTGCACAGGTCTCTTCACAATAAATTTGGAAAGGGCACATCCGACAGGAGGCTCGCCATTCGCCTAACGAGGTTTCTTACGCCAGCCAGCTAGTTCTGCGTTTCTCTTTTTTTTTTCTTTCCCTTCGTCGGCCGGGACATTCTCTCTGTACGTAAACGCTCCCCGCCTTGATCAAACGCAGCACTTTCGCTCATCCTTTTCGCCCCTCTCTCGTACACTGCTTCCTTCCACTGCGTAGTCATTTCCTCGCTCTTCCGGTGAGCTTGATCATCCTTAGCTCAGCACTTCCCGCCGTTCTGTTCGCGCTTTTTTGGTTTTGTTTTTCTACACGATCGCTTTACGCTTTTTTTTTTGGTATCTTCTGGAAAGGCATGTCTCGTTGGTCCTACTTTGTGTGTGTGTGTGTGTGTGTGTGTTCTTGTGCTTGAATTTTGCTTTTGTCACTGTACAACGCGTGATTTTGCTTGGCTTATCCTCGTTTGTAAGATCCGTGTTGAGCCCTGCCCCGCCCCTGTACATACGTAGTGGCGCAACAGTGCCAAGTGTTGGATTGAGATTTGCGCCGAGCATAAAACGCCGTCTTGCCGGGACAATTGGCCGCATCGTGAAAAACCGCGGACACACCTTTCGCTTGTGTGCGTGTGTGTGCGTGTGTGTGTGTGTGTTCGGTGGACGGGTGGGGGGGATGTGTTTGTAAGGTGAACTCATGAGCTCGTTCATGGTCTGAAGTGAAGAGGCACACCGTGCTGTCATTCTTTCGTTAAGCCATACTTGTTCGTTATAAAGACATAGGCTTGCGCATGAAGAAAGCTGACTAACGGAAGCAAGAACGAATGGGCGGACGAAAGCACGGACGGACTGACGACCGCTTCGCCCCACCAATCATCATTCACTCCGTGGATATGCTGTAAATTTATTTATTTATTTATTTAAACATAATTCAGCTTTTAAGGGCTATTGCAAAAGTTAGGGAGTAGGAAATACAAAAACAGGGGAAAAATATTGCCGAACAAAGTAAGATATGTGTTGACCACGAATATCACTGGCGAGCAGTATTAACGGGTGACGTTATTGCCAAGAGATGCGTTTGTTTTCTCGGTCAAGTGTTTCCCCTGCGAACCTCTAGGGGCGTGTTCTTTAGACGGCAACGGAGGGAGGAGTGGTCGGTTCTTGGTACTTTCTCTCTCTCTCTCGTGCCCTTCGTTGTGGTGGGTGTTCTTTGCGGTGCAGTGCGCGATGGCTGTAGAATAAATACCGTGGCACACGGATCGAAATTGCTTCTTTGCTTATCGACCCGTCGTTCGCCCTCCGCGAATCGCTCTGGGATTGTTTTCTCGAGCGCGGACTGTTTGATTTGCCTCTGTCCTCGCACGGCATCTCTCTCTTTATCTTGTTTTACTTCTGTGCCTGCGAAATCGTCGTGCTGGTGCTGTCATGAAAGCGAAGCTCTACACGGTCGAGCGCGTTCACGGATGCCCTTATCTTTGTACCTAAAAGTTATAAGAAATGTCTCAGATGATAGAAAAACAAACGAAAGGGTACTGCTCGCTTGTTTTGTTGGCGCACTTCTTTTTTTTTTCTTGTCCACGGTGCTCGCGACATCCGCGTGCCTTGAAAATTGGACAAGAGAGGACGAGAGAAGTCCGTAGCTATACGAGCCAACAAACCCAGGAAAGCGAAATTGTGGCTTGTGGGGGCGGCTGTTTCGTTTCCACTTGCCGGACCGTGGTCGGAATGAGTTCCATGTGAATGCGGTCCGTCTTTTTTTCGCCCATATACGAGTTTGCCGTAACTGCATATCCTCGTTGATCTCATCGGGAAACGCAGAAGTGTTGCGTGCGCGGCTACGCCATTGAAGTTCGTGCGAGATGAACAGATGGATGGCCATTGCCGTGCGCGGGGTACTCCATTTTAAGAGCGAAGCTCCATAAGCCTTTAGCGGCGCCGGGCAGCGCGAACAAAAGTCGCCATTATCAGGAAGTGGCAGAGAGAGGCGTGGAATGCAGTAACTACGGTGAGCGAGTGTGCCGCGTGACTGAACATCATGTAACGTCCCGTAAAGATTAGTCACGGCACTACAATTACGTATCACCACGTAATATTATGTCACCTGACTTGTTACCGCCGGAAACTGCGTATCTAGTCACGACTGTAAAATCATGTAACATCGCGTTACAGCTATAGTCACGTCGCATAACAGCTGGTCAATGAGAACATGTTCCCGCCGGAAGCACGCAATACCGTGTGCATATATTGTGGCAAGCGTAAATGCCAAGCCTTGCGTATTACTAGCAAAAACTTTTATATTGGCATTGCTAACAAAAACTGGACTAGTCACGCGACAACACTGTCGCTCCGCTGTTCTAACTTTGCGCCACTTGTGCAGTGTGCGCACATTTTTCTATCTCTTACTTTGCAGACTACGTCTCGTTGTGTCACTTTTCTTAAGGGGGTGGAGTTACACTGCACCCCCTCCCTATTTATCATCATTATCATCATCATCATCAGCCTGACTATGTCCACTGCAGGACAAAGGCCTCTCCCATGTTCCGCCAGTTAACCCGGTCCTGTGCTTGCTGCTGCCAATTTATACCCGCAAACTTCTTAATCTCATCTGCCGACCTAACGTAGTGTCTTCCCCTAACCCGCTTGCCTTCTCTAGGAATCCAGTTACCTACCCTTAATGACCAGCGGTTATCCTGTCTACGTACTACATGCCCGGCCCATGTCCATTTCCTCTTCTTGATTTCAACTATGATATCCTTAACCCCGGTTTGTTGCCTAACCCACTCTGCTCTCTTCTTGTCTCTTAAGGTTACGCCTACCATTTTCTTTTCCATTGCTCGCTGCGTCGTCCTCAATTTAAGCTGAACCCTCTTTGTAAGTCTCCAGGTTTCTGCTCCGTAGAGAATGCGGCGATGGCGTAGTGGTTAGAGCATCAGCCTCGCTTGCAAGAGCTCCGTGACTCGAATCCCGGTTCCGCGCAGTTCCCAACTGGATTAAAAAAGAAATCCGCGTGGTGAAACTGCATCAAGAGGCCTGGGGTGCGGCCTCACCGGTAACCACCACCGGGAACGCACTCCCTCACGAGAGAAGGATTGGTCACCCTGGTGCAGTATCTGGCCACTACCTCCCACCACATGCATACGTCAACTAATCCTCCCTATTTGTTGACTTCAAAAAGAAAACAGCCTTCGCAATGTATGCGAAAAAGACAATGATGCGTGACCATAGGACGCGCAATTCCGACTGGCTTATGGTATAAGACCTACTTGGCTTTCGTTTTAATTGATTATGCAACCCAGGTTTCTGCTTCGAAGGTTAATACCAGTAAGGTGCAGCTGTTGCCGTATTAACTCGATTGTAGCGCGACCACCACGAACGTAACTCGAGGGGTGACTTTTCATTACGTAGAAAAAAGTAGTATTTCGGTATCCGATGGATAACGCGAGAGCCGACTTTATAGGTAGCAAAAACTCTGCAACAAAACTCGCGCTGCGTTCGAGTAAATACGGTACCTTTCTCTTGAGTATATTTACACCGCGGTGGGTACGGGCGTGTAAATGCCGTTCGCATCCACCCTCACGTGAAGAAAGTATAAATGTAGATCGTATACCTCGCGAAATGGCCTTTATATGATTGGTGCGATGCGAAATGTCAAAAACATTGTCAGACAAGTTGGATGCAGCGCGAGCTTCTTGTGGTTGGTGGCATGTGCACTCGCGTGTGGAGGAAACGAAGCGCCGGAAACGGAAGAAGAGGGTCCGAGGTTCCGGAACAGCTCCCGGGAGTACGATTGCGTTCCGACGCGTGGAGAACCAGTCTCCATGGGTTTCGGTTCGCTCTTCGTCAGACGCCCCGACGTGTCTTGCTCATTGCTTCTCTTCTAGGTTATGTTTTCAAGTATATGTCGTCGCTTTCGGCGCGTGCTTGAAATGGGCTGTGTAGGATGCCATGAGTCGTGTTGGTGGTTTGTGGTTTCAATTTAAGTCTTCACAAAAGCTGGCGGGTGATAATGTAAATTAAAGTGAGAGTCGTGTTAGAAATCTTTTGAATTGTCCTGATGCTTTTGCATGTTAGTACAACGAGGATATACCTTTGTCCTTCATGGTCGACCAGTGCTTTGTAGCTATAGGTCGTTAGACCATATCCTGTCAAATAATTTTGTCGATTAATGCTAAATCGCATTGCTGTGCAGCGCACTCACTCCCTTGTCCGATAGTTAAAGTCGGCGCGTTGGACATGTAAGCATGTTCACTACCTACAACGGACGGCACTTTCTGTTTTTATTCATCTTTTTTAGACAGCGCAGCTCCTCGCGCAAATGTGCCTCCGACTACTGTCACTATCTTGGGCTATACTTCGTATTAGGCTCTCGGGCGTGTTTTTTAAAGTGCGCAGAACCGTAACTTCTGGTTGCCGTCACACGAGGGCGAATCACGTGACGTCTGACGTAATTTGCGGGTCGTTGGCGTCGTTGGTCAGAAACGTCACATCTGACACAATTGGTAGAGCGACACAGGGCTACTGTGGTTCTCGCACCGTATTGGCCGAGTGTGTTACCGATGGCGGCGCTGCGAACCGCGCTTGTATACTTTACGCTTGTGTGACGTCAGTTCGAGGATTCGCGCGCTTTCGAGGCGCACGCCGTGTTTCGACGGCGGCTGCGTGTGTTCGCGGTGAGTGCTGCGCAACGCTGGAGTCTGTGCTTCTATATGGTCACCACCCGTGAAAAGGGCGTTAGCTTTCACGACTATCCTGAGGACCCGAAGTTGAGGAAGAAATGAATAGACAAACTCAGAAAAAGGGAAAGCGCCCTATGCCTTCGTCGACGGTGTGCAGCCAGCACTTCGCTGACAGTAACTTTTGCCATACCCGCCTTACGCTCCACTTTTCAGTAAGCTTGCAATCGTGTTTTAGTGCCTCGCCAGTGCTTCAGCCATTCATTGCTCGCAGGCTACAGGCGTGGGTGACTTACACCAGGTGAGGTGCCGACCCAAAACCGACCGCGAAGGCACAGGGAACCGGCTACGCAGCCTCCGATTAATCGCGTCGAGTAAGCGCGCCTCGTGGGCGCATCTGTGCGGCTCAGGGCATCTGAGACTGCAGCTTTATTTGGTAGGTGTAAGTGCTTATATACGTAATTTACTAAAGACAAGCGCGTGCCTGGCGCACTGCTTTCCATAAATTCATTAGCGAAACCTGCTGTCACTGTTTAGTGCACATTCACTAAAGGTTGTAACACAATGTTTGGAGCTCTGTGTGCCGTACATACAATCAACGATAAGTATTTGCTGTTTTCTGAAACCCGAGCGACGGCCCTCTGCGGTATTAATATTAACTACTTCGTGATGTCGCTCTCATTGAACAAATATTACTCAGACAAACTCCAGTCATTCGCATCGGTTAGGGGGTGTACTAAGGCGGAACTTGCCCCTTTCTCGAGTCACCACCTGGCCATTAAGACTCCTTTTACTGTGGCACAACACGGGCTTGCGCCCTGCTGACGCCCATAACTTCAATCCAAGCACGATAATATCAGATTTGGTAATTTGACGCTGCTTTGCACTTCTAGCTGCCATGAACGGCCAATTGACTGTGCAAACAACAGTTTAAACAGCTGCTCTGAAGTAATTATCCCATGTGTTGTGTGCGAGTGCCAGGGTGGCAGAAATCAGCAATTCTCACACACATCCGCGTGTTCACTCTCACTGTCGTTGCACTGCAGAAAAGTCTCTCAAGGAACAGGGCAGGCGTGCACCCCCGCTCTTTAGGATTGTTGTGGGATCTAACGCCCTTTTCATGGTCGGACGAAGCACACCGAGGCACAGAGCAGTACTTCGCCATTGCGCAGCCCTCGATCACCCCGAGGACGTTGTGTGGCGGGTTCGCAAGTCCACGTGTTTGCAGGACCGGAGCGGTGGCGGCGATGCGATTTCCATTGATGGCATCGGCTGCGCACATTAAACAACATGGCCTGCGTCGTATACACCACCGCGCCGTCGATGAGACACCGCGACGTTTTTCTAGCTGTATCTACGGGCTGGCAGATGCCGGAGAAAGGCACGCTTACTGAACTTTCGAGACACCCAAACTAGTTAGTATCGCTCGGTGGAAACTGCGGATGACGCGCGGGAACCATTCACACGTATAGTTTCACTTTTTTACCAGCAATGTGGTCGGCGGCTTGGGCGTGCTCATCGGCCATCTGGGAGCATACTTGGCCCTGTAGATTGAGCTGCAACTAAAACAGATTCATAACTAGACTCGAGAACATTCGTTGTGGGCGTTAGTTGACCCACGCGAGGCTGTTCATCCGACAAAGTTCCCGCCAGAAGCAGATGGTCCGCGCACAGGAGCAGCGGCGGCTGCAGTGCTGTTGAGAGTGGAGTCCTCAAACTGACGTCACACGCGAAAGGGTACCATTCGAAGGGTGGCAAAATACTTGCCAGAACCGCGAAGGGGGACGGCGTATTTCACGGCGCTCTTTGGGGCATGGAGTTTTCCCAATACAATTGGGTGGAATCTGGCGCTGTGACCGTTCAGCCACTGCGGGAATATTGGTTAGTTCATATATATATGCCTATAGTATTCGTGCTTGTGGCTTTGAAAGCACTTCTGGCTTTGTTTCTTGCCGTGCTTGGTTTTCGTTTTGGATAAAAGAATGGATCGCGATCGTTGTAAACGTTGTGATTCAATATAAATTGTCAACATCAGTGTGACACAGTGCAAAAAAAAAAAATGAGCACACAGAGAGAAAACAGACGACACCAAGTGCTGAAGATACAAACCAACTGCTTCTCTTCTTTTTTTTTTTTTTGTGCCAGCACGAATGAATACGCTTCTTCGCAAGAAAGTAAGGGGAAGGTGAATGAAAGAGCGCATGCACCTTATCATATCTGCGGCTATTTTTCTAGTTGTGAGACACGTGATGTGGTATAACATGCAAAGGTTTTGGTCATTGTTTTTTGTTGGTCCTGTCTTCTTTAACTTTACTTTCTGCAGGAGGGTTTTGCAAACGGGTGTGAAGATTCTGTTGGGATACCCAGCATCTTTTAGTCCTTTAATCTGGTTTTTAAGCCTGACCTCACCCTTGTGCTAACATGACTTCTGAAGGATGGCCTGAATACATGTGGTATCAATTCCTCTTTCTATTAATTTTGAATGCCCACTATCAAAAGGCAGAACATTCTTAGCACTCCTGGGCTGATAGCACCAGCCAATACCCCAACAGCATCATCACACTTGTTTGCGAAACCCTCCTGCAGAAAGTAAAGTTAAAGGAAACAGGACCAAAAGAAAAAGAGAATGACCAATCACCTTTGCATGTCACATGGTACTACGTACATAAGGTGTCTCACAATTTTAGGAAAAGAACCAGCAGATATGACATTGTTGTTTTCCACCCCTTGCAAGCTTTCAAAAGTGCATGTACTTACAGCAACAGGAATAGTCAATCTTGCATCATTCGTCACTAGAATAGGTTTACTGAATGCCAATCTAATGTGTATGAGATACCGCTAACACGTGGAAAAGTAAACATAGGACAAGCTGGGCAATGCTTCAATGATCAAGCAAGACAGCATGCTTCAAATGTTAAGAAAGGCTATAGTAGCCTCATGGCCGGACACCGTAAAGAATGTAAGTGTAGTCCTAGGTTTCATAAAACACGGTTTTTGAAAAAAAAAGCAAGCAGAAAAATGAGAGATTTTAGAACTCTTTATCAGGAAGGCCAAGGATCAATGCATCAGTACACCTTCACTTATCTTTTCCGAAAAAGAGTATTCTTTTCTCGGTTAAAATTATTTTGTCATGGTCACACATGTGTTGTTGCAGATGAGCCCTGGTCTTGTGCTCAGTATAAAAACGCTCGTAGCACCTTCAATAAAATTCAGTTGACAGCGCTCTTTCCTGTCCTTTTTGCGATAAGATTTTTATTACAGAAAAGAATTTCATTTTCTTACAGTTTAGGTATAATGATGAGTTTTCATTGTATCACAACATGGAGCAAATTGCATCTCAATACGGACAAAAATCACGATTTTGTGAAATTCGTGATATTTTCTCGTATATTTCAGCAGCTTGAGAGATATAAAGGTATTTTTTCCTCAGAATATACCTTCTGTGGAGTAAGTATTCACTGCTCAGATATTCATGCAAAGTGCAATATTGCAATAAAAAATGCAAACATAACACATTTTGGCTTTATTCTTGGAAGCGAATGTGGCAAAAAAATTGCACTATTATTATTGAGCTTCAAATACCTTACAGAAGCACATTTACTTAACAGGTAGACCGAATTTGCTCTAGAAAAAATAAGCGGTAGTTTTAAAACAAAATTTTCCACAAACAGCACACAGACGGCATTATGCCAGGAAGTTATAAGCCAGCCACATGAACAAAACTTTTTTTCTCGCTGAAGTATTGTAGCAGTTCACTGTTTTCAACGCAGTAAGTCAGCACATTTTTTTTTTCAAATACAATTCAGATGGTCGCCAAAGTGGCTGGGACGTTTGGCATGGAATGGTCCAGCTATATTTAAGCAAAATAACTTACACAAATAACAATATTTGTTCATCTACCATGACCACACTAGAAAAAGTTGTTCAGGCATTGTGACACTAAAATTTTCAGCGTCGTACTGCCTGAACAACTTCTTTGATAAACTCCAAACTCACGCCGAGAAAAAGCCGCTCAATCACGGTGGTTGTTAAAGGCCTTGCGGCCGTAGACAATGTTAAAAATAAAAAAAAAATCAACTCATCAGTGCTGTCACTCCTTACTTCTTCATCATTACTGACACGGAAGATTTTTCGGTGATCCATGTGGAGGTTCAGGAAGTAGGCTTGCTCTAGGCTGGGTCCAGGGTAGACTACGCAGGACGTCAGCGGCACCCTCTCATCCTGTAATAAGAGCAAATATGACTTCTCATAAAAAAATTTTCGTGCTGTTCTGGCAGCACCATATATAAAGAATGTGTAGTGTGTATCCTTCGAAATGGCGTGTAATTGACATTACACTGAACTCGAAGCATACAACCCATACATTCCAATAATTTCGTATGATAAAGATAAGAGTTTTCCAGCATACAGCGAATTCCCGAAATGAGGTGAAGTGTAAGACTACAGCTCAAAAATGGCACTTACGAAAGCCTGAACTCACTTAAGAATCAAATTCCTTCTAGGGTAGTGAGCCAGTGTGAAAAACAATTCTTAAAGTACAACGTTCAGAACATGTAGCATTAATCAAAACGCACAAGAAACTTACCTCTTCATGTACAAACAGTGAAGACATCTCTGCTTTCTCTTTTACATGAGAACAAATGATCTTGGGCGTGGCACTAGCGAAGAGGTCTGCAAAAAAAAAAAAGTAAAAGATTTACTTACTTAAATCACGCCTCTAACAATCTGAGGAATTGTTACAAGTCACCAATCAGTGCAATTCTGACTGCCTCTATAAGGGCATCAAAAATGAACAATTTTCTCGTTCTTTCTACTCTCACAAGACGCTCCGTCAATGGAATCTAATCCAAATTTGACGCTGTGCTTCCTATTTGCCTGCTTTCTAGACGTAGGGCTGCGAACATGTGTTTTGTGCACCTAATCTAGCACAGAAATTCGTCATCTATAATTCAATCATCTTAATTCATTGTAATTTGATAAAAGATGTGATAGCTCGTCCAGTTTTTAAAGAGTTGCGGGCCTGCAATAGGCACTGCCTTGCACGTATGAAAGTACTTCTTTAAAAAAAAAAATTCAAAGCTTGCTTTCAGAAAAAGCGTCTGGCATATTTCGACAACCAAGCCCATCCTCTGATGGCAATCAGGGGCACGCTATTAGCGATTATTGACTACGAGATTTACAAACGTAACCCGTGCCTAAATACTCAGTTAAACACAATCACGCAAGTAAGAGCGCTCGAACGACACCAACGCGCGCGGACGCCGACTACGTTGCAGCAGCCATGACTTATGCTAGAGCAACCGCACATAGCTCATTCTGTTATAACGCCGAACATTATCGCAGATGAAAGCGAAGCACGAAAACAGCAAACAGAAACGAGGGAAAACAACGCACGGCAATGGCCACAACAACGCGCCTTTGGAAGTCTGCTAGATCTTTCCCTGTTGCTGGTGGCACTTGTCCTAAATAGCTTAAAAGACCGAGGCGCACGTGCTGGGAGCATCGCGGCATATCAGCACCTCCAACTATACCGTCTTTAAGCAAAAAAAAAAAAAAAAGCCATTTCGTACAGTGCGCCTCTGTACATAATTTTTGCTTTTTCTTTTTTTTTGCGCTTACACCTACAGAAGCACGTTGCACATTTGAGTATTAATAGAAATGTTATTACGATGTAGCCCAAAGCACATCTTAAAACAATATCAATCACTTTGTGCAGTGTAGAGACAATGTGCGATCAGCAACTAATCCCGCCCTTGTTAAGTGATCACATCACTCACTGTATGAGTGATGCAGGCACTTACACAACATCGCGCATAGCAGTGTGAACTCGTTAAGTCACACGTTTAATCGGGCATCTGCAACAGGCCCGCGAACGCATGCTGTTGTAAATGGCTGGCAGCCTACTTCGGCAGAGCTGCTGCAGGCGCCCAGCTAGCGCTGTATGATTACTACCTACGAAAACAGTACACTCACCGTTAACAGGCCCACGTTGTCCGTGTGCGCAACTCCATGAATATTCCTTAATCCGAGCGTCACTTCGAACACGGTGTCATGCGTGACCACCATTGAATATGCGCCTGTTCGCTAGAACACACACAGCGACCAAGACCCCCGACCAACGCAACGCATTTGAAAGACTGATGAGACAGAGAGGGCAACACTGAGAGAGAGAAGGAGGAGGCACTGGCGGCGGCGTGGCGGCGCCGCAGCTGTCGACGCAGGTGTTCGGTGACGCAACTCTTCGCTTATCTACGCCGCCGTTGTGGGAGCAACGCTGGCCGGGTTGAGCGGGGGGGGGGGGGGGGAGGAGCGGCAAACCCGCCAAGACGGCGCCGAAAGGCAAACGCTATGGCGCATACGGCGGACGGCCGTTCAACGCGGAATGACTCCTTGTAAACGGCCACTCTCCTTCCAGCCAGTCGCACAGCGACGCAGGTTATTTACCAGCCTCGGGTTCTTTGAGTATTTTGACGGAATGCGATTGCAGTGGGCGAAAAATAGTGAAGTAAAACTTGCGCAAAACAAAGTGCACCATGGAATGGCCAGAAACAATAATTATTTCGTCCTCGGTGGCATTAGCGGGAGAGCATCGCTACACCTTTTTCCAGAGAAATTTCTTTTTGCATTGTCTGTGTCAGGCGATTCCGCGTATGGTGCCGCAAACACTGAATGCGTAGTCGAAGCTGGAACAAATTAATCCACAGTAGCGGATGTTTAGAAGGCTTGTCATGCACCACGAAACGTGCCGAGGTTGTTATAACAAACTTTTTGCTGACCACATGATCAGCACATAATTCCATATGGTTGCCCAATGAGCTAGCTAAGCACCTGTAGCAAAGGCAGTGCACGTTCGTGTTAAACGTTGTTAATATAAACGATGGTTGTGCATAAGTGCAGTGACAGCTTTCCGTGTGAATTGGTCATAACCCACGTTTTCGAGCGTAGAAGCGCCTCAACGGAGCTAATCAGTTACCACAGCAAGTTCGTAAACAATGATGAGGTACGAAAATGTGCAGCTGTTTTCCATGTACTGAATAGTTAGTGTACAGTGCCTCGACCACCGCCATTTCTTAAGCCACCTCCCATATAGACTCCCAGTCTGAACAGGTGTGGGACCTTAAACACTAAGAAGCAGTGCCCCCCCCCGCACAGACACACGAAATTTGAGGGCGCACGGGCTGATGCACACGCATACTTATTCACAGGCGCACACACATACACGTATACACACATACGGCAACACACACACGCGACCGTAAACGCACGCATGCATGGGCGTAAGCATGTGCACAGGCGCTTAACACAAGCACGGACTCGCACATACACGCGCACGCACACATGCACGGGTGTACACACAATCGCGCTTACACGCGAACACATGCGCAGGCTTACGCACACACACCCATACTCGGGCGAACATTATGTTCCTGTATATAATCCACAGCAAACATGTAGCTTATAACCAACGCTAAGGTGAGCTTTCGTAACGTGGATTGCAGTTAATTGCCATTATAGATGAAACGCGATTTGCTTCTGCTGGCATTCTGCTGTATTCGGAGAGCACCTTCACACATTTTAAGTCTAGGCCGTCATTTAACGCAAGGTCCACATATTCGTGCAGTAGCTACGCTGCTCGGCCGCCAATCCGAAGGTCGCGGGTTCGATGCCGGCCGTGGCAGTCGAATTCAGATGGAGGCGAAAAGGTAGAAGCCTGTGCACTGCGCGATATCAGCGCCCATTAAAGAACACCAAATGGTCAAAATCTCTAGAGCTTTCCACTACGACGACCCTCATAATCATATCGAGGTTTTTGAGACGTAAAATACCAAATATTATAATTATGTGTTCTTCTTATGCTGCATATTCCATCTGATGAATCGTCACCTACACCCTTCTCAGGCACAAAAGCACCCTTAGAGCCTATTTTAGGGTGCTATCGAGGCAAGCACCCAAACAAATGGGTGCTTTTTTTTCAATCGACCATTTATGGGTGTTAAAGGGTGTTGCAAAGGGTGCTTTCTTGTAAAAGCACCCTTTTTACACCCCTTTGGGTGTAAAAATTTTTACTGTGTATGCCTTCGTCGACAACGTGCAGCCAGCACTTCGCTTGCGGTGACTTTTGCCATACCCGCCTTACGCTCCACTTTTCGGTAAGCTTGCAACCGTGTTTTAGTGCCTCGCCAGTGCTTCAGTCATTCATTGCACGCAGGCTACAGGCGTGGGTAACTTACACCAGGTGAGGTGCCGAACCAAAACCGACCGTCGAATCGCGTCCAGTAAGCGCGCCTCGTGAACGCTTCTGAGCGGCTCAGGTCATCTGAGACTACAGCTTTATTTGGTTGGTATTTGGTTGGTGGTTTACTGATCGAGACAAGCATGCGCTTGGCGCACTGCCTTCCAAAAATTCATAAGCGAAACCTGCTGTCACTATTTAGTGCACATTCACTAAAGGTTGCCACATATATAATGCTTGGGGCTCTGTGTGCCGTAGATACAATCAACATTAACTTTTTGTTATGTTCTGACACTCGAACAACGGCCCTCTGTAGTATTAATAGATACTACTTCGTGATGTCGCTCTCACTGAACAAGCATTACTCAGACAAACTGCAGTCATTCGCATCGGTCAGGGGGTGCATTAGGGCGGAGCTTGCCCCCCTTCCCGAATCACCACCTGGCCATCAAGACTCCTCTTACTGCGATACAACATCAACTTGCGCCCTGCTGACGCCCATAACTTCAATCCAAGCACGATAATATCAGATTTGGTAATTCGATGCTGCTTTGTATTTCTAGCTGCCCTGAAGGGCCAATCGACTGTGGAAACAGCAGTTTAAACACCCGCTCTGCAGTAATTATCCCATGTATTGTCTGCGAGTGCCAGGGTGGCAGAAATCAGCAATTCTCACACACATCCGCGTGTTCACTCTCACTGTCGTTGCACTGCAGAAATGTCTCTCAAGGAAAAGGGCAGGCGTGCACTTCCGCTCTTTAGGATTGTTGTGAGAGCTAACGCCCTTTTCACGGTCGGACGAAGCACACCGAGGCACAGTGCAGTACTTCACCATTGCGCAGCCCTCGATCGCCCCGGGGACTTTGTGTGGCGGGTTCGCAAGTCCACGTGTTTGCGGGACCGGAGCGGCGGTGGCGGCGATGCGATCTCCATTGACGGCATCGGCTGCGCACATTCAACAACGTGACCTGCGTCGTACACCACCGCGCCGTCGATGAGACACCGCGACGTTTTTCTAGCTGTATCTACGGGCTTGCAGATGCCGGAGAAAGGCACGCTTATAGAACTTTCGAAACACCCAAACTATAGTTAGAATCGCGTGGTGGAAACTGCGGGTGACGCGCGGGAACCATTCACACGTATAGTTTCACTTTCTTACCAGCAATGTGGTCGGCGGCATGGGCGTGCTCATCGGCAATCTGGGAGCATTCTTGGCCCTGTAGATTGAGCTGCAACGAAAACAGATTCATAACTACACTCGAGAACATTCGTTGTGGGTGATAGTATGACCCACGCGAGGCTGTTCGTTCGACAAAGTTCCCGCCAGAAGCAGACGATCTGCGCACAGGAGCAGCGGCTATACTGCAGTGGTGTTGAGAGTGGAGTGCGCAAACGGACGTCACGCGCGAAAGGGCGCCACTCCAAGGGTGGCAAAATACTTGCCAGAACCGCGAAGCGGGACGGCGTATTTCACGGCGCTCTTTGGGTCATGGAGTTTCTTTCTAATACAATTGGAAGAAATCTTGCGCGGCGATCGTTCAGCCACCGTGGGAATATTAGTTAGTGCGTATAGATTTGCCTATATAGTATTCGTGCTTGTGGCTTTGAAACCACTTTTGGATTTGTTTATTGACGTGCCTGGTTTTTGTTTTGGATAAAAGAATGGATCTTTGTGAACATCGTGATTCAATATGAATAGTCGACATCGGTGTGATACAGCGCGAAAAAAAAAAACGATGACACAGAAAGAAAAACAGACGCCACCAAGCCGCTGAACATACCAACCAACTGCTTTTCTTCTTTTTTTTTTTGTGCCGGCACGAATAAATACGCTTCTTCGCAAGAGATTAAGGGGAGGGTGAATGAAAGAGCGCATGCACCTTACCAATACATCGCGTCTGCATAACGGTTCAGAGAGCTAATCTCCTTGTCTGTTCGTGAGTCCACTGACACATTCTGACCCCACATTACGAATTCTGAAGGTTTCACGGCTTTCTCGAGTTTATGAATCTCGATAACGAACGATGCGCCTCTGCTGAAACGCCGCGGCACCTAGCGCAATGAATCGCCAAATTGCTACATTTCTTCGTTTTAGGGTTTCTGGCGTGTTCTCATAGGCGGTGATTAACGCACTGGCCTGTATGACCAACGTGCACATCGTCAGAGCTAAACACGAACTCTGCGACGCGTGACCTGAACTATATTATATAGTCTGACTGATGCCAGCCGCAAAGCGCTGGGCGCTGTCGCCGAGATAATACCTCGCTTGAATAGTATGTCGGCGGGCACGGCCGACACCTCGGCTCGGCAGCAGAATACAAAGCTGCGTGGTGCTAGCGTAAATCGAAACTGTTCCAGGTTCGGGGCGTTCGTGTTAAGCTTGCTGATGACTGTATAAAAGCCTCCGCATGACGTTAGAATCTCGTACACCACTCATGTTTTGCAGGGTATACAAAGCGAGTTGCGCCCCACCGCGGTGGTCTAGTGGCTACTCGGCTGCTGACCCGCAGGTAGCGGTATCGAATCCCGTCTGCGGCGGCTGCATTCTCGACGGAGGTGCAAATGCTGGAGGGCCGTGTGCTCAGATTTGGGTGCACGTTAAAGAACCCTAGGTCGTTGAAATTTCCGGAGCCCTCCATACAGCGTCTCTCATATGGTGGTTGTGGGACTTTAAACCCCACGGATCAATCAATCAGTTAACAAAGCGAGTTGCATGTTTCTTTTGCCAAGCGGGTTTCTCAGAAGGCTTACCAACAACCTTTTTTAATGAATTGTCGTCGAGCCAACAAAGTTTAGGGAAGTGGAATTGCTGAATGAACGAATGGAGCCTTACGAATGAATTTTAGGTGAATCCACATCGTTCCGACGCTGGACGCCTTTTAGCTCCCATAAACTCTGCAGTGCCAGGTTTTGCTTTAGGAAACTAGGAAGTGCTCTAGTAATCTACTAGGAAACTCGTGAGCGAAAACAGGTGGCTGCGGAACCTCGTTGTACGTGGTGTTTGGTGTTTAGTTATTCTCATGTGATATGCCGGCTTTCTCTTAAAGATAAGCGTTTGAAAAGAGTGCTCCTTTTACTCGGAAAGCGTCCGCGGGTCCGATTGTTTTCTTGCGAAATCGCCATACGTACTGCGCCATTTGCCATTTTCTATCTGTGTGTGTGTGTGTGTGTTGTAGCCGTGCGAAATGACTATATATGATTTTCTATTACGCACATTTTTTTCTTTCGTTTTAATAAGGAAGCGAACCCTCGCCATCATCGTTTACCACCTTATCTTGCGGTGACGTAAGTGAATTTCGATGACACGCTCTCTTATATATAAAATGGCGCACTCACATTTTTTTTTTCTTTCTGGAATGACATATATACGTGCTCTTACTTTTCCGGTCGTGCTGCGCCCACTTGCGTGTTACTGTTGCCTGTAGCACTTCCCAATGTCATATCATCCCATATGCACATAAAGAATCGCAATGATAGGGAATGGTCGTTTTTTATCACCTCACAATATAGTTGGCGGTAAAGGGGCGGGCGAGTCAAAAAGATTGGGAAGAAAATTTTCTGTCTGGCAAAAATGGCCGCGTAATTTGTATATGACGGAAGCTGGTAACATTAGTTGAGTAGGACGTTGCGTGTGATTACTTCTCCTTACTTCTAGTTAATTAAAACCAGCTGACAGGAAGTTGTTATGTCGCATATACCTGTACTGTAATGTGGCCAACTGGTGTTTAAATTATTAAGGAAACATCAACAGTAATCACCTTATGTGGGTTTTACGTTTCAACAGCACGATATGATTACGAGAGGCAAACCGTTGTGTAGGGCTCAAGAAATTTTGACCATCTGGTGTTTTTTAACGCGTGCTGACATTGCACAGTACGCGGGTTTCTATACCATCGTCCTTCATAGAAACACCGCCGCTGCGTCGAGGGTCGAATCCGTGACCTCCGGGTAGCAGCACTAACTAAAGAAAAACATTGCTAAGGTGATTTCTTGCGAATGCCGTCGTCACATTATTATACCACCCCAAAAATTACTCGGTGGCTATTGCTTTTTGTTTTCATTTTCTCCAAGCGCATAAAACTCTACCTTCGAGGTGGTCCCTCAATTTTGTGCTCTAGCCGGATTTTGTTCTTTATTTTTTTGTTTTATTTTATATACCAGGTCACTTTCCTGAGAAACAAGGGAGCTACAAAGTGCGAAGCGGAATGCATGTCGGCGACCATTGCGTGGCGCCTTTGTTGCATGTGTATTTACTTTGTGCGTCTCATGCCTCACACACCTTACTTGCATCGGTTAGGTCGTCTATTTCACACCCCTTCACCCTGCTCCCAACTTCCTCGAACTCTTTTTTCTGTATTTCTTTCGTGGCTGCATTGGCAAATGAAATTGGTATTTGCGGCCGAACTTTGTGACTGTTTGATGAAAAAACGTCGGATAAAGGAAATGAGTTCACGTGATCGGGAGCGGAGGAACAATACCTCTGCGCTGCGCGACGTTTTTTTGTATGTTGACGACTAACGCGCGTGCATGTGTGCATTCGCTCGAGCATGCGTATTTGCGAGCGAGCGTATTCTCTCGGGCGCCATCGGCGGCGAACGGAAGTATTATTCCGGAAATATATGGGACGAAAATAGCGGCCTCATCGTTGCGTTCTATTTGAACGCTTCGGAATTCGTGCGCACTTTATTACAAATTCTCTCGCGAAGATTGTTACCAACGATAGACTATCTTCGGTGAGGTTCGTGCTGAAAATCACATTTGTTTATTTACATGACGGTGCAAAATTTTTAAAAAAAGGGGGAAGAGGGAGAGAGTCGCCGTTTCTCCGCGAGGATCGCGGCAATGAATACACTATAGCAAACAAATCGGAATCTTATATAGGAATTGAAGTTAATAGTTCGCTTCTGTAGACATGCAGCTTCCGCGGCGACTGAAGTCGCCTTCGCTCCGTGTGCAGCTTCAACGCAAACTTTGCGATGAAAGCGCAAAGGTATACGAGTCATCTGCTGATCTCTTCTAGAAAGACCTCCGAGATTCGTTCGCGACCATGCCTTGCAAGTCGTGTGCATTTTCTTCCGAGGGATAACAGTATACTGTACTCCCCCGCCGCGCCGTTATCCTTCATCTATGTGTTTCGCGCTAGGAAAGAAGCTGTAAATAGTCGTATCTTGTCTGCTTGAACTGCAGTCAACAGCAGCCTTCATACGCCTTTCCCTGTCACACGGGCCCTCACGAACTCCTTTTTTAACTCCCTCGTCGTTACGTGACCAGGGATTCGGTCCGTGTCACACGATCTGCCTTACGCCAAGGTAAAAAGAGCGTTTCGCAAAGAGAGTTCGATACAATCTCCATTATCGGCAAGACGGAATGCTCTGCTCACCAGTAATCAGTAGTTACGGAAATAACTGCCAACACAAAAAAGACCGTGGTCAACACATTAATATATTTTATCAATGTTTAAAGACTGATATCTGCACAATTAATTCGTAAGGTGCGTTTTCAAAAAAGTAAATAAATAAAACGCGTGTATTAAGCGCACACTCTCCGTACACTCTAAGCCAAAAATGGCCAAAATGGGAGCAACGGCTGTTTTTACTCCTTCAGACCGACTGTTACTCTCCGATAAGACCAAGCGGAACAAGATGGCCGACTTGTTCGAGAATGGGGGGAGCAACTGTATTCATCTTAAGTTTGTAAGGGAGCAACGAAAGGAGGAACCGCTGTAAATGCTCTCGTCACGCAACGGTTACTCCCCGGCAGGACACCGCACACAAATATGCATGCCGCCCACATTGATATTTATGGGCCAGATTATTGTTTGTTCTGTGTGCCAAACTTCACCAAGCCAAAACAGTGATTTATTTTAGCATCCCTAGATAATAAGATAGCAGCGCTGGCTGAACACAGAAGGCCTGAGAATACAGTACGGCAAATACCTAACACACGCAGCAGCAGAATGGAGAGTTGGCAGGTCAAAGCGGACCGAATGCCGAAACACGTGCCAAACAACGATAAAAAAAGCCTAGACACGCCGTTCGTCCGCGAAGTAAGGGCGTCAAAGTCGTCGATCAAGCACCGAAACACGTGCATAAGGAGCCCCCCCCCCCCCCCCCCCCCCCCCCCCGCCCAGATATATTGGAGAAAAAAAAAAAGTGGACCCAGACGCGCTTCTCATCAGCCATACACTTAGTAGCACGCTTCACCGTGTAGTTTGAGGGCAGAATGACAAATCTGCGCCATCTGCGCCCGCACGACAAAAGTGGCGCTGGTGTAGCAAACGATGTAAGTTACAAAGTAATTTTTATTCAGTGTTTATGTTGACTAGCACTAAATAAAAATTACACTCAACTTTTTATATTTATTTATGAGTTTTAGTGTACCTCAGTTTTTTTCATAATTGTATTAGGAGAACACACTGAAATTATTGCGCTGACGCCTGTGCTGCCACTGCTGGACGTTTTTTTTTTTTTTTTCGGCGCAACTAGGTTCCCGTTCGCACTACTTACTCATTTTCATATGGTCTGTGGTTGGCGAGCACATGGACGGCCGAGCTTGTGAGCTATGTTTTGATCGTGTGTGTGTGCCGCAGATTTGCGTTTCTGCTTATTCGTAATTAAGGTTAGTGTATATTTATCTTTATGGAGCGCGAAGTAGTTGTGGATTTTGCTGCTGGGTGGAACAAACACATCGTAAACACGTCTTCAGCTATCTGCAAGCCTGTTCGCTCGTCGGACAAAGGACCGAGCATGCATCAGCGTGCAGGTGAGTGGCATTTCCAGCAACATTTAATGCTCTTACAATACATTGTTGAGTGGTTGCGCTATTGAAAGAGAAATGATTTGCTCTTATTCACCGTATCCATTGCTAGCCGTATCGGACTAAATTACCTCTATTACCGCCGGCATACCCTCTTGCTTCCCCTGTCACCACTGCAGTGCCAGTGTACTTTTGCAGTTAAAAGTTCATTTCCGCAACACTACCTCGCTTGAAAAACATTGGGGCGGGGTTGTAGCTGCATTCATACTGGCACTTTTCTACCATTGGCTTTATGTAATGTTAACGGCTGAGTGTTGGGGCCTTGGGCGCATTTTTTAGAGATGTAAAGTGTATGTAAATCAGTAAGGAACAAATCATTGTCGCATCACTTCACTGGCATAGCCAGGCGGTTGCGCACAGAATTTTCTTAGGCCGGGCGTAGGGAGCCCAATTGACGACCATATTCGCTTTGCCCGGCCTATTCAGATAAGCGGAACCCCCCCCCCCCCCCCCTCCCCGCACGCCTAAAAAAAAAAAAAAATCTGCCAACATCACTGCGTCACTTGCTTCACCTCTGCGCTGAACGTACTATTTTATAAGCGCACCATCAAGCGAGCAGTTTACATATTGACAGAACAATTGGAGGAGGAATGACCCAAATCTTTCAGATTTCTTTAGTGATGTAAAACCTTAGCAAACTGAATATTGTAAAAGACAATCATAAATACTGTATGTTCTCGTTAGCGCTGTCATTATTCTGCATCATGAAATCTTATGCGCTGGGAAAACTTGGCATGCCGTTGAAGTCACATATCGACGTTAATACCAGCGACGAAAATTTCGACAACCTCAATAACGCCGTTTGGGATTTTGGCGCATGCACATAATTCGACTGATTCCCACTTGGCTGTTCTTAACCTGACTTCACTGCTACCAAATGAAACAATAGTTGATGCATGTCTTTTACTTTTTTTTCAGGGATATGACACAAATTTGGTTATACTTGCAGATAAAGATGCTCCCAACGATGCTAAAGTACAGAAAGCAAGTGAATTTTGGTAAGTGCAGACTTCTTGTACTACGATATGAAAGCATCGCTTTTAGGGGCAAACTGTGCATGTGTTGGCCAGAGAAGAGTTCATTATGCCACATGGTTACACTGGCACTGACAATTCGACATGGCTCCGCTGGCCCGTGTGTGTGCTCACACTGTTACCGTTAAGATAAAATGTTTATGTTTCATTGCAGGGATTGCTGTTTGTACTAAAAGCCAACTGCCAGATTTGTTCACGCTGGTACTCCTAAAAGTATGCTTTCCCTATTTACATGGATTTTGGCTTGCACAAAGCATAACACTTGGGCCTAGATTCACAAAGCTGTCCATGCGCAGGCCTTCATAACAGCGTTTCTTGACTTGCCTTTACCCTGTTTTCTGCAGATGTTTCGTGGGTTTAAAAGTGCCACAGCATGTTCACCTCCCCCACTCTGAAATATTCGCGTTCAAAGTTCCGCAAGAGTGGGCTTAACTTTCTTGTGCACCTCTTTGCTAGTCCAAGATACTGAAGTGTTATGCTCTTACTAGAGGTGGCAGTGTTTCTAATGTTTGTATTTCCATCACATTGACCAAGTATGCGATTTTGGCTTGACTGGTAGCACATCCTCAACAAATGTCTTTGTGGCACATGTAGAAGGCAGTACAAAATAAATAGGCAGACATTCACACCGGGAGCTAACTTCTAATAATGCTTTTTTTTTTTTGGAAACCATGGTGTGCTTATTCCAATTTGTCTAACAAGCAGTAACCTGTTTGGCTGTGAACCAACAAGACGTTGAACTAATAAAAGCTTCACATCTTGTTGCTCTCAAATATATATGTATTGGCAAGCTATCTGTGACACTGTCAAACAAAGAATCAGAATATCTGTGCATGCCTTAAGATATATTGCTTCGTTTACATATCTCGTGGCTGTGACTCGTCAACCGAGTGAACAAATGCACCCTAGTTTTCTAAATTTAAAGCATTTTTTGAAGGTAGCACAGTCTACATTTATTTGTCTATAGTTTTGTCCAGCCGTTTGCGTCAGGCACAAAGAAATATACTGAAGATTATCATGTAGCCTCTGCAAATGGTTGCTTTCAAGCAGGCTTTGCATGCTTGGCTTGTGCCTACAGGTATTGCACAATTCAAGACGCAGCAGCGTATGATAGAGCAGTAGAATCGAGAGCAACTATGTGCACGAGCTAAATAAGTATTTTACCATGAGCGGACAGTACGTGTTATTTGCCACACACATGACCTCATTTAGAATGCCCATTGGTGACTGGGCTCATAGAAATGTAACTCAGCTGTGTATAGGAAACAAGTTAACTGAACCTAAGGGTATCTTTAACTGCTACAAATATGCCTTGTTGAGGTGCTGCACATTTTCTTCCAGAATATTGCTGTCCGAGACATCATGTGGAGAGCGTCTACCACATCAGCATTTATGTGGCTTGCCAAGTAACGTTTGGCCGAACCTTCCTTTTTTTCACATTTCGTTTTGCAGTAGACATCCTAGAATGTAAGCGCTGCTTCAGTGTGTGTGACTCATTGTTATGAATTTATTCTGGCATGTTTAACCTCACACCTCTATTTTTTTTTTTTTCTTGCAGCAATGAGATGCTTCACATATGCCTGCGGTGACGTTCTGCTGCGCTAGCCTGATGGAAACACCAGCTGCGAAACTTGAGTTCTTCAGAATTGGAGAAGTTGCCCTTCTCTCACCAATGATGACACAGACTGCCCTATGCTAGAAATTCAAGATTGTTTTTCCACGGATGACGCAGAAAACCTTTGATGTATTATGGTGTTTGTTTAGTGCTGGCTGTGGTGTGGCGAAGTCTACTTTTACGTGTGGTCACACGTCGCCTCATAAAAAGAACAATAAAGCATTTATTTTCCTTTCAATATTGTCCACTTTTTGTGTTAGAAGCACCCAAGCAGTGCTCTTCCAAGGAGCTCTCGCCATGTGTTAAGCGTGTGACAAGCATACTCGAGATAAATACTCATTTCCCCAAGGAGTAACTGGAAGCATGTGCAGTTGGTTTTCAGAGAGTAACTGCAAACACGTGGGAGGAACGGTAAAGAGTAACTGTTGCTCTTAGAAGAGCAACTGGTGGGAGTAAGGGTTGGTCGGCAGGGAGCAACTGGTGGGAGTAACTGTTGGTCCGCAGGGAGGAACTGGAGGGAGTAACTGTTCATCCCCTGAAGGAGGAACTGAAAGGAGAGCAACGGTTCCTCCCTCTGCAGTTACTCCTTTTAGGAGAGTAATGGGAGTGGCAATGCAATTGCTCCCTGAAAGGAGCAACCCCTATACCCCTGTTGCTCCGTTTTGGCTTAGAGTGTACCATGCCTCAAAAGTAACCGTCGCACCGCCATTTTGAATATGTTTTCGAGTTTTTGCACACCGTTCTGTTTACGCGTCTGTGCATCTCGTTCCCTCCTTATTGCGGTGCCCTTTATTCTACTCCGGCGCTATATCAAAAGTCACCGCAAACAGTGACGCGGGTTTTCTTCGTCAACGCCGGCATGAAGCCGCGCCGGCGATCTGTAGCAAGGGCTTTGTGAACCCATCCGCAGCAAGGGCTTCGTGAACTGAACGTGAGTCTTGTATTCATCCGATATTGGAACGTGCTCTGTGTGGTAACGCAACCTGAAAGAGCTCGACGACAACTTGCTGCGCGTTTGACAATTAGCGCACGCATAGAGAAAGCGCGTTCCAAAACAAAACGTGTCCAGTGTTGCCAGCACCCACATCAAGATTATAGAGCCACGTTTGAAGGTGGGTGTTTTTGGGATAAAAGCGAAAGCATGTATTTTTTGTTTTTATGTGGTTAACCTATAGCATCTGTAACTACGCGTATAATTGAGAATGTTTAAGCGAGATTAGATGTCAAATCTTACATGCAGGCATGACTGCAGCAGCGCCTAATGGACCTTTTGCGACTTCTGGTTAAAGCTTGTAGAACTCTCGTAAAGCTGTCATGGACACAACTCCATTTTCGTCCAAACTCCATAATGAGGTTTTACATTGATGGAGTTTAATGGAGTTTTCGCCGAGAGGCATGGCTTGCAAGTAGAACAGGGCCATGTTGTCGATTATGAATTTGTACGCAACATCAAGGCGACTGCGATGATGCCGGCAAAAAGGGAGCGAGTGCCCTTTCTTTTTCTTTTTTCTCGCTAATTTTTTGTGCAGTAGTCGATCACGCGATACTAAGTAGCACTCTGGAGGTTTTCTTTGAGGCGAGTTCTTAATTCTAGTTATGGGCACTACGCGGGTCGTAAAGATGTGGAACGTGGGTGTCAGCGCATGGTTCGTATTTTGTCTGTGTGAAGAACAGCGCGGGAACAGGCGATAGTTATAGAGCGAGAAGAGAACGACGACAAAGTGACAAGAAAGACACGAGCGCTAATGTCGTCGTTTTCTTCACGTGCTATAGCTATCGTCATGTCATACCAACTAGCTTAAACTGCCACGCGGGAACAGGGTCAGTGAAAGTGAGTGATATTATTGTAGGCTCGGTCCACGCTATTTGCTGTATTCTCCAAGCACGCATTTGCTTGCAATAACTATACGCGGAAAGTAAAAAAAAAGCGGGTGATTATATAGCTATATCGAATTCCTTGTCGTGATGTAAGCTTTCGTAACATTAACTATAAACGTCGCTGCCCCCCCTCCCACACAAACTCGCAAGCACGCACAAACAAGGAGTTTCGATAAAAAAGTAACGAAGAAATAAATCATTTCACGGCGTGGTTTTTCTGCTGCTCTTGCCGTATATCAAATGAGATGGAGAGTGACCGATGTCCGCGTGTACTTGCTGAAGTACTATAAACAACAACAGCAGCAACAACAAATGTCGGTGCTTGTCGAGTACATCCATGTATATAATGTACACGTATATGTACACCACTGTGTCTACAGCTCAATTTCCTTCGTTCAGGTGTACTTGGCTCGTTAATCTCAGTGATTCATCAATGCTGCTGGTGTGGCGGCCGACGCCTGTCTCACTGTGCATGCAGGCGAACAGCACTCTCGTGTGATTGATGTGCACGTATACCACTGCCGCCGCTTGTTGTTCGACCGCTCCACTGGTTACCTCAGTGTACACCTATGCCGTACTCGCAAGGGATGAACGAATGCGCGGTAGTTCGGTCTCCATGGCCGCTACACACGTTCATTTGTTGTAAACTGTTGAGTTCTAATGCTCTCTCTCTCTCTCTCTCTCTCTCTCTCTCTCTCTCTCTATCTCACGCATATACGCAAGCCCGTTGGCACTGATACCACGTACTACGATCCGATCCATTTTGAGTTTGTTGGGAAACGTCGTTGAATGCATCTCCACTTACTTGCCATTCGCGGTATGCTGCGCGATCGAAACTGCGGCGAAACTGCGCCGAGTTGTGTCTCTCGACAGAGGCGCGGTTCAGTTGCTGTCTCTCTAGTTGCACGCCCGCCTTTATAACTCGGTTTTACGTCGCCGCCGCCGACCGTGACACCTGTCTCTCCGCGGGGCGGCTGCCTTTTGTCGCGCTCCTCGCGGCACCCAATAAATTGTCCCCCTGTCGTGTTGCGTGGTCTTTCGGTCGCCCGCGGGCAAGCCCCGACTCATTGAATATCGACATATCAAGCGGATCTTTCGGGGGCCCACAGTGCTGCGATGATCGTCTGATTGCCTCCGATCGTTGTATCTCGCTTTGATCCCGTTTCGTTACTTTTCCTTTCGTACTTATCCTCTCGGGCCCACAAAAGCCAGTGGTGAAGCAGCCCAGCCGTCCCGAATGAGACAAAGCCTGGTGGCGAAAGAACAAGGTCCGATGCATGTTTTATGAACTCGTGGAGTGGGCTTCTCTTTTTGGGCCCGTCTATCGTGGATCGGATCGGCCAATGACTCTGCAGGGCACTGGCATCGAGCTAAGAGAAAGAGGTGAGCGAGTGAGGAAGCGAAATAAGAATCTGCAAAAGGACTTGCTCGACGCGTTGAGAGCTCTCGGCTACTGCTCTCCCCACTGTTCCCTACTACTGCGAGGTGGGCATAAACGTCGTCTGCGCCCCATATTCTGTGCCCGTTCACTGGAGTGGCTGTCATGCTGTAGATAGATGACATGTCGGGTCGGTGCCTTGTATAACCTGTCAGTTCATCCACGCATCCATCCATACATCTGTCCGTCCGTCCGTCCTTGTCGAGGCTTGTCCGTTGGTGGTGTTCGCCGTAGCCGTGATGACGATGAAGATTAATGACGATGATGATCACGGACAACAATTGGCTTGTGCAATATATATGACGTCTGGGTATGCTCTACGGTGCATTTCGTATCACTGGAAACAAGGGAACGTGCACAGACCTGTAGTGTTTGCCAATTAAGGCTAGATACCACAAATCAGTCATAATAAATGCAAAACGACATTTACACCTCAACATAACATACCAGTTTATGACGAATCAGCATTTTATATAACTGTACTCCGCTTTGTCACTCATTTACATGCTTGAGTAGTCGATGTCATTTGTGATGTGTATACGGTAACGTCGAACAATCCTATTGCTTCGCCCACTCATCATCATTCACTTCGTGGATATGGCGTGCTTTTTCTTCTTTCTTTCTTTCTTTCTTTCTTTCTTTCTTTCTTTCTTCTTTCTTCTTTCTTCTTTCTTTCTTTCTGTTTCTTCTTTCTTTCTTTCTTCTTTCTTTCTTTCTTTCTTTCTTTCTTTCTTTCTTTCTTTCTTTGCGTCTTTGAATGCGTAACTGGGGAGACTGAGCTCTTGTTATGTGCAGCCAGAAGCTTCCGCCGAAGTGGCCGCAGCATGCAGCCTAATTGATCGTATGGACCTCTTGAGAATTGGGGTTTCGTCCCACAGCCTTCGGTATTTTCTCTGGCGCTTTATGCGATCTAATTAATGAAACATGCGAGACTCGGCGGGGTCGATTCATAGGGAGTCGCGCGGTCAGATTTGCGGAAGAGGTGTGGCGGAGGAAGGTAAGGTGGCGTAGCGGGTGGAAACTGAGTTAGCGTCGATTCGTTTCATCTTCTTGGTACCGTGGCTTGAAGAAAGAAAGAACAGGACATGGCGTATACGAGTGATTTGAAAGCTTTAGTTGGGCGTCTGCGGGAGCCCTGCGGACGCAAGCTGCCATTGGAAATGGCTGGAAGCCTCCGTTCGTATAGAGCCCAACTAAAATGGTCTATTGTCTCACATCGTGTGGTCGCCTGCTGTGCGCTGTATATTACCAATTTGAATCTTCTCACAGTTTGATCGGCTTGTATACGCCTGTCAAACGCAAACTTGTTTTTACGCAGCACGCTGCAGATTCATGGTGAAAGTTGGGAATAGTGCCTCTATAGGTCAATTTAGCACACCCCCCAAATCGTGAGCCCTCCTATATGGTTTCCGCGTTATTTTTTTTATGAAAGGCCGATAGCGTACTGTGCATTTGTGTCGGCCTATTTGAGAAAATTCCTTGCGCATGTTTTTAGAACGAAATATCTACTATATACTCGCTGTTCCAGTCCCAAGGTCATTCATCGCGTCGCGATGACCTTGAATCGCCGGAGGTCAAACTTAGTTGCGGCGTTGTGTACTAATCTGCAGCGAACGCTATAGCAGTGTTACACCCGTTTGATAAAAACAAAACGGGGGTCTTGCTCGTTTCGCCCTTCCCTACGCTGTGCTTCGTTTGTCTAATCGTTTCTATTCCTCTCCGAGTGCTCCTTCTCGCCGTGCAGGGAGAAATAACAGGAAGCGCACGCAAAGAAATTATTCTTTGCTCGCATGGGAGAGTCTGAAGCAAAGGAAGCCCGGCTTATCACGTTGTCTATATAGGGAAGCCTAATTAGAGCAGAAGCGTGCCAAGATTGAAGCTATCTCTGCAGCCGCCGCTTTCGTTTAGCCACACGAACAACTACAACGACAACAGTAGGACTATTTCTAATAAAATAATGGGTGCAAAACCTTTGCAACATCAAACCAAGTCGAAGCATACGTTTCCCTTGTGATAATAACTATCGGTTTTGAAAAGTTAAGGTTGAATCTTTTTTTCTTTTGTCTCACGATTGGGACAGGAAGGTACGTGGTTCATCTGTGTAGCCTTAGTGACGAATGGCTCTCAAAAAGCACACGATTGATGTTTTCTGTATACGTTATTGATACCTATCCCTCGTAATGTAATAGTGTTAACAAGTTTAATATACATTTGTGGATTGTGTATAAAGCTGCATGGTCTGTCTTCGAACCCGCGACTTATTAACGATTATCTTACTTGTTTTGTCACTATACTTTTTGAGATCAGGTGCATATTTACATACACCCTCTTCATGTTGATAGCTCTCACTACATGTAGCCACGCAGTAATTCGGGTGGCGCCGTAGCACCAAAGGACTTCTAAGAGATCCCTGCGAAATTTTGTAACCGCGAGAGAGTTGCATATTTTACTCGCGCTGAGTATTTTGTACATTTTCCGAAGAATGACGCCGTGGCATTCTTGGTGTGTCCCACACAATATGTCCAGCTACGTGCCGCATTGAAGTACGATTCCAGCCTGCCTTACGACGTTGCGGGTGTTATTTTGTGGATTTCTGTCGTCGCTTTGGTTTTTGTAATTTCGGGAGCCGTGGGACTTAATTTAGTTTCCAGATATGAATGGACGCCTTTATTGGCTGAAATAGACCGCGTTTGGTGCTTCTGCTATAATCTCATACAGACAGGCCTTGCTTTTGATTCATTGTATTAACGCGTTAGTTCTCTCTTTGTCAGCGATGACGATAAACTCGAAATGAAAGCACTGTCTCATCCCGCTAATAATTAAGTGATGAGAGCGCGAATGTAATTTATGTTCGCAGATAAGCCCGCATGTGCAATGCCCTGCTGGTATTGTAAATACACCCATCGTCTGTGATGTCTATGCGGGAATCGGCATATAGGGTTGCTTGTCCACTGATCAAATATGTAGGTCTGCCTTTCACACTGGCGTAATTAGGGTGAGCGGATCAGTCCTAGCGGTGGCTTTGCTTTTGTTCCAAGAAGAACGCGTTGCTGTATCTTTCCGACTATAGATGACAGTTAGTTCTAAGACCTCGTATATGAATTTTTATGCTCGTGTTGGTTTCGTTGTACACGGAATAATCGAATACTAATCTATTTTCTTGTGACTACGTGATGAACAACCCCAGAGGGCTGAAATCTCCGTATAGTGCTCGACTGCGGTGTCTCTCACAACCATATATCGTGATTGACTCCCCAACAAATTATAGTGTTTTGGTTTTAGCCTTAAACCCGAACATTTATAATTATATTATTATCAGACTAGGTAACTGCAAGACTGTACCAAATTTGCATTGCTGCGAGATTTTACCGAATTCGACCGCGTCTTCAAAATACGCACTTTGCTAGACAGTTCGGGCACCGAATTATATACCCGTCCTTGAAAAATTTAAGGAACAAACGTGGAATCATGTTTTTTTTTTTTACAAAACAGATCAATTAAAAATTATTGTGATAAGCGGTCCGTGGGAGTTTTACCCCATTCGGTCTTTCGAAGTTTATTTCTCTTTGATGGTTTTCATTCCCGCTTGGGTTCAATTGCAAGTTAACCTGCTGCCGGGTATCTTCAGCCTCTTCGATGAATGAAATAACTCGGCATTTATTCAGTGCCTGGATGAAACAGAACATTCTTACGTGTAGATTTTGAGGGAGTCTTTTTGTTAGGGTGGCGTTTTCAGAATCAAGTGGTAGAGGGAATTCCGAATGTGGTGCACGCCTCATACATGCCGAATTTCAGCGGTGCATTGTGATTTTATATGTCGCTTTACTGCTTCAGAGAATTAGGTTCGAGGACGTCGCCGGTTATCCTACAGGAAATGGGTTGGGCCCAATTTTTTTTTCTTTTTCTTCACGCGTGTAACTTTATAGAAGAACTGCTATTTTGTTCGTATCAATTTTGTTTGTACTTTTCAGGCTTGCACTTAAAGAAAAAACAAAGGCGACAGGCTTTCAGTCAGTTGCTTCATTTCCCGTATTGCTCGGTTCGATGCATCTAACGAAAATTGAGTCCCTCTGCTACCGTTATTGCTCTCTGTCCCGTATAAAAGACTCTTGCGTATGATTTCGAGATTGAGTCGCATCATCTGGAGACGCGCTGCGCTTAGATATGCGCAGTCTGTACTCCGCGACAGATATGTTTTCACATTTTTTTTATTTTGTTTTAATGTTCAAGGACGTTAAGTTGCTATTGCTTACAAGGTACCTTCTTCTCATTGTACTAAAACGGTGGTGGCCCAACGTCAAAGGCGCCGAAACGCCCTCTCGTGTGCTTCGATTTAGGTACGCGTCAAAGAACATCACCTGGTCGAAATTTTCGAAACACTCCTCTGCAGCGATCGTCATAATCATATCGCGAATTTAGGACGTAAAACCCCACCAATTATTATATTTTTTGAACATACTAAAACAAACAAAGGTTTAAGCGCGTTCGAGTAGAGTGCCTGCGCCCACATAAAGGCGCTGAGCGCAGCTGGCCGGCGTGGTACCAACTGCACTGACTCGGCGAAAAACAAACAAACAAAAAAACTTGGAGTGGGCCCCTTTTCAGACGTCTATAGCGGGAGCTGCAGCGTTCTTCATCTCACGCTCGACGAGCCAAAAGGAAGCAGCGGCGCAGGTGCTTTCAATGGGAGCGCGGCACAAAGCGACCCTCGTCGACCCTTCATTTGTCGCTGCAGCCGCCGGCGTCGTTCAATGGAGAATCACTTTTCCGCAAAAGGGGAACCGCCTAGCGCGGACACGAACTCGCCAGCCGCGAGTGCTTCTGTGATGTCCTCTTTGTATCCTTGTTTTTACCTTACTTCTTTCGTGCCTGCTTTGCCTCGTGTCACTTTCTCATTTCTCCACGCTTTCCCTCCCCTCTTCTTTGATTGCATAAGAGCTCTGCGCCGTGCTATTATGCGCCATGTCCGCGAGCATCTTTTGAGCCGCGGCTTGAGTCCCTCCCGTGCTTGGGCTCACGCGCTCGTCTCCCCGAGTTCCAGGACGCGTCTTTTCATATGGGCTCGAACTTTGCGGAGAAAGACTCTCTGGACTAATAAAGCTGTCCCATATTCTGGCGCATGTCGCAGCTGTGCGGAAGATTACGGGAGGCTGTGCGTATAGCACTATATACTGCACACTCAGCTTGAAAGTGTAGTTTTCTCTCTCTCTCTCTCCCTCTGTGTGTGCGTGTGCGTGTGTGTGCAGACGCAGTATTCAAGCAGCACTAGCTAACCGAACTTTCAGTCGTCTTGTATCGCACTTCTCCGCAGTCTCGGTGTTTCTCTGATCCGCGCGTTGCTCGACATGTGGGATATGTCGGCGTAAAGGTATGGTTTTCCAAGCCCTTGAAATGCGCAGCGGGAATAAAACTCGACAAAGCAGGAGCACACAACGAGATTGCTAGTACCGTGTGTTCTTTCTTAGACCTGTTTTATTTGTGGCGCACTGTTAAACAGCTGTGAACCAACTCGCCCTAATCTGTCTCACTCCAACATATTTCTAAACACTGTTGGAAGTAGATTGATATGTGGGATTTAACGTACCAAAACCAACATATGATAATGTGAGACGACGTAGTGGAGGGCTCCGGGAATTCCGACCACCGGGGGATCTATAACGTGCGCCCAAATATGAGCACACGGGCCTCACTTCATTTCCGCCTCCATCGGAAATGCAGCCGCCCCAGCCGGGATTCGATCCCGCGACCTGCGGGTCAGCAGCCGAGTACTTTTAGCTACTAGACCACCGCGGCGGGGCACGCGTGAGCAGAATGAGGATCTGTTTTAACTACCCAAAACTAATCCTAGATATTCTTTTTTTTTACCTCGTTCCTTCGTACTGTTAAAATAGTCTAATATAAATCAGCTTTCCTTTCTATTATAAAACAGCTTTCTCGGCATTCACACTATCATGAACAAAATAATCAATAGAGAAAATAGATCGCGTAATATGTTCATGTTACATTGAATCTGGCTTTGACTATGAACAACTGGGACCTAACATAGTCAATAATCACTCAGTAAAAAGATTACTCTAGAACATGAGAGACATGTGATGCGTAACATTTTTAATAGGTAATATAACACATTCAGTAGAAATTTTCATCGCTGGACTATTATCATTGCTTACATCAGTACTTTTTGTCTATGATCCATCAAACCGTATGTTTTTCTGGATTTGTATTTTTTCAACTTGTACCTTGAATGATCTTTCCGTACAATGAACATTAGGTATATGTTCCAATTTTTCTTTAGTATCTAGGTTGTTTGATAGCTAAACGTTACTTTACCATAGTTTGTTCATGTTCATTGAGGACGGCGTAAGCTTTGGCGGGTATAAGTCTGTTATAGCTCCTTCGTTGTGATCATACAGTTTTTTGCTGTATATGATTTGTGACATTTTTCATGTAAAAGATTTCATCAGAACGAAGCATACATAGTTTATCTTTCAAATTGAGGTGCTGCCCTCAAGTTTGCGAAAGTTGGTTTTGGGATGTTAAACCCCGTAATATCAAACATCAATCAAGTTTGCGAAAGTTACTTGGTGGTCGCATCGAGCACTCGGTAAACATAGCAGCAGTGAGAACTTTTTCAACGTTAACGGCTAGGTGCCCTTACTACGCTCTTGCTCAGCGTTTCAAATAAGTGTAGGTGTATTTAGCACATGATTTATAAATATAACAATCGCTACACAAGTGTTTTTTATTGTGTGGCTAAGACGAGTGCCCGTTAGACATTATGACGTATATATGTGTTCGCTTTGTTGGGTGTAGATCTACAGTAGGCGTCTCTGTATATGTAAACTTTCAAGTTTCCCTGGTGAAATCTCCTATTCGGTTTCATGAGAGGACATCCTATTGACATGACAAAAGTGCTCCTATGAAACTTTGGCTCCCTATCTATCTGTACTTCTCATTGTCTGACGGTTTCTGGTCACTGTCTTCTTCTTTTTGAACTAAATTTTACTTGAGCACTGTTAAAACGCCGTGGAAAACATTTCGTCGTGCGTCACAGCGAGCTCGTTCTGTACGCCGGTTATTGGAGAAGGTGTAATTTAGCTCAGGCTGCGCACTGTTGCGGACCATCTGCAAGTATTCACTGATTTACGCGACACGTTAGCATTTACCTCCGGGAATTCATGCGGTGGCAGACACTTCGGTGGCATCTTCTGCATATTTCGCCCTTCATAGCTGGGAAATTCGTGGTTAAGCGTACCCATGGAATGTGTTAATCGAATCACCCGACACGTTAGCATTTACCTCTGGAAATAGACGCATGCAGTTGCGTCGGTGGTATATTCTGCATATTTTGGAGCCCGTATAGCAGGCAAATTTGTCATTAAACGCGTCCATTGATTTGTTTCGCTGCCGTCTGCACTAGGTAATCGCTTTAATATACAATCGCGTCTTTTCAACACGCCAGCACCTTTTGCTTAGTTGGCTGCTTACAGCGAATGATGTGCAGCTGCTCGGAAAAAGAACTAACTTGGCACACTATCTGCTCGTAACGCTTTCGAAAAACCGACAGGGTGCGCAGCGCTTCCACTACACCCGTCATCCACTCCATATTCTATCGCAGAGGCGTCGGCCGATCGCGAGAACATTTGTCAGTTAACAGACAGTTTTAGTACTGCGTACGCTGCGTACGTGGCGGCGTTGCGTACGTAAGGACGCCACGTTCTGCGTAGTGCGCATGCGCAGACCGCACGTATCGCGTTACGTACGCAGCCGCTACGTACGCACGCATGAGATGCGTGCGTGCGTACGCATGAGGTGATCGCGCCGCTCTCGAACAAGTTCGCGAAAGCGCGAGACTTCGTTTTGCAAAATGGCGGCATCGAAGGCAAGCACCGACTGGTTCTGTGGCTTAAAATATGGCCATAATCTAGCGATAACACTTGGATTGGCTCAATTTGGCTGTCAACAACACGTGCTTCTATTTTGATCTACCAGATGGCGCAACACGCTTCACGCTCGTTACGTACGCGGGTACTACGGCGTACTAAAAACCGATTAGTGGCAAACGACGCCACGTAACGCAAGGCGCTTGCGTGATGCGTACGTAGCACCATTCCGCAGTACTAAAATTCTCTAGTGTTTATGTACGAATGAAGTGCGCGTAAGGTCCATGAATTCTAACACGCTTTGTAAGTGCGCGCTCATACTTATGAATAAGCTTGCGCAGTTTTCACCGGCAACCGTTTTTTTTTTTTGCTTGTTCTTGGGGAGGGGCAGAAAAGTTTTCTGCCACTCCCACTACAAACCGTTGTACGTTTTGTAGTGTATGTAGAATGAATATGGAAGAAAATTTGAGGTGTAATTTAGGTTCCCGCTGGCCGCTCTTTTTTTTTTTCTCAGCACTGCGCTCGCTTTCATATACACAATCGAAATTTGATTACTCGCCGCATACGCCCGAAGCATGGTAAGATAAAATATACACGGTGCATTGGAAGAGGCTCATGCATGATTAATGCAGGATGGAAGTTTCGACGGTTGTCGGTGGTTTGATATCAGCGAGCGGAGAGAGAGAGAGTACGTGTGTTTCTGGCTCTCTCCTCCCTCTGGCGTCGATCAAAGGAAGATCGAAGCCGCACACTTTGCCGCAAGCATGTGAACGCTAGCGTTGAAAGGAGCAGCGGTTCCATGCCGTTTAACCCACCTAGACTTATTTTGTTAATCGGCTTTCTCGCTCTGAGCGCTATGCCGCCAGGATACAGACATGTTGCGTCTGAATGCTGCGCGTTGATGCCGCCGCTTGGACTCGCTTACTGCCTCTAACGCTAACGTCTGGCGATTTGCATTTTGATGGTACACTTCTTGCTAAATTTTGAATGCACGCTTCGCATTTCGTGACGCCGTTTTTATAGTGCAGTCCAGGTGTACGATTGTGTCGACTCACCTGCACCGAATCTCGAGGTGGTTCGGTAATACTCAAATGCGCCTCATTGTCAGTTTCTTTCTCTTGATTTTTTTATTTTTCCTATCTATCTATCTATCTATCTATCTATCTATCTATCTATCTATCTATCTATCTATCTATCTATCTATCTATCTATCTATCTATCTATCTATCTGTCTATCTGTCTATCTGTCTGTCTGTCTGTCTGTCTGTCTGTCTGTCTGTCTGTCTGTCTGTCTGTCTGTCTGTCTGTCTGTCTGTCTTTCTTTCTTTCTTTCTTTTTTGCTGGCACTCGCGAGCATCAGGGTGACGTAGTCTTCAAATCCTTGCTATTACCTACTTGGTCAAGCTTAGTTAAATTATTTGCTTACTTAACCGCTACTTTAATTAGATAATGGAAAGCACGCCCTTTTCACTCGCCAACTAGCGCTTGTCGGTGTCTCTTCTTTTGTCCCCGTGAATTCGCGCTCTTCGTACTTCATAATGTTAAACCAACTAGCCCACAGCTTCTCTTTATTACGCTAACGAAAATGACGCAATTGTTTTTAGCCTATGTCGTTGGCACCTGCAGTGCAGCAAAGTGAAGTTTTACATGAAATAAGTGGCTTAATGCTGACGCCTCTCCCCCCTCCCCCGCAAAAAAAAAAAAAAGGCGAGGTTGTGCAACCCTGACCTGTATGGCCATATAGGCAATTTATGACATTTTGTGGACATATAACCATAACTGTATATAACGATCACCATATACGGTTGGGCAGGCCGCGCAGGGACGCATTTCCTTTACCGCGTGACCAAAAGCGCCCGTCATGCACCGCAGTGGGCGGAACTGATTTTCGTCGCAACGAGATCGTCCCGCGCTTTGCTACCCTATGTGCAGAGAAAATTGGCTGTGTATAGCACCCAGTGTTTGCACGCACCGGCACACACACTAAACTCTCCGCGCGTGCTCAACTGTGTGGAAAATGCGAAAAGCCGGGCCGTTTCGACGTGAAAACATGGACGTGGCACGGCGAGCGTTTTATGAAATGCGGCATATAGTCGCCATCTCTGGGCGTCAGCAGAAACTTGCGCGCAATATACATACGCCTTTATGTATACGAACACGACGTCGTTACGGATGGGCGATTCGCGCGTCAGCCGCTTCGTGTAAAATCGCTCGCATAGGTCTGGCTGAATCGCGGGCGATTTTGTCCGTGAGTGAGTGCGCCCTGAACCGGGACCCCGCGGCGCGTCTCATTTGCATTCGGTCGTCGTTGCCGTCCACTTTTACCTTGACGTCAGCTCTCGCGATCTGCTCGCGTCGCCCTTGTTCCTCTTTTCGATTTTGCACATTCACTTCAAATCTTCTTTCTTTCGTTCTTCGTTCTTTCTTCTTTCTTTCTTTCTTTCTGTCTTTCGTTCTTTCTTTTCTTTCTTTCTTTTCTTTCTCCGTCAGTTTTTCTTTCGTCTTACTTTCTTTCTTTCTTCATTTATTTTAATCTTCTTCCCTTTCTTCTCTCTATTCCTTCTTCCTTCATTTCTCCTTCCTTCCTTCCTTCCTTCCTTCCTTCCTTCATTCCTCCGTCCTTTCTTGTCTTTCTTTTTCTTTCTCTCGCTCTCTCTCTCTTTCCGTTCTTTCTTTCTTTGTGTAATCAGCAGTTACATGTGTCTATTCTTTCACGTGCCTTTCCCACTCTTAATCACCGGCATTCCTTTGATGTTTTGTTCTTTTATGTATTCTAAAAGGGATTCTTGTTTGTCTTTGTTTAAAAGTCGTCTGTAACTTTTGCCTATTTAACCTTGCTTATGCCTTACTTGGGCTATTCAGAACGAGTTTGCGGGCACGACTCCCGTACGAGTGACCACATTCTAGCCTGCGTATGTTGCTTAAAGGGCCAGCAAAACAACCACGAGGTCCAAAAATATTATAAAGATAAATATGTGAACCTTTGCTTTGTGAAGATGCTGCCGCGGTAATTTTGCGAATGCGTGCTATATTGAGGAAGCTACAGGGGTTAGAGCATCGGTTTCAGCTGGTTTCAAATTTTCGCGCTGCCTCGTCACCCTTCTCCCTCACAGGGAGGAGAAGGCGTATAGCCCGTCGTTTTGACTGGTTTAGACCGATCGACGAGCTGCGTGCTGCGTCAAATCGCCGACCGGCGACTTTGCGTCACTGCGCGTGGAAGGAGGATTGAGCAGAGGTAGGAAAGAGTGTGGGAACAGGCTAGTTAGTTCCCTGGTGCTTAGATTTAGTTTGTCTTCACATATATGCACGCGTCGATTGATGTGATTATGATGTCATGTGACAAGTGTATATTCTTAGCGCTTTTCAATAAAATCTTCGTTGGAAATTTGCGTTTCTCCTCGTTGTCCCCTTCGTCCGCTGTGTACTTTTTTTTTGCGTTTCAGCTGTAAATGTAGGAAAGCAGCGCGAGAATCGTTTTCGAAATGGAGGCTCTGCGTGGCGCGCAGTGCTGGGATATTTGGAAAACTTGATCACCGGGGTCTACTTCACGAATTTTTGATATTCTTCAGGGGTGTAAAAAACAAAAAACAAAACAAAAGTCGGAGCTTGTTGACTAGAGAACAACGTATGTGTAGCGTAAGGTAATTGAACACGCCACGTTGGTCCAGTGGTTATGGCGCTCCACTGCTGCGCCAGTAAGCAGCGGCATCAAATCCTGACGGCGGGGGCCGCATTTTCGATGGAGGTGAAAATGCTTTAGGCACGTGTACTCGTACTTGGATGCTCCATGTGGTCGAAATTTCCGGAGCCCACAAATGCGATGTCCCAATTCAAGATGTCTCTAGGTTTCCGAACGTTAAACAACTGGAAATATTGTTATTATCGTTACGTAATTGTGGCAAGTGTTCTTCAGCCCCGGGAGGAACGGGATGCCGGAACATATACCGTCTCTCGTGCAGCCCATTGATAGAACCTATCTTTTTAGCATCTTAAACCCTGCAGTTTTTTTTTTCATTTTAAATGGCTGGGCAGAAAACAACCGCCACTATTTCAAATAGAGGTTCTTTTGTTTCACTATCTATTTAGGACTTTTCTAAATCGTCGGATGATACCGCTGTGGGAACGGTTCAGCGATAATGGGCTCAAACGTGCCTAAATGTACTCATATTATTTTTTGTTCTGACGCCTGACGTTTTCGTCGTCTCTTGCTGTGCAGACCGCACGCGAAATCAAATGGCGCCAAGGCCGCTCCCTTCGGGCGGTAATATGGAGTGTAATATGGCAGAAGGAAAGGGGGAGGGTTGAGAAACGAATTCGCCCGTCGCAAAATGGCCGGCCGCCTATAACATGACGGCGCTGTCGTTGCTGTTCTTGTCGTTTCAATTGGTACGCGTATACCTTGGTGCGCAATGCGGCGAACACTGTACTTTTAACACGAGCATATGCAATTAGAGAAAACGGCTCTGTCGCGCCGACGTATATAGCCGTGATAACGAAGGGCTTTTTTTTTATGTTATGGAATTCGCGGGCGCTTTTTTGGGACCGCGCCCATAGTGTGTGCGTGAGGAGG
Organism: Rhipicephalus microplus; assembly: GCF_013339725.1. Classification (NCBI taxonomy): domain Eukaryota; kingdom Metazoa; phylum Arthropoda; class Arachnida; order Ixodida; family Ixodidae; genus Rhipicephalus; species Rhipicephalus microplus. The sequence goes on from NC_051165.1 coordinate 132,566,578, forward strand.
ACGGGGGGATGGGGTAGAAAAAATTTTGTTTTTAACCTTTGCATCTTCTTTTCTCCTTTTCTCCTGATTGAAACTTCGCGACAACGAGGAGCGAATTGCTTTTGATTCAGACTCGCGATGCGGGCTTACATATTATACACAGTCGTACCTCATTCAGTGAGGATCGAATTATCGTATACAGTGTCGACCAAAGTTTTAAATCTTGGCAATTTACTTCTGTGGTGCTATCAATAACATTGAAAGGGAGTTGAGAGGCAAGGGCGTTTCTTTGTACATTTTCGTTTGATTCATTGTTCATATGCAGATTAGCTGTAGGTGTTCGTCGTTGTTGCGCGCTGTGCATGTGTTCTTCACACACACACACACACACACACACGCACACGCACACGCGCGCGCACGCACAAACACACACACACACACACACACACACACACACAAAGGTGGGGAAGGGGGCATTTAATCTTGGGCTCGAAGCCCATGAACCATTGAACTATATAACCTGAAAATCATTGTATACTGCAGTCACCATACAAATCTAATCTTCTATACGCCATGGAGCAGTGCAGGTTTTGTCACACAACGCACATTAAATATGTCTTCAGAGAAATGTTCACTGCCGCTAGCAGTGCGCGGCACCCTCAAGTGGAACGCATAAGCGTGTTTTGTAACTGTGGCCGGCTTAAATAGGCTCAATGAAGCCGGCTGTAGTGAGTGCTGACTTATCTTGGGATGCGCGACATCAGTGCGATCTTTACAGTTGGGATCATGGCCGAGAGATTTGCTTTTTCCTGCAACTGTGGCAGGACAGTTTTCGCTTGACGTAACGGCTCTCGCGCTTCCTGTTTTGGCACGTGACGTCATTCGTCCTCTTAATATGCATGCTTTCGCTGGGAGCTCTGTCGTTTCCGTCACTGTTTCTCGTTTTCACTTCACTTCACTCAGTTCACTTCACTTCACTTTCCTTAAAGACTTCGCAGGGAGGTATTACACAAGGGGTGGGGTTAACATAATAGTGGCTACATACAAAACAGTGGTTACATACATTTACAAGATAGTGGCTACGATGCACGTACAGGATAGTGGCTACAATACATTTATTGAGACATACGAAGTTTTATTTTTTCAGAAAGTGAGGATAAACAGATGGTTTCCTTTTACTGTTCCTTTGACCTTTGTAAGGATAACACATGTGTATATTCTTGTATATTCTTCCCAGCAGCACAGCAGCTATTCCGTTTATTCCCGGCGCGTCCGCCCGCAGTTTGGCGTTTCATGGGCATTGTGTGAGTGCTGCGCTCCCGTTTCCCCTCAACTCTACCGTGCCAAAAGTTGTGTGTGTAGAGGAAATCCAAATACTATTAGACATGATATATACTATCGAAAATGCGTTGAAAAGTGGACCTTGGAGGTTATAGTTTGCCTAAACAGCGCAATAACGTGTAGCTGCGCTGATACCCGAACAACCTCAGAAAGTAATTCACTGCGCATTCTAAAATAGGTTTTTATGGTGTTGATATAGGCTCTGCATAGAGGAAACCCAAGCACCGTTGTGACGCGAGTAAACGCAGATCACAATATAGTACCTTTATTGACTTCTCGGCCTTTTTTCCTTCTCAACGAGGTAGGAAGGAATTTCGTTACGAGTGAGGCGGGAAAATAAAGGGCTTTCTGGCCGTGCACCTGAATACTTTTCTGTGTTGTTGTTCGATGGGTCGGTTCGCTAAATAGCGTGTTGTGTTCCTGAGACAACCAAGCGTGCACAACTCTGCTAAAAAAAAAAAACCCCACCCTCTTTCTTCGCTGTCTGAGATTACCGTCATTAGGGACATTAGGGAAGCGCATTCCGCCCACGACAAACGTGGGCGCCTGCGTAACTGTGCGTACGGCCGGGACTGCGACTTGTTTGTCTAACCGGGCACCTCCGCTTCGCTGGCCTTGTGTGGGCTTTCACTTACCGGCCATATGTGTAGACATTTCTGGCGGGGTTTCTGCGGCTTCCGTTCACAGCAATTGCCTGGAAATCTGTTGCCTCGTTTGCCGTTCGTGGGAAAGATGCTGCGCGGTTGCGTGCGTGCGTGCGTGGGATTGGAGTATATATTTTTGTGGGTTTGGCGCATGATCGCGTGTTTTTCCATTAAAACTGCGCGCACTGGTAGCTGCAGCTCGTAAAACCGTGGTGCGTGGTCGTCACGCCTCACCCAGGGCGTTCGCTTTTTTCCGAAATCTTTTTTTTAGTCATATAGAGATTTGTGTAGAAAGATTACTTTGATGGAACTCTGGCGCTGTGTACGGGAGCGTGTGCAAGGAGGCTTGTGCCGAAATGTGCTACAGAGAGAGCGAGTACCTCCTTGGACTGTTGCACGGACGCACAAAGGCTGACGTCACTGCTTCGGCAGTGCATTACTGCATTTAGGGGGGGGGGGGGGGAGGTCAGGCATATTTACAATGGCACTGAGCGGCCAGAGCGCCTTCGTTGAACAGATGCATACATATAAATAGTTCACTCAGCAGACAGGAATCAGCGAAAAACATTTTAGGAAAGTTTAGGAAACAGTGACAATGTCAATGTGCGCAAGGCCTTACGTTACTTGCCCACGTTCACAAAATTACAATTGCTCATAAGTTGAGAAAATTAAAATTGTTACGTCATGAGAGAGCACATTGTGTTATACATTTAGTGCGATTTCAGATGTAACCGACCGCCACTTTTGTTCAGCAAAGTGCCTTACATTCAGGTGAAGATATACCGTACATATAGCGCGCATGTACGGTAATCCAAGTTTCCGGTATTGAATCGTTGGCGACAAACAATGGCGCAGTGAAACACTCCTTCGCGGTGTCGTGATATGCAGAGTATACTGACCTTGTACACACGACCGCTTACGCTGTCCTCTGTCAAGACAGCCGTGGTGACAATCAACGTCGCCACGAATGCCACTATAAAGTGCGACAAACATACAATGTTGCCTCTATCTAGGTTAACATAGAGAGAAAGAAAAAGCAAAGGAATTGTAGAGTGAGAAAGCGTGCAGTTAAGGAGGTGTGAGTCATGGCGAAGCCGTTTAAAATGCGGCATGCTGCCGGAGATTCTGCTCTCATGAACACGCGAGTGCGACTCGGCATCGTGCAGCTCTCTTGCGGAAGCCGTTCGGTCGCACGACCTTGTCCTGTTCTCTTCCGTGGGTCACGATGTTTTCGTCGAGCCCTGTCGTGCACCGCAACAAGGGTTTCTCGTCATATCTGTTGAAAGGCTTAAGTTCAAGCGTTCGGATGCACTCGAATGACCTCGAGTGAAGAACTCCGCGGACTTCTTTCTGCACTTCCTCGCATACCGTATACCACCGCATCAGGGCTGCATAAGTCGACGCTCGGGGTGGCATTTGTCTGGGTTACGATCATTTGGTTCAGCTGTGGTGGTATTTACGTTTGTCCACGTTAAATTGCGCTTTACGCTTGGTGCTTGCCACTGCTTGTTTGTTTTCCAAGTTGATGGAACGCCTGCTTTTTGAATGAGAGTTTCATGTAATGCGAGGATAACTCGAAGTACACCATTGTGTTTGCATTTAGCCTGCGTGTGAATGCAGTCGCTGCAGCCGCGAATGTCGTTGGGTTCGCCGTTGAACACCATACGTGTCATCGTCATCATCAGCTTGACTACGCCCACTGCAGAGCAGAGGCGTCTTCCATGTTTCTCCAATCAACCCGGCCCGCGCGCTTGCTGCGACCACCTTATCCCCGCAAGCTTCTTAATCTCATCGGCCCCCTGAACTTTCTGCCTCTCCCTCGCGATCTTGCCTTCTCTGGAAATCGAGTCTGTTGCTCAGTGCTCAGTGATTAGCTTGTCTTCGGGCCACATGCCCTCCCATTGCGCATTTTTTGTCCCTCATAGGTACGTGGTGCCCTGAAGCTGTTGTGTTGCACACCCTAAAATAGTAGTCGGTGTGGCTGGTTGGTATACGTCAGACAGGGCAAAGCCTGTTTTATTTTTTGGCTTCGTCGTTGTTACGTGACTAAGGGAGTTGTGCTTAGCTATTATCTTCTCCTTAGCATTACTTTGTACGTATAATCGACTCATTAATCCCTTATCAGTGGCATTACCGCTGCACTCGTACTATTTCCACCTTCGCGCACAGCAATATCCGAGACAAACGCTTTGTTATACGTAAAATATCTAAGGTTCGCGAATGTAATGATTTGACGCTTTCGATTTGTGGGATATCTAATGTCTTGAAGGAGCAATGAAAAACGTGTATTGACTTGATAATAATTTTGTAAGATTGGTGTGCTGCGCTGTTCGCTATGTTTGCGCGACACCCAGAGCACTTAAGCGAGAAATAAGCGTAGACATAACGTATTTCAACTCAATGCGTCGCCTTAAATTCTCAAAGCATGCAGTTTAGAAATTTAATAGCAATTCACGAGCGGCGTTTCTGTATCGCCCGAAAGCTTTTAATTATAACAGCAGGCCTCGTTCGTACCTCTGTTCAGTGCTTCCCTTAAACTTCTCTCGACGCAATTACCACCTTTCACGAGTGAAAATAGCTTTCATACTCGCGTACGACTGGAACCTGTTCGCTCTTGGTATGCAAGAATAATCGCGTTTTTTTTCTCGCTTATAGCGACCGTTACCTCATCCCCCCCCCCCCCTTTTATTTCTTTGCAGTGAAAGTGCGCTTACGTTTTCCTGCGTGCTGCGGCGCGGAGCCTTTCCGACCGAAGGTGAGTCTCTTTTTTTTTTCTCTCTCTCTCCACTCTGTTTCGTTTAGGAGCTCGGCACGATGTGTGGATGATCTAATTATCCATTCTCGCGGAACGCCATCTTGGGCTTTTTATATGGCCAATTTCTCAATTGTGAGCGTCTCGTGACGTCGAATCAAGGTGGTCACGAAACGTGGACTGATTCTCGCGTATGTTTCGGAAGCGGCCACTTTTCCTGCTTAGGAAACGTGCAAGCAGCACGATACTTGCAGCGCACACCTCAAAGCACGCACGAATTAAGTATACACAGGACGAACTCAGACTATATAGCGACTGCCACTGTTCAACACTTAAAGTGCGCTGTTCAAAAAGAAAGAAAGACGCACGAAACGAGTGCACAGGATACGCAAGACAAGCGTGAACAACTGTCACATTTATTTCTGCGTCGTGTGCGAGCAGCGCGCTCCTTTCGTTGACGCGGCCGTGGCAGCGTGCGAAGTGACCTTCGTCCTCTCTTAAATTACGAGTCTGATAGGCGTGTGCGCTGGAAAGACCATGCTACTTTTCTGGTACACACTAACCGTGCTCCCTGGAGGCGGCACTTCGTGGAGACGACGACCTTTAGAGCGCGCCCAATGCTACCCAACGTGAGCCGATCGCGCCAGCTCGTCACTGATAACAAAAACGCGCTAAAGATCGTGAAGCTCTGAGGACTGCCAAACGGTTTATGGATTATTTGAATGGCTTACTGTTAGCACGCGCGCTCTGACGTAGTGGGTAGCGCCACGTGCTGATGATCAAGAGGTTGCTGGTTCCATACTGCGCGACAGATGCTTGGCTTCTGGTTTTATTCTTTGCCATCTCTTGGTGTGTATTTTTAAACGTCACTTCCGTGAAGGAAGTGCGTCAGCGGAGCCGTGGTGGACCCCAGCATGAAACACTGTCGTGTTAAAAAAGAACAGAGAAGTAAAAACGCAAATAAATGACGAAGAGCGATACCACGATCACGTTCTCGCTATATTAGGGGAAAATGTTCGGGTTGACAATTAAGCACCGTTTTTCTAGATGCTCTCCGATGAATTCTTGATACCCTACGGGCAATTTTCTTAGAAATGCATTCGAGAAAAAGGAGGTGCAAGGTGTGTGACACATCAATTGTTACTTAATTCCAGCAGTGACCAGTGTCAAGATACGGTCGTTTACAACGAGCGATCTTTGCTCTTTTTTTTTTCCTTTTTTTTCCTGCCTTCTCTCTACCCTGTACACCGCCATAGAGCGTTCTGGCTCCCTGCAGTGTTGCTCTTTAAAAACGATAGGATTTTTTGGGATACTGCGACGTAGAAATTTCGTCTGTCTGTCTTTCTGTCACCCGATAAACGAAACTTTATACTCTGTGCTTAGAGAAGCCCGAATATTGATAAGAATGCACCCACGCTAAATGATAGCGTACTCACCGAGAACTAAGTGGTCGCAAGTGAATCGATCAGAACAAACTGCCATATAGTGTCCGTCACCTTCATTCCAACGCGTAACTGATTAGCGCCGTTCTCAGTCGCGCGTCGCCTGCTTCCTTCGGAAAGTGATAGAACGATACGTTGCGATCTTTCCACCGCGACGCCACGCATTGCGACCCACTGCGATGGTCTCTGGACACCGCTTTCTTTTTTTTTTTTTATTGATATGTGGGGTTTAACGTCCCAAAACCACGCTATTATTATGAGAGACGCCGTAGTGGAGGGCTCCGGAAATTTCGACCACCTGGGGTTCTTTAACGTGCACCCAAATCTGAGCACACGGGCCTGCAACATTTCCGCCTCCATCGGAAATGCAGCCGCCACAGCCGGGATTCGAACCCGCGACCTGCGGGTCAGCAGCCGAGCACCTTAGCCACTAGTGCGGCGGGGCTTCTTCTTTTTCGGGCTCGCGCGTGCTGCATTGCGAAAATATAGGAACTGTGCGGTCATTTCTCAACGTGCGCAACGTGGTAACATATATCGTTTCGAGGTTGGCGCTGTTAGCGCCATTTCTAGGCGCTACCGCCATGTGGCGAACGCTTAGTTGGAGTCGCAAATACACAATCGGTTGCGCTTATTCGTGCTTATATAATCTTTGTCTCTCTATAAAGAAATTGCTCAATGCGAGGCTACGGGTACTTTTCTTAAATTATTGTCATCCACATCGGCAGCTTCAGCAAACAAACCTTTTTCTCGGGAAAGGCTTAGAGCTAAACCATTGGGTCTGGTATATAACTCCATTTTCTGCTTGGATGACTGGGGCATGTAGGGAAATGATTAACTGTTCCGTATTGCTTTCGAAGTCGGACCCGTATAATCACGAAGAAAATTTGCCGCTTCTGATACGTTAGAGCTATTCGCGAGAGCAGCTGCCAGCCAATCGCGAAGATGCGCATTTAATTAGCGTATAGGTGGCCAGCCAATAGCGTAGGATCAGTGGCTGATGGAAATGCTTCGCGAGTTTGTGGTCCCGTGGGAAGCGGTGAGCGTGCCTCGACTCTGCGTATCGAGCTCCGTAACTGAACCGGAGTATAGAAAACTATTTTGTGGTCAGTATTTTTATTATTCTTGGTGCCATGAGGCCCCTGAACAGGAATAAGAAATAAGTGTACAATAGAAAGAAAGAAAGAAGGAAGGAAAGAAAAAACGAAAGAAAGAAAGAAAGAGAAAAAAAAGAAAGAGAGAAAGAAAGAAATAAAGAAGAAAGAAAGAAAAATGCGACGCCCAGTTGTAAAACAATTGCGCTTTCGGAGTTGCTCTTCCGTCCCACCTTTGTTGCTTATACACCGATCGATGAGCACCACATTCGACGATACTGCGTACAGCCCGCGGGTTCGCTTCGGCGTCACCGTTTCTCTGCACTCGGCATTCTTCGGCCGCCGCTGAGCACGACCACGAGCCTCGCGGGACCGCTGAGGGCCGAAGTGTGGTATAAGCGAGGTCTCGCTCGGATCTTTGTTGTACTAGGGCCGGGGCTGCATCGCTAGAGGATTCGGCGCCGTTTCTATCGGCACCTCTTGGTATGCCGAGAAAGACGGGGAGGGTGAGAAGGAGAAAGATGTTTCTGAAACTCCACGTATCCTACTCTCTCCCGTTTTCTTAATGTTAATTTTTTTTTTTTTTTTGCTGACTTGTTTCCGGTTTCGAGAGTGTGACTTACATTCCTATGCTTGGAATACCTTCTATTTTCGTAGCTGTACCTGAGCGATGCGCGTTCTCTTTCTCTTTCTCTCTCTCTTTTTTGCCCTTTTCAACGTGCGTTATATGGTCTCCGGTAACTCTGTACGTGTCAGTGTTGTATAGTTAGGCATGAGGTATGTAGGAAACGCCAATAGGAAACGCCAATTTCTGCTAGTGTTTGACGATGAAGTAACGCTGGCGCCTTACTCGCTTTGAAGGGCTTTTCAGAAGGCTTTTTTGTGAAAATTTGGTGCAAGAAACACGAATAGCACATAATCTCATCAACAGCACGCGCACGCATATATATATATATATTGTGTAAGGTGTTCGTTCGACGGCGTGCGGCGATAAAGGCTAACTATATATTTTTAGCTGAGTGGGACGTTAGGCGAGGTCGGTGCATATCTTTACGAAATATTTGTGGCGCAGCTGACAGAAGTCCTTATCCTGTCTTTTCTCGTTTCTTTTTTCTTCGTCGTCTCAGTTGCGCCAAAAATATTTTGTCTAGCAAACTAAGCCCAACGAACCACAGCCCTACACTGAAGCAGTCAAGCGAACTTTTCTCCGTGGTTGCCTGTTGAGTATACGTCTGCGTTCGCCCACAGTCTCCTCGCCTGTGGCTGCGTGCGGGGGCGCTTTTTGTTCTTTATATACCGAATTTCGGTGCGTATGCGTAATACGTTCTTGCATGCCTGGAACGTCGAGCACGATGCATTTTTAGTAACTGGCATATAACTCTTATTTGAAATACATATCATCAGTACGTCTATTTTGAGCGTCGTCGCATTGCGCGCGTTGCAGAAAGACATCGAGAAAGAGGGAGAAAGAAAAGAGATGCGTAGGATGTGGATGAGAACTATCCTTTTAGGCAGAATTGGAGTCTGTCCTCCTCTTGTCGTTCCCACATTGTTGAGGCTCCCCCAAGTGGTTCCATTGTTCTGTTCATTTTTTTTTAATGTTATTCGTTCGTCTAATTTTTTTTGTCATTCTCTCATATCTCCCATTTTCCGTCCCATACCTCCAAACTTTTGCGTTCGCATATTCATGCGTGTACAAAGATTCGTTGAAGCGCCTCGACAAAGGTGTCTGCTATATGGAATTGCGTCGAGTTAAACGCATTGACTGAGACAATATGCATATGCAAACCTAGAAAAAAGAAACGTTGATTTGCCTCACCCCCCCCCCCTTCTTTTCCTTTTCATGCCGGTCGTTCGGCGAACGGTGTTTATACCTTGACTATTGCCCCGCCAACTGGAAGCCCTCCATGAATAATATATTATATTACATACGTTGACGTGGTCGCACTAGTGCGCGATCTCTCTGAGAGAAGGAAGTTTCTGTTCTCTCTGTGTTTCGTTGCCCAGTGTCCGTAAGATCTTTGATAAAAGAAAAGAGAAAGCAAAGGATAGCGACTACACAGTAAAGTTACCGGCAATGGTTGTACGAGCTTTACAGTCTATAGTCGCGTTTATATACATTCTACATTTTTCGAGTCACCGTAGAAAGGGACGCATATAGTGGTTGCGGCCTCCTTGACGCGCGCGGGTGACATAAAAGTACGCATTGTGTGACGTCACCAAGAAGCGGCTGTGCTACCGTGGAATTCGCGGTAGCAATATTACCCGTGTGTCACATACCCACCTCGTTAGTTTACTTGGCGGGACGCGCTGTTGCTGACCGCTTCACAGCGGTTTTTCAGGGACCACGTTCTGTTCGCACAAGTTGGGCTCACTGCGAATACCGAAAGAGATAGAGCACGAAAACATGGAACAAAAAAAAATTTGGCAGCATATCCACGGAGTGATTGATGGAGAGTGGGGCGAAGCATTCGTCCGTCCATTCGTTCTTGCTTCCGTCCGTCCATGCGTCCGTCTGTGTGACCGTTCATGCGTCCATCCGCCCGTCCGTGCGTGCATCTGTTTGTGCGTCCGTCCCTGCGTTCGTCCATGCATCCCCCCCCCCTGCGTCCGTTCATGCGTCCATCCATGCATCTGTCTGTGTGTCCGTTCGTTCATCTAGTCAACACTCCAAGTGCCACCATCTCGCATTTTTTCATCATATATTCCCCATATAGAAGCACCGCCATCCAGCGGACATTCCAAGGACTAAACGAGAGGTGGCACACGCACACTTTCTTGCGGCTTGCGCTTCGTATCTACTTCCCACCTTTAACCACCTCGAGTTCATTCATGGTATATGCTAGTTCATTGTACTCATGGCACTGCGACTCAACGCTCTCTAAACCTTTCTAAAACTAAGGAGGTTACACCCAGCGAGTATAACGTAGCAACCCTTTCTTGTCAGAGTGCTCAATGTACATGCCAATGGCTTCTAATGGCAATCGCAGCGTGCGCGTTAACTAAAAGCCGAATGCTCCTGTCTCTAATTACCCATTAGCAGCCATTGGCATGTACATTGAGCACTATCTTTTATTGTTCAACAACGCACATAAGAAATCTCTCACCGGCACCACCTCGGAGGTCAAAATGTTATACTCGTTACATACTGCAACGGCTACGAGGGAAGAATGGGTGCCGCTATAAGGAACTTCGCCCCTAAAAAGAAATGTTTGTTGAATCGAGTGTTATTTCGTTCCAACGCAGCGGCTCTCATACGAGGAAATCCGCGTTGTAGGCAATTTTGGATTAGTCACAAACACGAAAGGCATTTGTTATAGTGGTAGCTCTACATTTCCCAAAACAAACACGGATGGGGACCTTGTGCATGCGTTCGACCTTAAAGCTCACCCAAAGTCAGTTTCCTCCTCCTCCTTCTCACACGCGCGTCGTCATAGCAACAAAAACGCGTGGTGTTATAATTCCAATTATGAGCTCGGACTCTTATCAAATCACGAAGCGAGGCTTATAGGTTAGAATTACAGGTTGGTGTTATGTTACCGGCTGTTATTTGTATCCGCTGGAGGACATATACTGCTGCCTAGCTTCAATGCACAAGTGGCGAGTCGCTTCATGACGCTGCACGCGACAAGGGGCGCGCTTTGGATCTGCAGCCGTGTACAAGCTTTTTCCGAGGGCCCGCTCTACCGCTTTACGGTATTGGTTCGCGCCCGCTCTTGAAACTCGTATCCTTATCTATCCCAGCTGCTCGCTTTGTATTACGTCCTCGACGATCGATCTTTCGTTTAGAGATCTTATCGAAGCCTTGTAAGAAGCCGAAAGTAGGATGTACTGAGATTAAGGGAGGCAATCTCTGATACGTCTGTCAGGTTTTGTATAGCACCGAGGGAAATTGATGCAGGCATTCTCGGAGAGAAATGAATAAAATATTTTTTTCGCGAAGGCACACAGGAAATTTCCGCTTTTTGTTTCTTTTTCTGTAGCACAGGTGGCATGACTGCATTATAGGAAGTCCCATTACACGTCTGAGGCTATTAATGGTAGATAATTATTTCATCGGCGTCGTCGCTGTATATAACGGGTTAGCCGGTGCGGAACAAAAGACCCTCGCTGTAATGAGGCACGTTAACGGATGTGGAAAGGGAACGTGTATGTCTTGCCGAGTACAATCTCTGTTTTTCTCGCGTTTCTCAACCTGAGTTGCATTTTAGCGTATTTATTGACTGGCACCTTTGCGTTCAGTTTTTTTTTTTTTTTGCTCCTGGCCACGCTCCTGGCTTATGTGTCTGGAGTTGATGCTATCGTGAATTGTGTAGTGCGCGAGTGGTGGCTGAGTATTGAATTACCACGGCCGGATCAAAGCAGATGCTTTGATCCAGCGGCCGTGCAATTACAAACGTTTATATTGAGGCACCTTTTGCTCTAGAAGTCGCATATAGTTTACGCTTTGTGTTTTGTTATGTGCGCAAGGCTTGCATCTGGACCCAGTGGTGTCGACACCGTGACGCTGTTTCTGTAGAGTATATACCAGTTTGAAATTACAATTGTGGCGTTCGGTATATATTCTGGGGGCCTTAAAGTTTCCTCGTTACGGTTTGATTCGTTCTCCAATAACAATGAAACCGTATGACAATTTTATGCAGGCGGACACCGATCTGCCGCATATGGGTCAGTAGAAGTGCATGATGGCTTTAATTCTCGGCCCTTTAATATGAGCCTGTGGTGTTGTCGCGCAGCCAGGAGCATGGCTCTTCGTTTGATCTGGCTGCATGCTTTCGTCTCCAAGCCTTTGTTAGTGACATTTTATGCACACAGGCCTTGGTGTACTTGCTGGAGAGTGAGCGATTCATTCATTCAATCAATCAATCGATCAATCAATCAATCTCGGAAATGCTGTCATGTGTGCAGGTCTCATAACAGGACTTGAAGGAAGGCATCGTCGTCATGAGTTGTTGCAGTTGCGTGCTGCTTAATGCATCAAGCTGTCGCGCCCGTGGTAAATTAGAATCTATGCAGTATATATTGAGAAAGCGTATATGTAGCCTTCGAGAAATTCAGCGAATAGAGTTGATTGGACGTCGAGGCTTCAGCCCTCTATAGTATACGCGCGCATGACCTCCTAGAACAATGAAATCGATAGCTTTTCTTTTTTTATCTCTCCACGTGGCTTTCAAGCGGTATCGACGATGCGCGAAACGGCCGCCTTCTGGTCGGCGTAAGTAGCTGGCTGGACGTCGGTCAAGGGAATTGCTGCTGGTGCAGCGTGGCTTCTGAAGGCGGGCAGCCGCGGCGCAATCCAATTTCCGCTGGCGTCTTCATGCATGCATGGACAGGCTGTTTGTTTGTCAGCCGCGCTTTTCCGGCCAGCTGAAGCTACGCTACTCGCCAAATGGAGTGCGCTTCGCGTGCCGTTGGCAGCACCGCGTGCTACGCGTGCGTGCGTTTGTGCGTGACGTAGCTAATGTGTGCAGCGGGGCCGCGCCGCGAAGAGGTCGACGCTCTGTTCCGTGGCTTCGAAGCGTGTATACTCGTTACACGCTCCGTTGGTCAAGTTGTACCACGCGCAGGTTACACCGACGCAGCTTCAAGCACATGGAGTGCAGTGGAGCTTTGACCTCAGTGTCGTATCCAGGCGCGTGCTCCGAGCAATAGGGCGTCGTCTGCTGCAAACGACGTAGCACCGCACCGCCTGGTGTATAGAGCACATTTCGCTAACCTGAGTCAAAGTTTGAGGCAACACCGGTGAAAAAAATTGGTGGAAAACTCACCTAGTTTCACACTTCTCTTTGGTTCTCTTTAGTTTTTGCTGTACCCACCGTTGTCCTTGCAATTTATATTGGTAAACGCCTTCGTACGGCTAGCAGTATGTGTGTTTGGAAAATGCGTGTGTATGTTGTAGACCTCGGCCTTCCGATTTCTCTTTGATTTTTTTTGTTATTGCCATTGTTCTCCCAGTTCTTGTTATTTTCCCAGTTTTTGTTGCTCAGTTGCACCGCCGTTGCTGCTCACTCGAGTTCTATACCTACGCGTTCCGAATTTCTTTATCGTGTTTCGTTCATGTACCTTGAATTTCTTGTTATTCAAGCTTTCTGTATATTGGTAAACATTCGCCTATTACATTTGTTTGAGTGTCAGTGACTAGACACGCTTTGTCACGATGTTGTGTTATTTTCTGTGTATTCCATCTTATTGATGACCGCCCTATTACTCTTTGAGGTTTGTACCCCCCTTACTCAATGCTCTCCTCAATGCTCTCATTGAGCTTGTAAGGTATCATAAATAAATAAATAAATAAGCTGAATCATTGGGGATTGAATTGGGGACAGATTTCGAATACTGCAGGTGTTTTGAGAGAGTATTTCTGGCGTTCGCGAGAGATTCCTGATTGCTCTTGAGGTGCGGGCCTCCGAGCGACCGTCGTATTTTGTTTTGCATTTGGCCTTTGATTCGCTTACATCTCCAAATAATTCCAGATGTAAGCGCCGAAGCACCATCTACATTATTAGTCTGAATAAATAATCACCTAATAATAAAAATTTCCTCTAGGCACCGCATAAATGCCGCTGACCGTGTGTTCTTCGGAGCAGTATAACTATAAGCATGACACGCAATGCTTATTGCTTTTGTTTTTACTTAACCGCTTGGTTCTCAGCGGCGTGATTGTGATTGTCTCTCCGTCTTCCAGTGACGTGATTGCGATAGCCTCTCCGTCTTCCAGCGGCGTGATTGTGATTGCATCTCCGTCTTTCTCCAGGTTAGAGTGTCGGGTCAGACGATGAGAAATATCTGATAGCTGCCGCATACACGAGTCTTGCGTGTATCCCAAGCCCAAACTCTATACCGGCTGCTGCTCTGCAAGCTTGCGCTTGACGTCTGTCCTAAAGTGGGCTCGCGCGTACGCACGCGCGCATTCAGGTGCAGTAAACGTGGCGAATCCGTGTGGACTCCAGAACTAAGTGGCTTTGGAGGATTGCACAGGAGTGCGCTATACTGGCAAACAAGCCTGCATGTTTCGCGTCCCACTAATGCGATTTCTGAAAGCAGGGTGTGCAAACAACACGTTGATAGCCATGTGGGGCACTCGTAGGCATCTCGTTGCTGGTGTGACTCAGCGTGTTCCACTCTCGCCGCCTGTGCCGCGAGTGGCGCTGGCTGACACTACCGGACATTCCATTTGCTCGTGCGAAAGTACCCAATGAAGTGGACGGAGAGACGTCCTCCGTCGTAGTTCATGCAGTAGAGCATCGGACACGTAATTCGAAGGCTGCGGTTTCGGATCCCGCTGACAGAAATGCTCTCTTTGTTTTAAGGGGCGAAGCTCCTTACGGCGTGGGTCTGTCAGCTTACACTTCGCATCTATGTATGTATGTATGTATGTATGTATGTATGTATGTATGTATGTATGTATGTATGTATGTATGTATGTATGTATGTATGTATGTATGTACAAACACGGAAAAACGAGCCCTTAGGTATACACTTCTTTCCCTGATATATATATATTATATATATATATATTATATATATATATATATATATATATATATATAAAGTCACTGCAAAAAGAAAGATCGGTAAAGCTACACCAACATTGTAGAAGCGTTCGCGAGCTGGCTCGTTTCGCACGTGTCGTTCCCTCTTCAAGTACCACATTGTTACCATCGCAACGGCGTCCTTAACGCTGGACGTAACAGGCAATATGTCATGCGAGATTCCTATACGGTATAGGGCATTTAGTTCATTTCATTGGGCAGCCTTCCGACGTCAGAAGACGAGAGAAACACGGTAAGGTGAGCCTGCGAAAATCGAGTTGAGGGTACGCATCCCTTTCACTGTATTTTGACATCTCTGCACGCTGAATGACTTTGCACTGCGTGTCCCTATCGCTGCCGTTCTTGCCCCACTTATGTCTTAAGCCGTCATACAGTGTACGCAACCAGCTAGAAAAACGTGTAAAACTATGAAGTCGTGAAGAGTGTTAGAGGGCCCCTTTAAGTGGCAGCCTCACGTGCACGCGCTCGAGGAATGCGGTGTATCGAAATAACTTAGCGTAGAAAAGCTACGCTAGAAGTTCGTTTATTTATTCAATTAACCTTACGCTGTCTTCGTCGTCCTGAATTTTTTTCGCACTCGTTTTTTACATGTATGCACGTGTCGCATATTACGTACGTTTTCTCATCAAAGACTTAATGAAGACCCCTTTACCTCTGGCTGACTCGACGATGTGATGAATCCAGCCGTGAAATGATCAGTGCGACGTCCGCTGTACCTTACATTTGGGCCGCGACGGGTCTGGCTTACTTTCTTGCGCTTAAAGGGCATGTAATGCGGACATGCCGCTCATACAGCGTGCACTTTTTTTTTTTTTGGTCGCTCGCTGAATTTTACATATTTCATTTCCTTGTCGGAAATAACGGATGAAAAACGTCTAAAGCACCGTGATAAAATGGAAGTGAGTGAGTGAGTGAGTGAGTGAGTGAGTGAGTGAGTGAGTGAGTGAGTGAGTGGAAACGTTTATTCATCGAAGGGGCGGATGGAGGCTAAGCCAAATGGGCTGCCAAGCCATGCCCCTCGATCAAACCTTGTGCCCGTTCCAGGATCTTTGCTGTAATGGAACTGCTTTACTGTAGGGTACCTTGGCAAGGGTACCCTGTTACGCAAACCAAATAACGAACGCAAAGCTAAAACTCGTTAGGATAAGAACAGCGAATTGGACAGCTTGATTGTGATTCGTGGTTTGGATGCAGTGGCGTGCTTTTTGTGCGTAGATATTGTACTCTTTTACCCTGGTGCTAGTATGCATGAGTTGTCGTGGCGTCGTGCTTTTGTTCAGACGGTCGCTGGTTCGATTCTGGACACGGTGACCTCAGCCCAATGAAGGCGAAGGGTCACATACACTTATTTAGACGCTCGTGAATGACGCGCTGGCTGTCAATCTTCCTATAGCAAATGCCTCAAAGCTACAGGTTCTGACATTGAGGCACTTAATACGCGTACAACCCAGGAGCATATGTTTAGACTTATAGTTAAACCGAATGCTTCAGACTAGCCTCGTTTCAGGAGTCCTCTTTTCTCCCCCAAATTGTCGCCTGCTTGTTCTTAACGATTTATAATTATCGGGTAACCTAGCTCTGCTAACGGCCGACGGTATTGACACATCTAGACAGCATACATAGATGAGGTTTTAAACATGGTGTGTGACATATTTCAGTTTCGCGTGATTCGTTCCCGTGTTTGTGCACTTGGAGAAAATCATAGCCTCCGACCTTTTCTTCTTTTTTATTCTGTGGTCGCGTTCGCTGCTTGCTGGACTTAGACGTCACGTGTGCAGAGTGTCACATCGCTGGCACAACTCATTTTCTTAAATTTATTTCAAGCTACACGAATAAAAAAGCAGCAAGCTGTGCTTGTTTGTCTCGCTTGTTTCTTCGTGCGGTTTATTTATTTATTTATTTATTTATTTATTTATTTATTTATTTACAGTGTAAGCCAAGGGCACATAGAGTAGTGGGCGTACAAACAAAGCTGCCGGTTTGACCAAATTGAAAGCTTACTAACTTTCCCAACTTGCCCCGCTTCTTACTCATTTTTTTTTTGTTCTCTCTGCGACGTACAATGCTTAGACTTAGAGCTCGTGCCTCGTGCGTGTACGGCGGCGTACTTACGCGGACTCGTTGTCTCATGAATATCTGAGCGCGTTGGCTTCCAACCGCCGAATCATTTAGCATTTGAACCCGTACTGCAGGAGGGAAAACAATGAGCTAATGAGTACGGGAGCTCCAGGTGAAAAATCGCGAACAGTCAGTCGTAGGGTGTGTAAGGAGGTTTTGCGGTGGAGGAGTGGTGGAACGATGGGGGAGGGTCTCCTGTACCACTCTTCTTCGCCTGCGTTTTCGCGCGCGCGTTTGTACGTGCGCGCAGCGCTGTTTGTAGATTGAAGCGTGGTATAGGCAGGGGAGAATCGTGGTGGCGGGAGCAAATTAATGGTTGTCGCTCCATAATTTATTCGCTGAAAGCGCCCGCCGCGATGTCCTGTGTGTCGCTTACCTCTCTTCGCTCCTGCATGCATTGATAATCACGCGCCGTCTTGGTCGCGTGCATGTACTGGACGAGGAAGAAACGTAACGACAAAGAAAAAAAAATCCCCACGGAGTTGAAACAATTACCGTGGGCCGTCTGTCATTCTGCCGGGCTTCAGCTTGCATTGGTGAGTTAGCCAGAGTCCTCAATTGATAGGCATGGTTTGCACGAAATTTATAAGTTTGCTGCGCTAGTTTGCAGATAATACGACGGTGTTCAGGAAGTTACTCGCGTAGGGGCTCTGTTCTCAGGAGAGCGTGCACTAATGAACCGCTTTTGTCTACGATTTCGGACATGCCGTATTAATTATCATTAAAGAAGGGTTGGTTCAGCGGTAAATGTAATTGTTATTAAACGTTGTGTCGAAAAACAAAACTAAAAAGAGGCAAGCTGGCGCCTATTTTACATATTGTTGAATGAAGCTTTCTATTTCAAGTTTATAAATAAAGCTTTTTATTTGAAGTTTATATTGAAGTTTTATGTGATTTATTTCTCCATTTATTCGTCATCTAGCATACACGCACGCAGTATGATGCAAAAGTTTCTACTTTTCATTTCTTTTCTTTTTTTCTTTCTCATTCACGTTACATTTACTACAAATAACATCCCCTATAGTTTCCTTGGCCGTGTTGTCTGTTAGTTCTCGTTAATATACGTGCAACTAAAAATGGCTAGCCCTTAACGTTTGCTCTTCTAACCTACCATAGATTGATGCTCAGTGTATACAAAAGGAGATTATACGAACTGTTCACGGACCTTTGATTGGCCGTTTTGAAGCTGGCTCCGAGAAAGACACTACGTCGACGTGTCGGTTTGTGTGCTGCGCTCGCACGTGTCATGTGCCGCACGCTCGTTGCACTCTGTGACGATGCGTGTCGTGGCCGTCGGAATTCGCGGCGTAGCCAGAGGGTGTGAAAAGCTCATCAGTGGTTTTCACGCCGTCCCCATTAGCGCATCCAAGGACAGCGTGGGAGCATTTCACAAGAAGAGAGCAGCCAGCCCGAACGCTGCGGTTGTAGAAAGCTCCGGAAATGCGTTTTTCTTTGTTGTAGTTTCTCG
Source organism: Rhipicephalus microplus (assembly GCF_013339725.1). NCBI lineage: Eukaryota > Metazoa > Arthropoda > Arachnida > Ixodida > Ixodidae > Rhipicephalus > Rhipicephalus microplus. Next base: position 132,584,966 of record NC_051165.1, read on the forward strand.
TAGCGCTGAATCAGTCTTATAGAGAAACGGACTGGGAATCTTCTGGAGATCGTCCCTTCACGATGTGCCTGTCTTGTGTGTAAAACTTTAAAACGATTGGTTCTTGGGGATTGACAGTCATATAGGCGGGACGGTATAGTGATCAAGCTAAGCATCTAACCCTAGCGAGTGTTTTATTTCTGATACACTCCATTTAGGATGCGGATGCTACTATAAGATGGTTGGTCGTCCACAAAGTGCGTACTTATAGAGTCGCTTGAACGCGTTACATCTTGGTCGGGAAACATGCCTGTTAAGGGCCTATATCTAGGCAAGACTGTTGTTGTAGAATGCTTGTATCCAATAAAGACGGTATCGGTTATTATTATTTGTTTAGTGGCTAAATTTTTAACCGTGTACAAGTTCAGTCAGCTGGCAGCTTAACATTCACATAAATATTTCATCATCGTCATCTTAATTATCCTTCATTATCCTGATTTCATCAGCCATCTTCATCAGCCTTCATCTGCCTGAAAGAAAGAAAACCAGAAAAGAAAGGAAAATAATTCATCATCATCACCATCATCCTGGCTACGCGCACTGCAGGACAAATGCATCTCCCATGTTCCGCCAGTCAGCTCGGTCCTGTGCTTGCTGCTGCCACCTTACATTCGCAAACTTCTTATTCTGATCTGCCCACCTAACCTTGTCTTCTCTCGCCCACTTGCTTAGCTTCTCTTGGAATCCAGTTTGTGATCTTTAATGACCAGCGGTTATCTTGCTTTCGCGCTACGCACTCTGTGCACGACCATTTCTTCATCTTTATTTAGACAATGGTGCCCTTAACGCCCTTTTGTTCCGTTGTACACTGTGCTCTATTCTTGTCCCTTATGGTTACACCTATCTGTTTCCTTTCCTTTGCTCGCGGCATCGTCCTCAACGTAAGTTGAACCCTCCTTGTAATCCTCTAGGTTTCTGCTCTGTATGTAAGTACCGGTAAGAAGCAGTTCTTTTATACTTTCCTCTTGACAGATAGTGACGATTTGCCATTCATTAGCTGAGAATTCTTGCTAAAAGTGCTCTACCACATCCTTATTTTTCGTATGAATATTTATCTCTGCGTAAATATGAAGCTAGCACACTTGTTTTTTCAATAGTATTATTTTCTTGTGCATGTAGTTAGACTGCTGCTGCTGCCAGCGTTTGATCCTGCGGATTGATTTTAGCTTCATTTTTTATGGTGATATGGTGATTGAATCGACATAGGTGAAATACGAGGGTGGTCCGGTTCGGATCATCATGCATCAACGAAAACTTTCGCATGGACGCGCAAGGTGTTTTGCGCTCGTGGACGTGCTGATTAAGTTCTCTCGCTTCGGCCGGTTTCTCACAATCGATGATTTGTAGCGAGCGAGCAGCGGGACGTGGTGTAATCTGCCAACGCCGCTGGAATTGACGCAGCGCGTAACTGATACGACAGGTGGTCGAATTCACGGGCGCTTTCTTTCATACGTGCATCACTATTGCCCCCGACCGCATCCCCCCTCCCCGGTAATGGCACACCCGGTATTGGCTGAACTTTTTTGCTCGCTAACACTCTTTCGCGAATGCACGCCAGTTACCTGTTGACGTGCAGAACTTTCGGCGAATGACATTTCAGCTTCCCCAACGACTACTGTGATTATGACGGCGATAGCTCAACTGAGCGCAGAATTCACAAAACTGCTCTTTCGTGATGGCGTTTTCGCATTGGTCAGCCGCGGCTTGGCAATAATATGTGCCCTTTTGTGGTTCGCTAAACTTTTTTCTTATAGGAAAATGTTGAGCGCAAAATGATTTTGTGAATACGGTCCTATATTATCGACTCTTTCATGGAGATAATTGTGCTCGAGTAAATTTTTTCGCCAGGCAACACGTACGAGTTGCAATGGGAGAGAGTGTAGCGTATGCCGGTCGCATACACACAGTGTTTGTGCAAAACGAGAGGGCGAGGAGCGGATCCCTAATGCTTGCGTGATTTACGCGGGCGTCGAATTTCGAGCGCACAGCCGCCGCGTTGTGGGCTCGTGTTTGCGAAAGGAACTTAGTCGATTCGAGCTCGCTGCAGTGACGCTCTCGCTAAGAGGAGCAGTGCAGCACGGTGGACGCGCGCGCGCCTGGCCTGTTTGCGAAACGAGCGCAGCGCGCAACCTTCGCTTGGGTCGTCGTTTATTTGGACACTCCGTGGTATATGGCCTGGCTTGGCTTGGATTAAGCTTGTGAGATGAAGTGAGAGGGGAGAGGGAGAATGGTGGCTACGTTGTTACGCAGACCACCGGTTCGGAAACTGCGACCCATCAATTCTGGTTTTGCGTGGCCGTTGTAAGACGTTGCACAAAAAAAGATAATAAAGTGAGATTGTTTAGGAAAGCTGACTGGGGCCCAAAAGAGAGCTGTGTGGAGCATTTTCTCAGCACCCCCCCCCCCCCCCCCCAAAAAAAAAAAGGATTGCTTTTTCGGTGATAACAAGTAAACTATATATGGTTCATTTGGAGGCGCCAGCAAGTTGCGCACCGGTCGCCACGGGCCGCACACCATATAGCGGCCGCAGTGAAAAGCTGAAGGGGCTATATTATACAGCCGCGTTTCGTTGTAGACCTGTGGGATACTGTTGAAATGAACTGCGCGTTAATGGATTTTTGAACTTCACATAGATCGGTATTTCAACGTTGGTTAGACAATACCATCATTGAAACAAAGCTCTAACTATTATTTATAGTTGCATGCACCAAGGAGTTTTTGTTGTTGTTGTTGTTGTATAATCGTGCACGTACGCGTTTGCTAGTTGCTATCACGCCCAAAGAGCTTGAGAGAGCGGGTCTCGCTGTGTAACTCCAAACGCTGTAGCGTTTGTTTAATTAAACTTCATGGTTCTGTGTTCGCCGCCGTTCAACTCAACGCCACTTGAACGTGTACGCGTGTAGCAGCTGGGCTGATACACCCGTCTTTCATCGAAACGTTTTATCTTTGAAGTATAGGCGCCGTACGTAATACGAGGTTCATGCACCTAATACATTGTATTATAGGCGACGCGCATACAGCGAGAGCTCCCCAAATCCCTTTTCTTGGTTCAGGATCTCGCAAGGACAATTGAGTATTAAGGCGCGAGTGGTTCTTTGAGCTCGAAATTGTGTTTTTTTAGGCGTTATGCGAAATACTTCAGTCATTCTAGACGAGGACGATCAGGGCGCAGATTACGAAGACGGGTTGTTAAGAAGGAGCTTTCGCAAGCACGGGTGGGGTCGCGGGGCGTGTGACACCTTTTTTTTTTTTCTTCGAAGAAATTCGAAACGTGCTCGAATGTAATATTTCGGGGATTGAGCAGTGGCGCTTGAGTTTGCAAGGAAAAGATCGTGTTCTCATTCGCGTTGCGTGTGTCTCGGTGGGTTTTGTATTTCGTGCAGACTCCTCCGCCGTCGTGTGTGTGTTCCAGTCGACAAATCTCATTGCCGCGTGCGACGTTTTAAGCGAGCGCCACTCACTTCGAACGACGCGTGTCGCAATTTTCTTCTTTAATGTCTCGCGGCGTGTGCCTGTTCGTCTTCAAACGAAATGACGGCGAGGAAGTAGATGATTGAGGAGAGGACTGCTCTGAACGCTCTCCGTCGTCGTGGGAGTAACGTTTGACTGCAGGACGACGACGTTTTTTTTTTTTTTTGTTGGACGCCGGTCGCGCGCGTTAAGTACAACGAAGCAAGCTCGCTGAGCTTGTGCACGCCGCGTCCCTGCATGAAGAGCACTCGCGTCGTTTGAACTAATGTACTCGAAGTGATCGAAGCTGCAATCGAAGCGGGTGTTTTTTACCTGCACCTACTTAAACTGAGTTTCAATCATCTGAAGTAAGGAACGTTAAGTTATGGAATGTTTAAAATTCGTACCCGTACATTTTGGCAGTCTTAGGTATACTTCTATGCCGCTATAGCGTAGCAGGTATCACGTACAGCGAACAAATCGACGATATCATGAGTCACTATATAGCCATGCGGTCTCAACGTGGAAGGAATGAATTTGGTCAAGTTAATGACGGTTGCGATGACAGAAGTAGAGCAAGTTCGTCGTTTATAAGCGTGTGGGATTGAACTGTAAGCATGTTCATGAAACATAAAGGACTGGCGTGAAGGTACGAAATGCAGACACGAGAAAAGCAAGTTCTGTGAATTCCTTCTGTTCTGTCTGATTGCGTACTTGTGTGACGCTTTCCGGTTCTTTCCGTGCCATGAGTAATGTTCTTTTTTTTTGTTTGTCATGTTCGCGATAGTTCAGTCAAGTGCGAGTATAAAGTACTGAACATCGTTTAAGACGTTCGTACGTGTTCAAAAAAAAAAAAAGTGGTATATAACAAAGAATAAAGTGGCCCTGCAACGTTTTTCCCCCAGCATGGTCAGAAAACGCTACTGATCGGTTGTCCAGGCTTCTCAAAACACACGAGCCAAATATTATGGCGTAGCACTTAGCCTGGAATTGACAACTAAATTTCAAAGTCAGCTAGAAATTTTTCCGCCCCTCTTTCTAAAAGTTATGTATGTCATATACCAGAATTGAAAACAATTATTCGATTTGATCATCGTGAGCTGAATAGTTAGCGATACCGCCGTGAGAGTGTGCCACGGTCCGGCGTTCGCGATCACAATGAAAGGCGTGTTTTCAAAAGAAGTGCGAAAATGCTGATGGTGATGACGTGCGCTTGACGTGACTTCTTCCCCGTGTCATCTGTCTCTGCTTAGCTTTCAGCGCGATCGTTAGATCAAAAGAAGGATGAAAGCAATTCGCGTGCGACAAACCTGGAACTCCGCTCGTAGTTAATGGTGGTAAAATGTTTTTTGCGGTAGTGATCTGAGAGTCAATAAACTCCTTTAGTTAAACCATTCGATGGATACTTGTGAGAGCGTTGCAGGGGCCTTTAAAAAAAATAAGACTTGAAATGCACAGCATACCTGTTGTTTTCCATATCTTTATCATCATCATGACTATATACGCCATCTGCAGGGAAAACGCCTCTCCCATGATCCGCCAATCAAGCCGGTCTTGTGCTTCCTGCTGCCACGTTATAGCTGCGAACTTTTAATCTAATCGGACTATATAATTTTTATCTCCCATTCGGGCGTTTGCGTTCCCTGGGAATCCAGTCAGTTACCCTTAATGACCAGCGGTTATCCTGTCTACGTGCTACGTGCCGGGCCCATGTGCATTTCTTCTTCTTGATTTCAACTATGATATCCTTAACCCCGGTTCGCTGCCTGACGCAATCTGCTCTTGTATCCTAAGGTTACACCTATCACTTTCCTTTCTATCGCTAGCTGCGCCGACCTAAATTTAGGCTGAACACTCTTTGTAAGCCTCCAGGTTTCTGCTCCGTAGGTAAGTACCGGCAAGATGCAGCTGTTATATACATCCTCTTGAGGGATAGTGGCAATCTACCTGTCATAATTTGAGAGTGCTTGCCAAATGTGCTCCACCCCATTCTTATTCTTCTAGTTACTTCGATCTCGTGGTTAGGCTCCGCGGTTATTACATGTCCTAAGTAGACATATTCCTTTACAACGTTCAGCGTCCCTCCACCTTTCGCCAAGTGCTGTTTTCTGTCGAGACTGTTGCCCATTACTTTAGTTTTGTGCATATCAATTTTCAGACCTACTCTTCTGCTTTGCGTGTTCAGTTCAGTAATCATGAGCTCTAATTCGTCGCATGAGTTACTCATCAAGGCAAATCGCAGGTTACTAAAATATTCTCCATTAACTCCTATTCCATAACTTTCCCAATCCAGGGCCCTGTAAACATACTGTAAACACGCGGTGAATTATCATTAGAGAGATCGTGTCTTCCTACTTTACACACTTCTTTATTGGGATTCTTTCGCTTTCTTTGTGGAAAACTATGGTGGCTGTGGATCCAGTGTAGATTTCTTCCAGTATGTTTATGTAGGGTTCGTCGATGCCTTGATTGCGTGGTGCACGTATGCATTACTGCTGATGTCGCGACTGAGTCAAACGCCTTCTCGTAATCTATGAAGAATATGTGTAGGGGTCGGTTGTATTCCGCGCGTTTCTCTATTACCTGGTTGATAGTATGAATAAGGTCGATGGTGGAGTAGTCTGTAATAAATCGTGCTTGGTCCTTTGGTTCATTGAACTCTAATGTCGCCTTAATTCTATTAGCTAATATTTTTGTAAATAGTTTGTTAAGAACGGACCGTAAGCTGGTCGGCCTGTAATTTTTCAAGTCCTTGACGTCTCCTTTCTTATGAATTAATATGATGTTGGCATTTTTCCAAGGCTCTAACACAATTTCTGACACAATTTCTCCCCCATCTCTCAGATGGGCTGTTGTTTCTTTATCCTCACCAGCGACTTCGCCTTTTTGCATTCATTCTGGGGCTTTCATTGCTTCCCCTGTCGTTACTGGCAGGATGTCGAATTGCTCTGGGTCATACGATATCACCCTGGTTGTTTCGGCTTCCGTACAGTTCTGTGTAGAACTCCTCCGCCACCTCAACTATTCTATTCATATTGGTTATGACATTGCTTTCCTCGTCCCTTCATGCATATACGTTCAATTTTCGCCTATGCGCAAGTTTGTCTTCGCAGATTTTAGGCTTCTGCTGCTCTTTACAGCCTTCTTGAATTTCTCCAAGTTATACATCCTGGTGTCGGCAGCCATACGCCTATTGATTAACTTCTTAAGCTCGAATAGCTCTATTTTGTCGGTTGCATTTGAGGCTTTCATGCTTTGTCGTCTCTGAATGAGATGTTTCGTCTCCTGAGATAGTATGCCAGTGTCCGGTCTAGTGACTGTACCTCCGACCTCCATTGCATACTCTTTTATAGTACCAGTAAGATTATCGTTCATTGTGTCAATGCTAACGTCAGTCACCTCGTTTAGTGCTTAGAATCTATTCTTAAGCGAAACTCCGAATTCGTATACTTTCCCTCTCATCACTAGCTCATTAATTGATTTCTTTCGTGTCAGTTTATGCCTTTGTTTTTATAAATCTAGGTGAATACGAGCTGTTACCATTTTATGGTCACTGCATCGGATCTTGCCAACTACTTCTGCATCCTGTACAATGCCTGCTTGTCCACACAGAATGAAGTCTATTTCATTTTTAGATTCGCTATTAGGACTTCGCCACGTCCACTTACGCTTAGCCTGTTTTCTGAAGATGTTACTCAAGATCCGTAAACTATTAAGTTCTGCGAACTCTACTAATAACTGCCCTAAGGCGTTTCTAGAGCCCATACCATATTCCACCACAGCATGGTCTCTGGCTTGTTTCTTGCATACCTTGGCATTAACGTCGCCCATCAGTACATTATTCGGTGTCTTTACTTTATTAATAGCTGACTCTATGTATTAGTACAAGCCTTCCATATCTTACCCCAACTAAAATATAAAAAAACTGTGTTCGTCAGAGCTGATTGCAAGAACAGAGCAGAACATATGTCAAGCAATCGTCATTTTGGACATATACATCAATGTAGGCGACCCGTCGAAGAGCGAGTAGTCCATAAAAAGTATATGACATAATAATACTTCGACAAAAATTGCTGCCTAAGGGAAGCTTAAACGTGAGGCCTGGTATTTATTTCAAGCTGTGATCGATCGTAGTGTTTTATGTCGTTGCTTTTAATTCCTTTACCGCTACATTTAAAGATGCGTGGGCTGACGGGATAACGTCAAAGATAATAACGCCTAACACGGTGATCGAATGCGTGGCGATCCACGCTACTGCGGGTATCGTCACTGGTTGTATTTGCAAAAAATAATAATAAAGTAAGTAAAGAAAAACTGAAGCAATGCATGGTAAAGATGCTTCGAGCTTACGTATGATTTCATCGCTTTTTTTTCGTTATCGCTTCTGCGAACTCGCAGACTGTCACATTTTCTCGTCTCACCTTAAAACGCTGTGGAAACTTGGTAAAATATTTTCAAATGTTAGTAATGGGAAAGTATGGTCTTCCCGTCACACACGCGAGGCGGAAATTTTCAAGACCGAAGCGAGGGCGGAAAGCAGCAGCGTTAATAACCAATGCCGCTGTTAATCGCAGTACCGTTGACACCTTCGACGCGCTGACGCGGCTGGCGTAAAGAACGTGTGACGCCGAATCCTCTTTCTTCAATCACAACGATCGGGCTGGGTGACCTCGAGGTGGCGACGTCGACGCGGTGATTCACGTCGGTGGTCCCGTGGGACGGGGATACGCGAACTCGAACACAGTGAGAGAGGGAAACAAAATAATGTCCCCGGAGGCGACGTTGCTTTCAATCTTGACTCGTGGCTGCCGCATTTCGGCCATATTCCCCCTCCTCCCGTTCTCACCCTCTTGGTACCGTCCCTAACCCGTCTTTTCCCTTAATCGATTACCTTTCCTTTTCCTTTCTGGACCAGGACTGCGTACGCCCGTCCCCTTTTCGCCAGTTCCCGTCTCTTTTCGTGTTCCTGTACCTGCGCTGTATTCTCGTTCCCTTTCCCAGAATTTTTCTTTTCCGTGTTCCTATTTTACTTCACTTTTTTTTCCTGTCCGCTGTGATTGCTTGCGTTTCGATTATCCGTAATACGTTTTTCTCCTTCGACTGCGACTCACAATACTGTCATCGAGCACAGGGCTCTTGGAAGTGCGTGCGCCTCTTCGGTATTGGACGGATTTTACGAGGAAAAAAAAATGAAGAAGAGTGCCTTCACTTTTGCGTTCGAGCCTCTAAATTGTGCGCCCCGGCTTCTGCGCTATGCACGCACAGACAAAGTCGTGATTCGCGCTTCTCCTACGATCTCTTCGTTTTAACGTTCCCGCGGATCAATGCTCTACAGATCGATGGTAACCAAGTGAGTGATTGCAGCGTGATGCGTTACCCGCGTAGGAGGCCAAGATTTTGCTTCTCCTCTGTTTCCGTTTGTTTCCTCGGCGTTCTTTTCTTCTCGGTGTTTCTCGTGTCTCGTCGCCCTTGCTTGCTGCATTACAAGTAGTATACAGCTACTGACGAATTGAAACAGTACAGTTTAGGCATAAGTAACGCACTTGCTTTTCTTTACATCCTCTTCGATTCTGGTCATATCGGCGTAATTTCGACTCGAACGCGTAGAGCAGGGGCAACATTATATTTAGAGGCCAGATTTGTCATGACATCGTGTGGATATCTCGAGCAATGGCGCATACCTGTTCCCACACTAAAAGAAAAGTGATGTTTCGTTTGAGATCGTGGCTACTGCACTTGCTTATGTATATATGTATACGCTGGCTTCTCGACGGAACAAACAGAATCGTGTGGATGATGTTACCGCACTGAAATACAAGGTGTTTAGATGGGTCCCTGTTGTGTTTAGTGCATCCATCGTCGGAAGTCTTCCTGGTTTAGAAAGAAAATTGCTCTGCAGTATATAATCTATTGTGACAGTCTACAATTTTTTTTTTTGCTTTTAGTTAGACTACAAGCTTCCAACTTAAGTTTATTTATGTTTCTATTATTTAATCAGGTCCGTACTAATTTAGCAGCACAGTATCTTGCGCCCCGACGTAGGTTACGGGAAAATAACAGCGGCTTTCTGTCATCGCTTGTTTGTAAAAAAAAAAAAAATCTAGCAGCACCGTGCTCGAATACAACCGGTCAGCGAAGCTCCTTAGAAATGGGACGCAAACGACTATACGCTAGGGGGGCGGGAACGGCTGAGTGATCGAGTGAGCGTGCGGCACGCGCAGAACAAAGAGAGATGGAGAAGGGCGTGAGTGGTGATGCTGCGGGAAACTTCCAACAACTATCCGTGTTCACCGTGAAGTCTACATATTTACAGACTCGCAACAGGCATGTCTGACCTTCATATCAGGACATGGCATCCCAAGAGCGGCCCACCAAATTCTCAATCGAATTCCACTAACTGAGTCAAACAGTACTTTTCGCATCCACTTACTCTGGACTCCTGGTCATGCCTCTCTGCCGGGCAATGAACGCGCACACGCTGTTGCCCGCGAAATTTCCCTCCGGACGGCCCGGCAAGGCGAGGCGACCATTTCGGAGTGGGGGGGGGGGGGGGGGATCCTCTTTTCACTTACAAAGATATTCTTCGTCAATCCAAAAACGTCCGTCGCACTCAGAGCGCCCCACCGCCATCTTTCTCGCGAGAGGAGGCAGTAGCGTTACAACAGCTATACAGACTAAAACATTTCCCAATCTGGTATCACTTCGTAAATTTTACCCACAGGGCTATGCAAACCGTTGCCCCGGTTGTGGAAACTCGCCCACGACCTTCCATGTCTCGATCAAGTGCACTGCGAACATCTTTCCTCTCTTACCTGCTTTCTTTCACCCTTTACGTAACGAGCAGCTGTGGGATGACGCTCTCCGCGATGGACCTCCCGAGGTCCTCCGAGCTCTGATACAGCGGGCCTGGCTCGTCGCTGGAGTCGTCCTAGGGATCCCGGACCAAGGGTTCCTCCCACGCCCTCCTTCTCCATGTGAAGAAAGACGTTTCTATCTCTCAAAATCGGCGACGCGGAGTGCGAGCCCAAGGAGCTTCGCTCCTATAGAAAATGCAGGCTATCCTAAGGCTGATATTGGAATCACGAGAACATCACTGATATAACATTACTATATCGCGAACGGAACAGTTGTGCAGTGGTCAACATGTGTGAACGACGAAGCGTTGCTCTCCGAACAGAGCGAGCGACATCTGCAGTTTGAAACGGGTTTCATGTGAGCATGCGAGGTGCCAGATATGGGTTTGCCTTCAAGTTTTGGACATTGTTTATCACCGTGGTTGCGATAACTGCTTTGGCCTTCAGAAGCGCTGTGAACTGTATAGCGCCGACAAAATAAAGCGGTCCAATGCCCGGATCAGCTCCTTTCTTATACAGTTAACGTATTCTCGGTTGGTGATAAGAAATGATACGGAGAAAGGTGTACTTTATTTTCTTTCCTTCTTTTTATTTTCTCTCTGCTCTGAGCATGATGGAGCACGACGCTCCATCGTTCTAGAAATGACAGTTGAACACTGTGCAGTTGTGGTCGGAAATGTAGAGACCACTAGGCCAGGGAAGGCAGAGTCTCCCAGCAACTTGTGCCTGCAGTTGGTTGAGCTGCACAAGTACGTGTTGTTAGCGCGTTTTAGAGCTGTGGAATGAAATAAAAATTCCAGGTTACCCGCCGAGGCAGTGGCAGCATTAACCTTTTTCTTGAGTCTCGTGATGCTTGAACATTTTGATGCTGGCGGTACGCGGATTTCGTAAGGACTTGTATGTAGGCCCTGCTGTTTTTCCTTCTCGGCGCTCGTGAAAGAACAACTTAAAACCTCATGTTCTTGAGTTTCCCAGTGATGCTTAAGATAACAGCGTTTATAGACAAAGACGCTCTAAGTCTTGGCTGACGTGACACTCACTTATAGCATAACAAATAAATAAATAAGCGGTGAATTGTAAACAGCGTCTATAGGGAGAAATGTGAAGGCCAGATAGGAACAACTGCGTCGCTTAGTATGTAGTCAAAATCGTTTAGTATCCGATTACAAGAAATGGAACGTTCAATTTATGAGCCGCAACTTCGGGAGCCTCTCTGGGTGCATGTCCTGCAGGATCTGTTTTATTCCTTGCAATCGGTAAGTTAAGCTACCCGACAACGCTTTCGGAAGTCTTTTACGGGTCTTACTATTGCGGCACAGAACTGATTCGTGTTTTTTTTTTTTTGTAGATGATTCTCTCGCCTGTTTGCTTTCTCCTCATTGCACCGCGCTCGGTGATTTCATTTGTAGTCTCCGCTGTCGTCGAGTGCACATGTGCGCTGGCCTCTTGTGACAATGGCTTCCTTGTATAGCTTCTCCCCACGCGCGACCGTGTCTGTTTGTTGTGTCATGGTATACGGCAAAGCACATATATATGTGCATATATACTTCTCTTGCGACTTAGTTCTATATCGGCCGCTGGCAGTGACCGATGACGTGGCGATCGGCCGTCGGTTCGGTCATTGCCGGTGGCGCGCCTTCCTGTTCCGCTGTACACGCCTATCTTACAGCTATGCGTCCTTATCTCGGGCTTCCCCGTTCTGATTTGATTTGCCGGGTTCCTTGGCGACTGCTTTGCTTATATGTCGGCGCCGACGTCTCCGGTGTCTTTCTCACTTGAAAGAGACTCTTGCGCGTCCTCCCTGTTTTTCTCTAGACTGCCGTCTCGTGCTCGCTCTTTCTTTTTTTTTTGTCTGCTCCAGCTGTTTACATCAAAAAGTGCACATACTTGTGTTTTTTCGCTGCTTTTTGGCTGTAGGGAACGGTTGGTTTTGTGCTTTAGGGAACGTGACCGACCGTCTTCGCGATAGTGCGAGTGTCTCTACGCCGTTTTATAGGCCGAAATAGGTGTCACGCGGTGATGTAGTGGCTAAGGTGCTCGGCTACCGACGCGAAGGTCGCGAGTTCGACCCCGGCCGTCGTGGTCGTATTTCTATAGAGGAGAAATGTCATGGAGGCCCGTGGGCTGCGTGATGCCAATGGCAGCGCCACACACAGCATCTTCCCTGCTCACGTCGGGGGGGGGGGGCAATAAAGGGGGTTCCTCTCAACCTTAACGAGTCGGCCCACGAGGCTGCGCGTGGCTTCACCGACCGCGCTGCCCTCGGATCGGGCGGCTTTCCTCCAGGACACAGGGACGCTCCTAAGAAGCACGCACATCGAGATAACGAAATTCTTTTATTTAGAGAGAAGGCCCTTCCCACCACGTCGTACCAAGCTAAACAGAGCGCAGGCGGTCACGCTAAGACTTCTGCAAACCAGCTCTTACCCTAATCCTGCGTTCCTCAATAGTATCTATCCGGAAATTCACACAAATAGCTCTTGCGCGGATAGGGGCGAGGTTGCTACCTTGTCTCACGTGCTCTAAGAGTGCGGGTCGCTGGGCCCGACGTTCAACGAGGAAATGTGGGACACGCTCCTGCGAAGTCCCATCTTCGAAGATCAATTCCTGGCCGTTCAGCATGCCCGCGATCGAGCTGGCAGGCTAGACCTGGCGGTTGCGTCGTGTGATTAGTCAGGCGCGCGTCTTGTCGCGTTTTGCTGGACCCGATTAAGTTCACTCACTCACTCACATCGTGTGGTAGCTTTGGTATCATATACCTAAATTATTATTGTATTAGACCAGCATTCAGTAAATCGTGAGCGTTGTACGAGTTTCGAACAGTTAATAACCTTTCCTTACTCATCGCAGCAGACGTCTTGCGCAGAAACGAGATGATAAGTATAGGAAAATGAAGCATGCCCAATATGTGCATGACGAGTTGCGCGCCTTTGATGCGGAATTACGGCATTTCCAGCATGTTTTTTGTCCAGCTGTACAAGAGACGCATAGCAATGTCTTCCCTTGGTCACTCTCCTGCAAATTGAGTGCAAGTGTCGTTTGGCTGCTTTCTGCCTCGGGCTGCCTCGATGCCAGCGCCATACAGAGGCGATAACTTTACTCGTCACCTAATCCGAAGGTGACAATGTTATGTTACTATATTCTATAGGCACTTAAGGCTGGTGCACTCAATATCTCTGTGCGAAAATCACTGTCTGACGTTACCGATCTTCCTCTTCAACGTCCTTCACGATGAAGCACAGAAGTCATTGCAGTGACAGCGAGGCGTCTCGCCTTCTTTTGCCACGTGTGCCGCCTATGGTCCTCGAGCACGTCTTGCACTCAAAGGGAACGTTTGCCGAAGTTCCTCTCAGTTCTCATTCTTATCTTCGTCTCCGAGCCGTCGGTTTATGCTGCTGACATGATTTCTCGCTTCCGCGCTCGCCTGTATGATTTGGCTGGTTGGTGTTTATATATATAGTCGCGTGACTGGTGCAGCGAGTCCCCTCCGACGTCGGCGCAGTGTCTGGCGCGTTGGGCTGCTGAACGCTTTTCTCGAGTCTCCGTCGCTTTCTGTCGCCGCCATCCGCCGAGACGCGTGGGCGTGACGCTGTCGTCAGCGCGTTCGCTCTCTCTGTTGCCAACGCCGGGGCAACGATCGCTAATGGCGCCTCGCCGTCGAATGGGCGATGAGGTTCGTGTCGCACCTTTTGTGCCACTACCCAGCTCTTCCGGACTCCTGTATACCGTGCAGAGGAATAAGCAGCTGCGAAGGGCAATGTTTAGCGATTTCATGCGATATAAGCTTTGCTCGATTACGTCGCTAGCGCCTTTAGTTCTTGGTTTTCATGCGTCGCACCTCCCCGAGAGACTGATTCCTGTGATACGATATTGTATTCCACGCATCACGAGATTGTTGTTGCAATTTAGTGGCTTTAGTCCTTTTGTTGCTTTTCCCGATTTGTGCTTCAGCTATACTGATTTGATTGATATGTGGGGCTTAACGTCCCAAAACCACCATATTAATATGAGAGACGCTGTAGTGGAGGCCTCCAGAAATTTAGACCACGTGGGGTTCTCTTCACCTATGCTTTCTTTGCTTATCTGTCGCTATTTTTTTGTAAAAGCGCCAGTGTAGAAGTATAGCACGTGCTCTTTGTATTCGCATTCTCTTCGCCTGTCTCTCTCCTTGTTGACTGTATTTTACTCTAACCGCGTTAAATTTTGATCCCCTGTAAAATGAGGCATGTATTTACACGCTTTGTTCGCACAGTGAAAGCAGCTAAACTGCCCCTATATAGTGAGTCCTACTGAAAGAAGCTAATTACGTTTTCAGTCGCTACTTCGTTGACGTTAGTCTGCAGACTGTTAGTATAGCGCGACGAAGCGCAACTCGAAAGCGTGTCACACGCTGCGCTTTGAAAGCACACACGTCGAGAACGAGTCGTAGTTAGACGGTTATTGACGGTGTTTTAAGGTCTCATTACTGCGGGGCTTGCATTCGTGCCAACCATGCCGTTCGTGCGTGAAGCGAGCGCTGTCACTCTGAATGTTAAGTCTCAGTGTCGGGTAAGTTTCAGTGTCGGGTAACCCGCATCGCTTCGAGTTTCACGACACGCACGTTCCGCCATGGCTTGCCGTGACATCTGCAGTGCCCCCTCCCCCCCTTTATCTCCCCCTTCAACGCCCATAGTTTTGATGAGTGACAGAAACGACGTGTCGTTGGCGTTGCGTAACATATGCTCGTCGCTGTACAAGTGACTCTCGCCATTGCAAGGATGCAAGACGACTTTTTGGTATTTTTCGGTCGCGTTCGATGCGACCAGCATCGAAATGTTATGTCCGTTACCAGACAACGAAGTTTTCTTTGCACGCTGTGTATGTGTTTATTATCTATGCAGTGTTAATAATTAACATTTTCATAATGTTTGTCTCAGTAACGTTGCTGTTTGGTGCAGTGACTCATTCTAGACGTCGGCAAACCGATTCGTGTCCTCGCATTCACCTACTGTGGCAGATCAGTGGTTGTAGCGCTGTGCTGCACTCACTCACTCCTCTTTCTAATAATCAAATTGGGCCTTTCTTTCGCCTCGGCTGTCTTTCATTCTTTTAAGGTTGTAACAACTTTGTTTACTGCCTAAGCTTGTTCTGAATGGTTTGTTCTGCAAACCGTGTGACCTTTGTATGTCTCGCCTCACTGCGCAAACATTTTTCTTCTGTTAATAATTAATACGCGCAGAAATATAAGCCAACTTTTTCGTGCGCCTTGATACTTCTATTGGTGTTCTGAGCATTCTTAATAAAACACTCTTTTTGGCTGCTTGGGCCAGCTCAACGGCGAAGCTTCGAAATTCCCGCAACTCCCTCAGGGTGCGTATATCGCTGCTTACAGTAGTCGGAAATACGTCGGCGGCACGGCTGCGGCTGTCAAAACCTTGCTTTTCTGTGTGTTTTTTCTGCGTCATCAGCCTTTGCTTTTCGGTTTATGAAACGACCGAAGTGCAACTGCTCTGAGGGACCCCACTGTGTTCATGGTATACATCGTGGCTTTCCTTACAAAAAGTACCTTGTGAGAAACAAGAGCCGCTTTACCGCAGAGGTGTGGCGTCTGTTGATAAGGAAAACAGCGCCGAGAGAAACGCAAAAAAAGTATAGGCAGATGACTATAGCGCTATGCATACCTAGCATCTATAGCTCGCATACAGACGCTATTGAGCGGCGGCTGCGTTTGTCATATTGTCACCTGCCTTTTTTTTTTCCTTCTTTTCCCCCGACTTCCCTCGGTTGAAAAATGAAGCTTATGTTCCTAACACCACGAGCACCAACATTCAAGAAAAGGACTGACGCATGCAGGAAAAACACTCGGAGGACAAAAGGACAGGACGCATGGAGACCATGAGCCTGCACTGATGAAGTTCGTATAGCTAGCTGAAGGAACGTCGCCACATTGTATTCACCCCCTCGTTCTTTTAGCTCAAGCTTTACGCATCGTTTCGACCGTTACCCCATGACTCTTTAGCTCTCTTTTGCTGAATCTTACACGGCCGGCTGTCCATCGCGTTGTTTCTTCACAAAAGGAAGCTGTCTCTTTGAGTGGCTTTTACGGGGCCGCTTAAGTGCCAGCTTGGGCCACTCTATGCGTCGCCTGCAGCCCCACATCTGCTTATTTTACTTGCGTAAAAGCGAACTTTAGTGTGCGCGTGGCCGCTTCTGTTTATCTCGAATCTGTCTGCGGCCGTATGTTTGGAGGCGGCTGATGCGATGCGTCCGCAAACATCGTTTCGACTGTTACTGTTTCGCTGCGCGTTTTGTGTGTTGCACGAAGGCGTGCGCTTGTAAGGAGCGTGTTTCGTGTGCACGGGCGAAAAAAAAAAGGGTGGGGGGGGGGCTTTGTCTACCGTGTGGTATACTCCACGAAAATGGGATAGAATTATGCAGTTATGGCTAGGCATTTTGAAGATTCTGTCACTTGCTTCGGGGCCGTTCTTACCCCTCTTCTGAGCTAACCACCTATCTCTGTAACGTGTTCCCGCACTTTTCCACTTTTTGCGTGAATTTGCTTGTTGAGCATACCTCCGCAGGAGGCATCGACTCCGGGCGCGGATTCTCAAAGGCTTCTGGGCTGTGCGTCCTCAATTCCTCCACGTGTCATCCCTTCGCCGTGTTTACTTCTATATCCCTTTTAGTCCTCTTCGCGTGCATTTTGCGTCTTTCCTGTCGTTCATACCACGTGTCGGCCACCTTTGTCGCTTGTGAACAGTTTTTTCTTTCCTTTCCTGTCCGTCGTTCTTTCTTTTGTGTTTTTAATTCTAATTGAGCTCTCGCTTCCATCAAGCACCGTGGGCACGCCTTCATCCTACACCACTGCTTGCTGTACGCGATGAAGATAACGAAATATCTTTGGCATGTACTCTATGCAGGGTATCCTTTCGTGGCTTCAGCACCCTATAGTCGCTAAGGGTGTCATGCGAGTGTGGGCAGTGTGACTCCAACAGCCTGGATCCGCCGCGTTGGCTTAGTGGCTGTTGTTCGTGACTGCTGACCCGAAAATTGTAGAATGTAATCCCCACCGCGGCGGTCGCATTTCGATAGATCCAAAATTCTAGAGGCCTGTGCACTGTGTGACAGCAGTGCACGGTAAAGAACCCCAGGCGGTCGGAATGGCCGGAGCCTTTGGTTCCTCATAATCATATTGGGGTTTTGGGACGTAAAACCCCAGGTATTATTATTTACCGCAGGGCTTTAGAGCTGCGAAATCATGATGGACTTGCACATATGCACCTCACGGTAACGTTATCGTCACTTATCGTCGCTTATCCTTCCTCCCCTTCGTTACACGGTGCAGAGTAGCAGGCCAGACAAACTCTGACGAGTCGCATGTGGATCACATGCGAATTTTTCGGCTCGAGCAAGGAAAGAAAGGAACGTTAAGAAAGAGAAAAGACAGAAAAGACATTGCGCAGGTTGGCCTGAGCTGTAATATGAGCTTATAAGCTCAGACCGACCTATCTGCCTATATCTTCCTCTCTCGCTCTGTTTCTGTGATCGTTCGGTATTTGTGCAAAGTGTGCACGTATCCGTGTCTTGGCCAGACGGAGCCTAAGGAAGCGAGAGGTCCTCCGACGACGTATTTTGAGTGATCGAGCGCAGCCTTCAAGTGGCCCTAATGGAATGAGCGATGGACGTCAGCCGTCGGCAGGATGCTGCAGGCGAGAACGGCACAAGCACGTGAACCTCATTGGCTGAGCGCTGCGAATGTGACCGCACGTTGTAGACGCAGTGAATGGCACGTCCCAGTGGTCCGACATCGGCGCCACTTTCGCAGATCAGTACTCACCCGGTTTCAGCTCGCTCATCGTGCCTTTGGGAACAGTTTTATTTTTATTTATTTTATTTTATTTGTGAACAGTTGCAGAAACGTTGGGATGCTTGGCATGTTGCTCGGCGTGTTCTACGCGGCTCCGCAATTATTTGTGCGATTTGTAAGCGCCGTGGAGATTGATTCGTACCAGCTTCGTAAAACAGAACAAATACCTGGCCTGCTGATGGCTTATTCATCGGACGTGCATTTCTGCTTCTGCACGTGTTGGTTCAGTAACGATGACACCGTGTATAGCCTTGTGAATGTTATGCGGTGAACTTCACCCAGTCGCGAGTACTCGCTCGAACCACAAGATTATGTGCACTCAACAGTTTGGCATTGTATTCAGCGCGGCCCGGAGGTGAAGACTAGAATGTGGAAATAGATGGTTGCATGATGTGCCTCGTTGGCTCTTTAGTGGGTTCTTCGTCGCACTATATATCTCAAGCAGGTGATATACAAGCTGGCACAGCTCCATGAGTTAAGCTGCAAACACAGCGATACTGCAGTTGTGGTAGCGCAGTTCACAACAACCGACCTCTGTTGCAATGTTTTTTTTTTTTTTTGTCGTCATTGGAAATGACGCGGATAGTCTGTTTCCTTTCAGAATGAAGGCTGTCGCAAAACAAAGGCAGTGTGAAACATTTTGTGCCCATCGTTTTTCACTTTCTTTGAAATGTAAATGCATCATTCTTTGTATTTTTTTTTCAGTATTTTTTTTTTCGTTCATCGCGATCAATCGTGTCGCGGTTCAATGAAATGATCTCTTAGCTCAGCCGACGTCTCTGGCTGTTTGAAATTTACGGCTGTACGGTGTGCGCCCATGCTGTCTAGTAACTGGTCTGGTCGGGATTTGTGGAATAGGACGCTTTGGGGACGTAGTGTTTCAAATAACGCCGCGGCTTCGGACTGCTGTTCAGGCTGCTGACGCGTGCTGTTTCCTTCTTGATCAAAGTGCGCGCGCCGAACGACGACGAAATCAAAAAGGCAGAAGGACTAGTTCGCTTTGTGGTCGCTCAGTCAAGAATGAACACCGAGTCTTTTTGGTCGTAATGCGGTTTCCTTGATTGCCGTGGTGCCGCAGTCTGCGTAGCTAGATGCGGTGATCGTAATCTTGTTTCTTATGATGTAGCAAGACAGAATTAGAAAATTTTATGTTCGCTCAAAAATAGCACGAAAATTTTATCGCTTTTTTATTTATTGTTTATAGGCTGGTCGCTTAGGACGTACACTGTGCATGCTTAGCGTAAGTCTATTCTCTTCCTTTCTTTGTATCTCTCCTTCGATAATTTTATTTTGCAGGAGTACGGGACTCTCTTGTAATTGAGGTTTTCTCTGGAGAATTCGACCGTGTGTAATATTGAAGTGGTTAGAGCTACTAAGCGAAAACTTGACATAATAATTAATACCGTCAGCCCTGAGGTATTAAAGAAGTGGAACACGCACTGACTGTAATGCACCCAGCGAAATCATGTACCTTTTCAAGTGAAGCATTTATTTTCTCAGGTCTTCTCATTTTATTTATTTTCGGTAAGTTTATCTGCTTCGTTAATCCTGACACCACCCGGTAATTATATGTTTGCGCCATATTGGTTTATGTAAATGACATCAGGTATTCTTAATTATGCCACATGATTGGCAGACAGTGTCGTCAGTAAGTAGGAGGAGAAATAATGTGAAATAACTAACAGTAAGATTAGCCATTTGTCTGTGTTCACAACACAGTTCATGTTATGTATGTTTTACCAGTTTTTTTTTTCAATTTTTAGGCGATGCAGATTTGCTATAAAAAGCCTACGACAGTCGGGATCCTGTCATTCTCGCACTCGAAACCAAGGTTGAGGTAAAAATGTTTTAGCACAGCTAAAATGGCATTGACATGGCGGGATAATCAACACAAATGTGTTATTTAGCTATTTTAAGTTACTGACTTTAAGACAGTTGATTTTATTAGGAGGATGTAGTCTGGGACGATTCGCGGCATGCTCATTTTTTTAGAAATGGCAACAATGACACGTGATTTGTGATATTCTCATCGAACTTGAATGACGACACTGAAAGTGACCGTGCTCGACGTTCGGAAAACGCATCCACTCTTTTACGCCGGTGTGGAACTTCTGGGAATCGGGAAGTCAACAGTGCGAGCACGGTACCACACAACAGAAATTACACCTTTGGACAATTGTCATGCGGAGTAATTACGACTGCGAAATCGCACAACTCTTTTTGCACACCCTAATCGCACAACTCTTTTTGCACACCCTAGCCGATGAGTGGCAAACCCAGGACGCTGAGTATTTTGTTAATCAATTACCTCTGACTGCAGAATTAATCCTTCATCTTTTGCTCCCATAGTATATCATAGGTATTTCATTGTCCTAACTTAATTATACTATGACCGCATATTTACACGATGTATGCCCTGGCATATACACATGACGTTTACCACTTTTTCATCATCAAGCTAGTGACGATGTGCAGTACTCATCGCCGAGTATGGAAGTTGCGGTGGGTTCGAATCCTGGGATACAGTTTCGTCGTATCGTCGTCCTGATGTGACCCGCCACAGCTGGAATCGCACCTCCGACCCTGGCCACGTTGATGGCCCGGAGTCGGAGGAATGGTCTTATTACTTCCCGCGGGCTGCTCGTTCGAATGCCAGTCACTCGAGCCCAACCGTGATCGCCGCATTCCTGCATGATTTTCCCTGTGGCAGAAGCTGCAAGGGGCCAGACTCCACATCACTCCTGCTTTTTTAGTGATATTTTTGTAAAGAGAATTTGTAAGCGGTACATCTCCTTGGCTTTGCGTCGTCCGTTTCGTGCACAAAAACCCATGGGGAGACCTCTGGCGTCCTTGGCGGAGTGATGGAAGAGGTTAATGCGTTGGACGTGGGAAAAAATTGCACCATCACCCGCTAAAGGGAGCCATGTGTAGATGCAGAGCAGCGGGAGCTAACGCTTACATTGGCGGCGGCATTGACGCTGGCGATCATCGCGGCGTTGTGCAGGAGAGAAACCTGGGGAGGAGCGTAGCACGCTGAGATGGACCGGTGTTTCCAGCTGGAACATGCGAACTGCTACTAATGAGCAATGAAAGACAGAATACTCCGATTGGACACAGAGACACACAGTTAGCTTCTAGTTAACGAGCACGCTATGAATTTGTATTGTTCAACATTTGCATGGAGGTCAAGATCCAGTGCCTATATACACGGGGTGTCCAGTCATCGGTTGAGCAGTGCGAGCAGTCGGTGTTTTCTATCAAGAAACTCGCTAGCAGGCGCTGCCATCGTCGGCTTTGCGAGGCGAGAAAAGAGAGGAGCGCGCATGCGCAGTAGGTGTGTAAACGCAGAAGGAAGGGATGCCTAGAGAAGAGAGAGGAGTAGCGAACGTTGGCTAGCAGACGCTGCCTGCGTCGGCGTTGCGAGGCGAGAGAGGGGGAGCGTGGGAGTAGAGAGAGAGAGAGGAGAGGGGACGCGCATGCGCTGTAAAAGTGGTAACGCCGCATACCGGATTGAGCATCTGAAAAAATAAACGCGTCGGTACGCGTTGTGCTTGTCCACGCCATCTTTGTGGCATTCGTACAAATAAGAAAAAGATTGAAAAATAAAAAAAACTGGGCGTCTAGCTTGTTCAGTTGCTCTATTCCGACAGCGTGCTTCCCCACGAACACACAAGGCCATATAGTTTACCAGGAAATGCGTAAATACGTAGAGAATACAGAAACAAGAAAGAAAGAATATCAACAATTTAGCTTGTAATAAAAAGCGCTGAGCTCTCCTAAGACCATATATAAGTTCCTATTGACAGCACAAATCGGCCCTGCCACGCAACGTGCTTTGTTCGTCCCCTTGCTCTTATTTGTCTTTTCGAGTCACTTGCCCCAACACTCGGTCTAAAAGCCTCACCCGATAGGGCGGCGGCGTCCGGTATTGGCCCCTCGGCCCGAAAAAGAAGCCGGAGGTAAACGAATGAAAGAAGAGTCTGCTGAATCGGCAAATGTACAGCGTCCTTCCATTATTGACTTTATCGATCATTAAATATAGGCCTACACTCGTCTCTTCACGGGACCCACGGGTCGCATTTTAGCGTCTCTTTGCCACCCGAAATTCACCTCTGAAAGCTAGCTGGCCTCTTAGGACGCAACATATAAAAAAGGAGAGGGGCTGTAAATTTGAGATGGTCGGGAAACTTTGTCCCGAGCGATTTCAAAGCGGGAACGGTTTAAAAGCACTGCGCTGGCGATTTGTGGGCCAGTTTGAAAGCAAACAGAAGGCGACCGATATGTTTTGATTCGTTTTGGCTGGCAGCAAAATAAAGACCTGAGCCTGGACCATTGTGTAAGATGCATCTTACACCGTGGCCTCGACGTGTGACGGGTTAGCTTAACTGTAGTCTACTATGGGAGACAGCCAATGCAACGTAGCGCGTTTTTTTTTTTTTTCACATTGGCAATAATGTGATGAGTTCTTGGGAAGTAACATCTTCCGTTCTGTTTAAACCATTTTGACTTGAGCAAATCGCCAGAAATTAACGCGCGAAGCGGAAGTTCGTGCTTATTTCGCTTTCACTGCGGTGCCGTTGACTCCGCGAATGTCATCGAGCCCCGCTAGCGTACTCTTTGAAAATACATTGTCAATAATAACGAACAGTTGTAGTTATTCAACATTTATTGCGTATTTGTATTCGAAGTAATTCGTCAAGTATAAACTGTTTGCAGCCGCGTCAGCTGGGGCGCTTCTTTTTTCTGTATATTCGCATCGGTCATATTTGTCTTGCGTCACTTGTTTTTGCTCCGACAACTATACTGAGTTCTATACCGTAATCTAGTATGCTGTAATGTGCTCTTTCTCCGCCACAGTAATGTGCGTAAGCATGGTGACAACGCGTATTCTGGTGTGTTTATATATTGCGTCCATTCTGTGTTCCTTGCCTCTTCCAGCCGTTATCCCGGTATACTGTTAAGATTATCATAAGATATTCTTGAAGTTCGGCTTTAATGCCGTGCGTTCTACTCGTGGCGGTGTATTTTGTGCTGCTGTGTAAACTGTCTTTGCTTATCTCGATAAAGCGCTCTAAAAAAAAAAAAACAGTGCAAAGACTTTAAATGAAACCGCCTTTCTTCTTCATTTCCTTGTTTTTTTCCTCCCTCCTTGCGGCCTCCTTTTTGTATGCTCCGCAGCCTTTTCCGTTCGCCTTGACGAATGATATACGACGCCGTTAGGCACTCCTTAAAGGACCTTTTATTAAGTGAACAATGCTTCCGCACCGACGCGCGGTCTTTACT
This sequence comes from Rhipicephalus microplus, assembly GCF_013339725.1. Classification (NCBI taxonomy): domain Eukaryota; kingdom Metazoa; phylum Arthropoda; class Arachnida; order Ixodida; family Ixodidae; genus Rhipicephalus; species Rhipicephalus microplus. Next base: position 132,608,438 of record NC_051165.1, read on the forward strand.
ATAAACCAACAGCGTTATATAGCGGTTTGTCAGGTTGGGCCATAGAGGCACCTATCGGTATAAACGCTGCGCTGCTCGCGTGAGCTTAATGTGCGCGGCGACCTAAAATTTACGCTGGAACGCGCGCTTTCACTTGGAGTGCACCGTTGCCAACCCCCTTCATCGTCGGTATACGCCTCGGGGCGTCCTATTCTGCGCACCGTCTGGTCCGCTTTGTTCCGCTTCTTTTAGAGTGTTCACTCGCTCCACCTTCGAGAGGAGCCCCCCTGGACGTGGAAGTTAATGTATGAGCACCGCAGTGGTGCGCGCATACCTGTTACACCGAGACGTACGTCTGCTCTTCGAGACCTGCACCTGATGGGCTTGCGGTTCGAAAGGAAGGAATCATCATCATCATCATCATCATCATCATCATCATCATCATCATCATCATCATCATCAGCCTGACTACACCCACTGCAGGACAAAGGCCTCTCCCATGTTCCGCCAGCTAACCCGGTCCTATGCTTGCTGCTGCCAATTTATACCCACAAACTTCTTAATCTCATCTGCCCACCTAACCTTCTGTCTCCCCCTAACCCGCTTGCCTTCTCTGGGAATCCAGTTGGTTACCATTAACGACCAGCGGTTATCCTGTCTACGCGCTACATGCCCGGCCCATGTCCATTTCCTCTTCTTTATTTCAACTATGATATCCTTAACCCCCGTTTGTCCCATAATCCACTCTGCTCTCTTCTTGTCTCTTAAGGTTACAACTACCATTTTTCTTTCCATTGCTCGCTGCGCCGTCCTCAATTTAAGCTGAACCCTCTTTGTAAGTCTCCAGGTTTCTGCTCCGTATAGAGCTAAGTACCGGCAAGAAACAGCTGTTATAAAGATTTCTCTTGAGGGATAGTGGCAATCTACCTGTCATAAATTGAGAGTGCTTGCCAAATGTGCTCCACCCTATTCTTATTCTTCTAGTTACTTCAATCTCGTGGTTCGGCTCCGTGGTTATTACCTGCCCAAATGTCTTTTACAACTTGAAGTGCACTATTACCTATCTCTAAGCGCTGCTCTTTTCCGAGGTTGTTGTACATTAGTTTTGTTTTCTGCAGATTCATTCTAAGACCCACCTTTCTGCTCTCCTTGTCTAACTCCGTAATCATGAGTTGCAATGAGTCCCCTGAGTTACTCAGCAATCCAATGTCATCGGCGAAGCGCAGGTTGCTAAGGTACTCTCCATTAACTCTTATCCCTAACTCTTCCGATTCTAGGCTTCTGAAAACCTCCTGTAAGCATGCGGTAAATAGCATTGGGGAGATTGTGTCCCCCTGCTTTACACCCTTCTTGATTGGTATTCTGTTGCTTTCTTTATGAAGCGCTATGGTAGCAGTTGATCCCCTGTAGATATCTTCCAGGATGTTTATATATACTTCATCGACGCCCTGATTCCGCAGTGTCTGCATGACGGCTGATATTTCTACTGAATCAAACGCCTTCTCGTAATCTATGAAGGCTATGTATAGGGTTGGTTATATTCTGAGCATTTCTCTATTACCTGATTGATAGTATGAATGTGGTCGATTGTTGAGTAGCCTGTTCGAAATCCTGTTTGTTCCTTTAATTGATTGAATTCTAATGTTTTCTTTACTCTGTTAGCGATTACCTTTGTAAATAGCTTGTATACTACAGAGAGCAAGCTAATCGGCCTGTAATTCTTCAAGTCCTTGTAATCTCCTTTCTTATGTATTAAGATGCTGTTCGCGTTCTTCCAAGACTCTGGTACTCTTCCCGTCAGGAGACACTCTTCCCGTCAGGAAACAGGGTGGCTAGTTTTTCTAACATAATCTGTCCTCCATCTTTCAGCAGATCTGATGTTACCTGATCCTCACCAGCAGCTTTGCCTCTCTGCATGCTCTCCAAAGCTTTTCTGACTTCTATCATTACTGATGGGGTGTCATCTGGGTTACTGCTAGTTCTTATAGTATTAAAGTCGTGATTGTCCCGGCTACTGTACAGATCTCTGTAAAACTTCTCCGCTATTTTAACTATCTTATCCATATTGGTAGTTATTTTTCCTTCTTTGTCCCTTAGTGCATACCTCCGATTTTTGCCTATATCAAGTTTCCTCTTCACTGCTTTGACGCTTCCTCTGTTTTTCAGAGCGTGTTCAATTCTTTCCATGTTATACCTTCTTACATCGGATACCTTACGCCTATTAATCAACTTCGAAAGCTCTGCCAGTTATATTTTGTCTGTTGTACTTGAGACTTTCATGATTTGACGCTTCTTAATGAGATTCTTCGTTTCCTATGAAAGCTCGCCAGTGTCCTGTCTAACTACCCTGCCTCCAACTTCCACTGCACACTCTGTAATGATACTCGTCAGATTATCATTCATTGTATCTATATGCTAAGGTTAGTTTCCTCACTAAGGGCCGATTACCTGTTCTGAAGCGAGACTCTGAATTCCTGTACTTTCCCTCTCAGTGCTAGCTCATTGATTGGCTTCTTGCGTATCAGTTTCTGTCGTTCCTTTCTCAAGTGTAGGTGAATTCGAGACCGTACCATTCTATGGTCACTGCATCGTACCTTGCCAACCACTTCCACATCCTGCACGATGCCTGGGTGTGCACTCATTATAAAGTCTATTTCGTTCTTATTTTCGACATTAGGGCTCCTCCATGTCCACTTGCGGTTTCCTCGTTTTCGGTAGAAGGTATTCAAAATTCGTAAATTATTGCGTTCTGCGAATTCTACTAGTAGCTCTCCTCTGCCGTTTCTAGTACCGATGCCATAATCTCCTACTGCCTGGTCTCCAGCCTGCTTCTTCCCTACCTTTGCATTAAAGTCTCCCATCAGTATTGTATACTGTGTTTTTACCTTACTCATTGCCGATTCCACGTCTTCATAGAAGCTTTCAACTGAAGCGTCATCATGGCTGGATGTAGGCGCGTAAGCCTGTACCACCTTCATCTTGTATCTCTTATTCAGTTTAATTACGATACCTACCACCCTATCATTAATGCTATAGTATTCCTCTTTGTTGCCAGCTATGTTTCTGTTAATTAGGAACCCCACTCCCAGTTCTCTTCTGTCAGCCAAGCCCCGATAGCAAAGGACGTGCCCATTCTGTAGCACCGTATAGGCCTCATTTGTCCTCCTAACCTCACTGAGCCCTATTATATACCATTTAACACCCTCTAGCTCCTCGAATAGTACAGCTAGACTTTCCTCACTAGATAAGGTTCTAGCGTTAAACGTTGCCAAGTTCAGGTTCCAATGGCGGCCTCTCCGGATCCAGAGATTCTTAGCACCCTCTTCTGCGTTGCAGATCTGACCGCCGCCGTGGTCAGTTGCTTCGCAGCTGCTGGGGACTGAGGGCCGTGAGTTATTTGACATATGCATGTGGGAGGTAGTGGCCAGAAACTGCACCAGGCTGGCCAATCCTTCTCTGGTGAGGGAGTGCGTTCCCGGCGGTGGTTACCGGTGAGGCCGCACCCCAAGCCTCTTAATGCAGTTCCATCACCACGCAGATTTTTCTTTATCCGGTTGGGAACTGCGTGGCACCGGGATTTGAACCACGAGCCTATTGCATGCGAGGCGGATGCTCTAACCACTATGCCATTAATGACAGAGGAAGGAAGGAAGGAAGGAAAGAAAGAAAGAAAGAAGAAAGGAAGAAAGAAAGAAAGAAAGGAAGGAAGGAAGGAAGGAAGGAAGGAAGGAAGGAAGGAAGGAAGGAAGGAAGGAAGGAAGGAGGAGGAAGGAGGAGGGAGGGAGGGAGGGAGGGAGGGAGGGAGGAGGGAAGGAAGGAAGGAAGGAAGGAAGGAAGGAAGGAAGGAAGGAAGGAAGGAAGGAAGGAAGGAAGGAAGGAAGGAAGGAAGATCTTTATTTGCAAGGGTTTGGGACAGGGGTCATGAGCTTGATGGGTGGGGCCCCAAGTCCAGGGCTCCACTGGCTGCCGCCTCCTGCCTGACGTGACGCAGAAGTGCAAGCTGCACCCCTGGGTCAGAGCTGGCGAGCTGTGCCTCCCATTGCTCGAAAGTGTTACAAAGCTTGTACTGACCTAAAAAGGTGTCTAAATTTGGTGGTCGTTTTAGGCATCCCCACGAAATGTGGTAGAGTGATGGCGAGCCGCCACACCACGGACACGCATGCCCATACAGCGTTGGAAAAATTTTGTGTAATCTTTGAAGATTGGGAAAGACTCTCGTTTGAATTCTGCGGAGGTTCAATCGCGTCCTCCCATTCTAATGATTTGTGGGGGGCGCTGTATTTTTGTCGCATGCCTCGCTGGTTAGCAAGAATTTCGCGACGGGCCATTCTGGATGGGTCGTTATCCTCCTCGATAGCTTCCTCCATGGAGTGATTCAAAGGATTGAATATGCTGTCGAAGCTCTGCTTGTATCAAAGAAGTACCGTGCGAAATTCATGAACAAACACCGACATCTAGACGGGATAGGGCTTTAAAGCCACAGTTTTGTCTTTGCAAAAGCTCTGTCAAACTTTGTTTATTACCTGTGTCAGCTTCGTTGTTTGATAAAGGGCGTTGCGGAATGCCACGAGGACATTGAGTTTGAATACTGATGTAACTGACGACCTATGGCCTCTACTGCCTGTATGTCTTATGAAAGAACGGGGCGTTTTTGTTTCACTGCCGCTCATATACCGATTTGTGTGTAGTAAATTCATTTTATAAGATGTCGACTGTATTTAGTGAATTCCTTTTATATAATGTCGAATAGGGCCCCGCCGCGGTGGTCTAGTGGCTAAGGTACTCGGCCGCTGATCCGCAGGTCGCGCGATCGAATCCCGGCTGCGGCGGCTGCATTTCCGATGGAGGCGGAAATGTTGTAGGCCCGTGTGCTCAGATTTCGGTGCACGTTAAAGAACCCCAGGTGGTCCGAACTTTCCGGAGCCCTCCACTACGGCGTCTCTCATAAACGTAGCGTGGTTTTGGGACGTTAAACCCCACATATCAATCAATCAATCAATCAATCAATCAATCAATCAATCAATCAATCAATCAATCAAGATGTCGAATAGGGGAGGCACAGTTAGATAAGAGTACACTGGATTTGTTTACACTGTTTACAGACACACAAAAAAGGCACTTTCGTTCCGAATATCACAAGAAAAACATCTCAGCGGTCATCCATACGTCTTTACTCGGCAGTTCTTTCTTTAAAACTCTCTGCTCTACCGCCGCTTGTCCCCCCGGAGCACCCCCTTCTTTGCCTCATAGGCGCCTGCCTCTCCCCGAGCGGGCAAACTGAAGCGGCGTAGCAGGAAAATGCTCTGTTGCCGAGTTCCCGTCAACGAAAGGAAAAGAAATATACGCCGTTCACAACACCGTATGTTTTGACGTTTGTGTGAAGGCTTTGTGCAGTGAGCTAGCGGCGTTACCTGCAGAGGGGTCGGAAGCTTTTCTTACTGCGACATTTTGGTGTTTCATTGCTAGCTCAGATGAAACTTTAACAATCAGCAATTCGTGTAATCAGATCGGTGACAGTGTTGTCTAGCATGATATGCAGCAGGGCCTTGCACGTACAGGATTGTGCGATCCTATGTAGATTTCGCTTGTGCTGCACGAAATTCGGGCGCACTGCGCGGCCCTCGGTGTAATTGCGTTACCGCGTGTGATCATTTGTGTCAACGCTTCTGGCATCGTTATGCCACAGGAAGCCACGGCGTTTTTGCGGTGCTGCTTGGGTTCTCGTCGTTTGGAGCGATGCTCGGCTCTCCTTCGTGGTGCTATGCTAAAACTGCGTCCCCGTTCGCAACGTCTGAGGGCGCTTCGTAATTGCTTCGTGAGAACGACGCACGTCACACAGAGGCCAATCTGTTTCCCCTGTTCGCACGTCTTGTACAAGCTAACGGGCGCGCGCGTCTAATAAGGCACTTCGCTAACGCGCGGGGCTCGGCCTTAATTTCTGTCACTTGCGACGCCTTAGCGCTACAGCCTCGATGCCTGCCGGCGCCTATACCTATGTATCTGATCTTAGGCCGTATGGAGTTAAAGGCGGAAGGCGTTTACTATAGTCTCCGTAATTAATGGCGTATTCCGCATGAGATAGCGAAGCGGGGTCTTGCAGGACTCGCTGGTATAACAGGTGGAGCTTGTAACAGCTGTCCAGTGGACGAGGGTTGGAGAAAAACGAGAGGTTGTAGCTTGGGGGGTAGGAGAGAGTAAGATTCAGGGACGAATATTAAATAAAATTTCACTCTAACATGAGGTAATGGCTTGCAGCACTCTAGCTGCAGTTGCAACGTAATTGACTAAGCAGATCGCATTCCCCACTTCTTTATACGGCATCTGTACCTCAGAAAATGGGCGTTGACAGGACATGTAATGCAAAGGCGAAGTAACGGGGTAATGACCATGGACTGTAAGAAAAAGCAAGCGGGGCAGAGCGAGAGGCACAAAGTTTGTGGGAGAATTAGATTAAGAACAAACGGCAGCATGCACAGGGCCGTGTTTATTGGACATGTTCGATAAGCCTTTTCCCGGAAGTATAGGCGAAGTGAGGCTGATGATGATGATTCCTATGTCGAGAATGTAGTGCGAAACTTTTGTTGGGAATTGATTCTGCTGGAATTATTCTGCTGGAATATTCTGCTGGAATTGATTGATTGATTTGTGGTATCTAACGTCCCAAAACCACCATATGGTTATGAGACGCCGTACTGGAGGGCTCCGGAACTCTATAGACCACCTGGTGTTCTTTAACGTGCACCCAAATCTGAGCACATCGGCCTACAGCATTTTCGCCTTCATCGGAAATGCAGCCGCCGCAGCCGGGATTTGATCCCGCGAGCTGCGGGTAAGCAGCCGAGTATACCTTGGCATCTAGACCACCGCGGCGGGGCGTTCCGCTGGAATTGCTCGTTGAAAAATGTAGGCAGAAGAAGCTCGAGATTACGTGTACGCGTAGTATCAGTGACTGTCCGCTGTGAAGAGAAACAATGTGTAATTGTATATGTGGTTTTAAACGCGAATATATCATTTGTTTCGCCTACGTGTTCCGGGTTATCCATCTTCGGCACCCGCTAGGGACGCTAACGTAAACCGCGTAAACAACAACACCAAGAAAAAGAAGCGTCCACTAAGCCGCGCGACCCTTGACTCAGCAAAACTGGACAATTCTGGAGACTAACCTTGTAATTGAAGGTAATTAGATGTGACTCGTATTATTCATTGTACTGCGTGCGCAGTTTTTGCTGCAGAATCAAGCAAACGGTCTCGATCTCCGCTGCAGGTAATTGAAACTCGAAACTTTGTTTTTTTTCTGTAAAAAAAAAAAATTCAGTGTGAGCGGCGATTGAAGAGCAGCTGCTGGGCAAGTGACAGCGTATTGCCAGAACGCAAGGAGTTGATGGCTTCGGAAGGCGCACTGAATGAAGTCGAGAGCGTGCCGCAAGTATACCCGGTGCTCAGGCTTTCTTTATATATATATATTTTTTTCAAGTGGCCGACCTGCGGGACAAGCTTCTCACGCCTTGAAAGTTTCGTCAGATACCTCCAGGCCTAATTTCTGAAGTCTTCAACTTGGTTTTCTTTATTTTTTATATTTTCTTCTTTTTTGGGGGGCAAATGTCGCAATGGAGTTTCAATTCTCTGTCTTCTTTCTACTCTCAGTTTCCATCGCGGCGTTGCAGAAAGGATTTATGTTGATTTTGGTCCCTCTGACACCCGCTATATTGAACGAAGGAAGAAGCGTCGAACCCGGTCTCCTGCGAAAAAGCGGAACGGAATGGAGGGAAATCGAGAGTTTCCGTCGAAACGCGCATTCGCAGGTTCAAGGACGTTCTCGGACGCGCAATTCTTAAACCGCGCCGCTTCTGCGAGAAACTCGGCGAATGTCGAAACGGGCCGCGATGGCCTCTCGCTTAAACGAAATGCGGCAACAAGAAAACGACTTGTGGGAGGGAGGGGGTGAAAGTTTACCGAAACGTTGTGCATGGCAGTTGGGAAGATATAGATTTCTTAAAGACACCATTGGACACCGCCATATTAAGACCTTATGCAGATGTCTCATGAAACTCGTAAGGTGACGACCACCGTGGGCGCGAGCACAAAGCGATGCTGATCGTGTAATGATGTCATCTTGAGTCAGATATCAAAGTTTGTTGCGTCACTGTAACGTCACTATTGCGTCGCATTTACCTGTCATCATGACGTCATCAGCCATAAATATGTACGTTCGTAGAATCCCATGTCGAGCAAGTCGGGTGACATTCGTCCTCCTAGCCCAACAAGCCCGACTAGCCCAACAACTGACCATTTTGACATTCGTCCTCAAGTTCTTTTTTCTTGTATTTTTTCAACTAAGCTGACAAACGCGAACAAAAACGAGGATGGAAGGTCGGACGTCTGTTGTTTTCAATAAAAAAAATAAATAAATGAATAAATCAATAAATAAACAAATAAACAAATGTTAGCAGTGTCTTCATGTATCCTCGATAACGTTTTGTAACGACTTTCTAAAATTGTTGCTACCGACATCGCTCGAGGGGAGGCAGTGATTTAGATCTTGCTGCGGGTACAGTCGCAGAGGCTGTGTTTTTGTAATGTCTTCTCGTTACCGCAGTTGTCACAAAGAGAAGGGTAAGGCATTTCGATGTAAAAGAAAAATGACTTCGGGAAATCCAACCTTAGTCGTAACCGGCAAAGCAGATTGGCCTCCTGTGGGTTAGGTCCACTTGGCATCTGAAAACGAAGTCTAATAAACTTTCCTCTTGTTTACGTATTGTTCTGTTTTCACGCCCTTCCACTAAGCGCCACTATGTTGCACTAGCATAAGGGCTTGAATATGACCATTGGCAGCTTGACAAGGAACTTGGCAATGAGGAAATGCTCTATCAAGTGTGTCTCAGAAGCTATGTTCACAGAGCCGTCATTCACGTATATATATATATATATATATATATATATATATATATATATATATATATATATATATATATATATATATATATATACCGGGAGAGATGCGCCATCCTCCTCTTTCTGCGGAGCGAACATCGCCTTTCGGGCCGGGCTCGCCTGCGCGCGCTTATTTCGCCAGCGAACAAGAAAGGGGGTGAGGGCGCTTATGGTTGCCGCGATATCGCGGCAACGATCAGCGCGCGCCTTGTGCCCCCGCAGCAGGGGGGAGCTTCTACAGGCTGCGTTCCGAACACGAGAAAACGGTGCCGAAATTCTACTTGGAGCGGCCGTGTTCTTTTACACCAGCGTTTTGTAGAGTCACGTGAGATCGGAATTAAATGAGTTGACTGCCAGGCTCACTTCGTATATCAACACCGTCACTACGCGCGAGCCTTGTAGTGGCCATCTACTGTGGCCGCACCGGAAGAAACTTGGTTACTAAGCAACCCCGGGTTTTCTACTAAAATATTTTGCTCCTAAAAATGCTATCCTTGCTTCGTAAAACATACGAATATGTGTCTATCGCCTTCATTGCTTCGCCCTTTTGGCGAAACTGTGGCTTTTTTTTTTTTTTTGCAGCGCAGCCCACCTTCGATGTTGGAACTGTAAAGACAGTCGATAGTATGTAGGTTGTGCCGCAACGATGTGACTGGTGAAATGTGACAAATTGGGATTTGGCGTGGTGTCACAATTGTTTGGCCTACGAACGTCACAGTTAGAATTAATTTTGTTGAGTTGTAGTGCTACACTGATGCGCCTGTTTGCTACTTTCGTTCATTTGTGTTTGTATTAATTAGTTACTTCGTCGGATTTAGTCGAGGGGCCCCGCCGCGGTGGTCTAGTGGCTAAGGTACTCGGCTGCTGACCCGCAGGTTGCGGGTTCGAATCCCGGCTGCGGCGGCTGCATTTCCGATGAAGGCGGAAACGTTGTAGGCCCGTGTGCTCAGATTTGGGTGCACATTAAAGAACCCCAGGTGGTCTAAATTTCCAGAGCCCTCCACTACGGCGTGTCTCATAATCATATGGTGGTTTTGAGACGTTAAACCCCACAAATCAATCAATCGGATTTAGTCGAGGGATAACGTCAGGGTAGCGTATTGCGCGAGCTGGGTTCCTTTCAGGCGTGTTCCGAGCAGGGTTCCACCCACCTCATCTCCAGTCACTTTCTCAAGTTTCTTTCTTTCTTTCTTTCTTTCTTTCTTTCTTTCGTTTGGTTTTGTTTCTGTTATTCCCGCTGCACCCGCAAGTGTGGCTCGTAGAGTGTTCTGTTCACGTGGTCGCGCCGAGGCGTAGACAGATCGTCTCGCCCGTCGCAAATCGAGGCGATCAGCCGTTCGTCATGATCGCATCACACAGCTCGTGCTTTTTTGGCTTGGCTTTTCTTTATATTTTTTTCTTTTTGTTTCTCCCGTGACTGTTTCTCCCTTCTCTATCACTTTTCCCATACCATGAGCGTCATCGCTCTTGCCTAAGCGGATATAGCAGGATGATTGATGACGTGTTCACTCTTTTGTCCCGCACGATCAGATAGTTGTCTCCGCGATGCGCATATCATGAAGTTTGTCTGTGTGTTCGAGAAAAATAGAGAGAGCTGACAGCCTACGTTAAGTGCACAGTACAAAATTATTTTATCCAACCACGATTCGAGAACTGGAATTTTGGCGAGTTTTTAAGATTGCACAGTTAAACACGTTAGCGAAAAAAAAAAGCTCGTCTCGTGTGTGTCCCTCGCTTGTGTCTTCGTTTTCGTGGTACCTGCTCAGATATACAGCATTTGATGACGAGTTGTCAGAGTGCAAGTTGTCAATACTGAACTTGTCTGCCCGTCGTCTTCCTTTTTGTAAATGCCCGTATAGGCAGTTCTTCCATTTGTTCGTTCGGCCGTTCTGTACAAAATGTCGGCAGAGGTCTCAGAACGCGTGCATCCTCCGCAAAGTTTGTTACATTGTTGTGTATCCCACGTTCCTCCTCGATTCACGTATTTCATGTTTCCGATCTTTTTCGCTAATTCTGATAGGTGTGGGAAAAACACTGTGTGCTGTGAAAAGCAATATCACGTCTTGCTGTCGCTTGATTCGCGCATCGACATGAACTAACAGACAATGATATAGTAATTAGAACTAACAGACAATGATGATAACAGGCAATGAGTTTGTAATAAGATCACGTGCTGCGTGGCCCCAACAGGCAAAAAGGAGTGTCCCACACTCGCCGTAATGGCAACAGGCGGCGCTGACTGACGCTTCAGCGTCTAAGTGCACATATGTAACCTATAAGAGATTGGGGGGATGAACACCGCCGTAATTCAGTGGTAGAGCATCGACAGGCGTTATTCGAAGGTCGCAGGTTCGGATCCTGCCGGTGGTACGTTAATATTAGATCCACTTTTCTCTCTTCATATTTACATCTCAATTACTCGTAATAGCATCCCCAATACTTTCCTTGGTAACATTGTCTGTTATTTGCTATTTATTGTGTGCCAAATAAGCAAAAAGAGCATTTAAGTTTGTACTTCTTGCCTTGACGCACGTATATCATGCACATACGATGCTGCGAGTAGTAAATCCTAATTGTCATGTGCACACAGAAGCGTCGCCTTGAAGGCTAATTTTGCGGAGAGCGTGCCTGTTGGTACTGTATAATTTCATCGTCAGGCTTTCTCTTCTAGTCATGTTCAGATATATTTTCTGTCTTTCTATCCGCGTGAGTAAACTCCACCGCTGCCTTATTTATCACAGAGATACTCTTACATTCAATTTGGTGTAGGCGTATGGCTTTGCCTCAGTGCATTCCTGCGCATGTAGAAGCTTACATCGTGTCAGATGCGCATCCGCATCAAGAAATTAACGTAACCTTACTGCTTCAACGAAAGCTGATAACAGGCAGCTTAACTAGCTCGACCAACAACAGTAAGAACCACTGCTTCTGCTGCTGCAGCAGCAGCATATTAATTATAATATAAATAATAAAAATAAGAAATTATCGCTGGAACGACTGATGTGCTAGGAGCAACGCAGGCATTACAGCACACATATAGTGCACACAAAACCCAGTGAAAAATGCGGCCAATCAAGCCGCAGTACAGTTCCTGCAATATCTCTATGCTTTTTTTCTTTAGGAGCTGAAAGAAATAAAGCAAGTTTATACTTTTTAAATTTAGTTGAACAATGTAACTACCATTGCGATGCGAGTATTCTCTGTTTCTATAAAGATAGGGGCGCATCCAGCCTCTAACGAATACTCGTACACAAAATAAAAACAAAGATAATATGAAGCGTTGGTATGGTGGGGGGGGGGGGGGAGGGGATGAGGACGACTGAATGTATTTGTTCGGGTGGCTTTTTTCATCACGAGAACTTGATAAAAGAAGGTAGGCGTTCTTCCGTCACTCTATGTTTTGTAGTGCTGTTGGTTAGCGCAGATGTTGCGCCCCACCCAGGGATACGCGCACGTTTTGGATCCTCGTTCGCACCTGCGTGTATCTGCACACTGGCGTGTCATATGCGTGCGCATAGTTGCGCAAATGCTTAACCATCATCTTTCTTTTGCATATAAAAACAAGAAAAAAAATCTTACTTCACGTCATTCATTCCGCCCGTGTACTCAGATTTGGGTGCACGTTAGAGAACCCCAGGTGGTCAAAATTTCCGGAGCCCTCCACTACGGCGTCTCTCATAATCAAATGGTGGTTTTGGGACGTTAAACCCCACAAATCAATCAATCAATCACGTCATTCCTGACTGAATGGCATTTCCCGTGCACTGGCTATTGCTCTAGTCTCGCATCGTCTCCTATCTATCTATCTATCTATCTATCTATCTATCTATCTATCTATCTATCTATCTATCTATCTATCTATCTATCTCTCTCTCTCTCTCTCTCTCTCTTTCTCTCTCTCTTCGTTTCTATGGTCGGCCAACCGAGAACACACAATGAACACACAACAGATGTTACTGAATAAATGTGACGCAACAGAAAGGAGCGTTGGACGAGTAAACGCGGTGAATAACACTCGGTGCACGGATTCTGCGCAAATACGGCTGTAGTGTGAACGCCGTCTTCTATGCGAAAAGCATTGCGAAACAAAGGCACAGCTCTGTAGCGCCAGCTATATATGAAACGTTTGAAGTGCGAGAAGTCCATTCGGTTTCCCATGCTCGCGTGTGTGGTTTTTGCGGCCGGATAGACGTGACGTTGAGAGGTGCGGTTGGGTCACGTGTTCGTGGCGGAATGCTTCAGCTTTGTTTTTCGGGTGGTGCTTTGTACGTGTTGCGCGCGGAGAAATGAAGATGTGATGCGTAGGAACGAAGAATTCTTTTCTGAACGACTGCGATTTTTCGCTGCCCCGGAAAGATACCAATGCGTCACTTTTCTCACTCTATTTTGCTTCTCCCACAGACATTTATCAATGAATGGTCGTGATTTACGTTGGGACGTTTCTATGAAAAAATTTGGATGTCTTCTAACAGAATTTCCGCGGCACCTGTCATTGGTATGTGTCGGAGACACAGATGAATAGCGTGGTTGCCGTAGGGTGGGTGAAGTTATGATGATGCCTATGTGTATGCTCGGTGCGCCTATGACCAGGCGTCAGTCATGATATACAATGCCTTGTTGAGGCATCTGCAGTCACGTTAATCAATGACGCGAGGTTTTCGAAGTCGGTGCCCACGAGAAAACAACAGAATCATGTTTTTGATGTATCAAGAGTGGTTTGTGTTAAAGGTGCCTTACCAGTAATACGTCTCACCGTCCGTTTCAGCTTACGTGAATTAAGTAATTCACGTATTGGTAGTGCTTCGATGAGCCTTGGATGCTGTGAGAAAGAACGAGGTGATTAAGGAGTTTTTCTTCCTTTCATTGTTTCTGTTGACATTCTGTATAGGCACTGCGCACGCTTGCAGGATACTCTGCGTTTTTACAGATTACGTGCCATACTACTTAGACTTGCTCAACAGGCTGCCATTGATGCGCGGGACCCAAAACGAGCACCCCACGCTGTTCTCTTTCGAGGGGCTTGGAGAATCTTAGCGGTGGTCTGTCAGTGAGCCCAACGAAACGATTCTCAGCGGGCCGGTCGTTTGCGTTGCCGTCACGTATACGGGGGTACCGTTCGTGGGAGTTTGTGTGCGTATCCCTCTAGCCTCGGACGGACTGGACGGGTCTCTTGTCCCGGAAAAGCGGCGCTGTCATCTGGTATAGCCGTTATCGCCCTAGCCGTGACCGGCATGAAAAATAAAGTTCCGTATACGAACTCTGTCTAGGACTGTCGCTCCACGAATAGGTCGCAGACACTACATACACAGACGTTTTAGGAACAACAGTCAGTGCGTTTTGCGGTACACACATGCATGACAGAGCCTTGACTTGACTCTGAAGAGTGGCAGACAGGAGGCGGCTGCAGACGTGCATTTATGGTTCACTGTGTGCCGCGGTATACGTGCCCTCGAGCGCTACAGCGCCCCGTGGTGTCTTCGAGAAAAGAGAACGGCCGACCGTTCGATTCAAGGCTTCCCCTCGTTTATAGTCAAGTGAGCGGGGCAGGCCGTCAGGACGAGGGGATAAGGGAGGGGCGGCGGGGGGAACGATAAACGACGTATACGGTTTTCGGGAGAATGGGCTCAATAATCGCCAGCGACGGTAATGAACCGTGCTCATTAGGCCAATGGCTTTCTCTCTCTTCCCATCCAGCTCCTTCGCTGATGCGCCTCCTTAGCAGCCCTAGTATGTGGTGGCGGTGCCATGCGTGCCCCCCGGGGTGCCTCTGTACCCTCCTGAAATGCCGGCCGGCATCTGTGCCTACATGTACAGTGTTGCTCGCGCTGTCCCTCTCTTGATCCTTTCCCGTCCGATTCCGCGGGGCTTATGACGCGCCTGGAAATACGTGCTCCTTGCATGCATGGTTGCATCGCTCGACCGTTTTCCTTTCTTTTTGTATCTTGCTTTATCGGCTGCTGTCTCCTCGTATATATTGTTTCTATGCGCTTCGGCGAGTTTCGAGAGTGCTTTTCAGGGCTCGAGCTATATCGCACGAAGAGTTCATCGAGCGACTGCGTTAGTACGCGCGTGCTTGAGCTCATATGCGCAGTGAGTCGGTAAGATGACGCTGTGCGGCAAAGCGGGTTTTGGTTTGCCGCTAACCGGCCAAGAAGATTGTAAGTGATCTATGGAGAAGTGTATGCCATTTGCTTGTGCTAGCATTCGACGTGTTACGTCGTTGAGTGCTATTTAGTTAAGTGTCCCTAACCGCTCGTGGCTGTGCTGCGTTAGATGCGACATTAAATTGATTGATTGATTGATGTATTGATTTATTGATTTTATTAGCATTGTAAGCCTTTGTTTTCAACGTTATTAAGTGATACATATGTTACGTTTGTCTGGGTTCGCTGGCCAGAACATCTATTGGGTTATTTCTTGAATCTCACGTACTATAAAAAAACAATTGACAGAAGGGTGAGCAAGAAGTCGTAAGAGCTGCGCGCAAAGGCTAAATAGGCTAAATAGGCTAAAATAGGCCAAAAGGCTAAAAAATTTTTAGTGATAAAAAAATATTAACAGTAGTGCATAATGTGGCGTATCATTTTTTTGTGAACAATCTTGCTTTAATTTCGTTTAAAAAGATAAAAAATGAGATAGGGAACATAGTAATCTTCATTTTCAAAGGAGAAATTTTGGAAACCCATGTCTTAAAACACTCGCGTAACGCCCAGCATGGTTCTATTACACATCTTCGGTTCATTAATTGTCATTACGCGAACCTTCGCGTTGCTGTCGCTATCGGCGTGTTCCATATGGGGTGGTGCTCCGGTTAATCCTTTCCGAAGAGGGAATTGGCAGGAAATATTTAATGGACTCCGCCATTTGATCATTAAGCGAAAACCAAAAAAGAACTACAACTTCTTTGTATAGTGCGATTCGCATCATTCGCTTAATTGTTTGAGGGGACGGAAAAAACCAAAAAAAAGTGAAGGTTTTAATGAGGCGCACGTTTCGCTGGGACTCTGTCACCGAGAACGGCCCAAGCTTTCGGTATTGAGAAATACCAATCTTTCGTTGCTGCGGTATAAGTTTGCTTCAGTTGTGCGTAAGTTGATTACAGCGCGTTCCGCAATGATCTGTCAGTTTAGCGTCTCGTACTCAGATTTGGGTGCACGTTAAAGAACCCCAGGGGGTAAATTTCCGGAGCCCTCCACTACGGCGTCTCTCATAATCACATGGTGGTTTTGGGACGTTAAAGCCCACAAATCAATCAATCAGTTTAGCGTCTCGATCATACCTTTACTACTAGAGCTACGCAGTACGCATGGATGACAGTTCGATGTTGTATTTCGATAATATAAGCGCATGCACTATTTTTCGTCTTCGATAACGTCCTGAAAAACAGTTGCCTTGCAAGAACAAAGTCAGACATCGTTATATAATTGCGCACATAAACTATAGCTTCGAACCTTTTACGTGACCCATCGTAGTTTTTTGCATTACGGCTTCTGACGGGGGCTGTGTTATGAAGCACAGGCCCCCTATCTATAAAGTCTTTCATACCGGGCTGTAGAAAAGTATTCTGCCTTTTTGGGGGCAGGCTTGCTGGCCTAGATTGTGAGATTGCGATGCAGGTAGGTGTTGTAAAGCGCCCGACTAAAAGTGTCGGCACCTTGAGAAGCTGGTTCTTAAACGCGCGTGCCACAACGAAAACAGCAAGTAGCGTTTGCTTTGTTTATGCAGTGTGTCGAGCATGATACAAATGGTAGATATGTTTTATTAATGTTATGGAAAATGCGTTTATGGTCAGATGTAGTCGCACTTAGCCCGAACAATAGTTCAAGAAAGGTTACGTTAAAAATTATGTATTGGAACAGTGTGTTCGCATGTGCAGCATATCTCTGATTTATTACATTTTAAATCTTTTTCCCGTGCAGTCACCTTTGTTTTGTTTATTCAGTGGTAAGGATGACGTGCCAGACCCAACAAGAAAGATGTGCGCGCTGCTTCGTAATTATGAATCCACATATTTATTCCGTGTTCGACGAAGTGTGTCGTAGGTGAATTACTTGCGTAACATGCTGGAAGTATTTGACGATATGGATGTGGCACCGCCGTGGTGGTCCAGTGGCTAAGGCACTCTGCTGCTGACCCGCAGGTCGCGGGTTACAATCGCGGCTGCGGTGGCTGCATTTTTGATGGAGGCGAAAAGGCTGTAGGCCCGTGTGCTCACACTTTGGTGCACGTTAAAGGACCCCAGGTGGTCGAAATTTCCGGAGCCTTCCACTACGGCGTCCTGCGGCGGCTGCATTTCTGATGGAGGCGGAAACGTTGCAGGCCCGTGTGCTCAGATTTGGGTGCACGTTAAAGAACCCCAGGTGGTCGAAATTTCCGGAGCCCTCCACTACGGCGTCTCTCATAATCATATGGTGGTTTTGGGACGTTAAACCCCACAAATCAATCAAATCAAATCACTACAGTGTCTCTCATAATCAAACGGTGGTTTTGGGACGTTAAACTCTGCATAATATTATTACGATATTGATGTGCTATATAACGTATTTAGGTTGTGCGCAGCGACGTCATTAGCGGAGAGCCGTGTTTGTTGTGGCACTCGCACGCCGCACCTGGTTTCGGTCTCTATTTCGGCACAGATTTCGATAAGATTCAAGCTGCTTCTTTTGTGGCGTTGAAGTGAGTCAAAGGTGCGAAGGTGCTTTTGGGTTGTACAAGATTACAAAACCGCGTGAGAAACCACAGTGCACACTGCGCTGTCTTTCAATATTTTTTCTTTATTATGAAAATAATGCACCGTTCATAAATACTCAAGATATATAGCTATACTCCAATAGTACCGCGTCACAAGGCGTAGCACAGATAGTCCACCTACAGCACAACTAATTGAAAATGAACATGGGCCGGGCATGTAGCGTGTAGACAGAATAACCGCTGGTCATTAAGGGTAACTGACTGGATTCCCAGAGAAGGCAAGCGGGTTAGGGGGAGACAGAAGGTTAGGTGGGCAGATGAGATTAAGAAGTTTGCGGGTATAAATTGTCAGCAGCAAGCACCGGACCGGGTTAACTGGCGGAACATGGGAGAGGCCTTTGTCATGCAGTGGACGTAGTCGGGCTGATGATGATGATGATGATGACGATGATGATGACGACGACGACGACGTGCTCTCGCCTTCAAGTCACCATAAGCGTGTAAAGGACCTCGGTAATTTTAAAGATGCCAGTCTTTTTAGGGCTACTTCAACGCTTGAAAGATTGGTCTGTTTGTCTTCTGTCTGTCTGTTTGTCTCTGTGTCTTCTGTCTCTCTTCTGTCTGTCTGCCTGTTTGTCCGTCTTCTGTCTGTCTGTTTGCATGTCTGTCTGTCTTCTGTCTGTCTGTTTGTCTGTCTGTCAACCGATGCAGCTGGCCGGCGAAAGTTCAAACCTTTGCTCAACGCCCAGCCATCTTGATCCGGTGGCGGTGTTCATACTTGCGAACATTGTCGATCAAAAAAAAAATACGCATATCTGAGGCACAACATCAATACGTAAGTATTAGGTGTTGTGTTTCTCTACTAGAAAATGCGTAGATACGTAATTCTAAAGGCCCAAGTGTTTCTTACGCTTCGCTAAGACGATATGGTGCTGCTTCATTACAAATGGCTCATCGTTTTACACAAGCTTTAGTTTCCCAGCATTACTGCCAGGTGGCGTCTATATCTCACGCAGCGCCTCTACACAATGGGGCATAGTATCGTCTTTCGACGACATTTGCAGCGAAGCATGCTGATAAGTGGCCAATTTTTTTATTACTATGTCTTCCTTATACACCCTGTTTCCGGACGGTGGGCGATGCTGTCCACCAAGAAAATTTGCCTGGCTTCGACGGTGCCGTATTTGCTTGTAGACTGCCAGCGTAGGTTAATAGTTGGCTACCTAGGGCTTATGTCGGCTAATGCTCGCTATCCGCCACTATAAAAGGAGCGTTGTATTCACTCCGTCTCATTTTCGTGCCTGACTCGTCTACCGGTTTCTTTTTGTTTCTTGTTGCAAACTGACTCGCAAACTGACACGAATTGTGCGCGACGTTTTTCGACCGCGAAGCCCGGTGCTCGGTCAGCGACGCCGCGTGCTAATGGATTTGGAACGGCCTCGACGTTCGAGCCTTTCACGCACTCGGATGCGAGTTTGCGTGGTCGCAAGAGACGACGACATCATCGCCGAATCGAAATGCCGTTTCCGCCGCCCACTCGTGGGGAATGCGAGTTTGCATTTCCTGAGTGCGCTCAGTGCCGCGCAAAGAAGCGACATATACAGCGAAACAGGCTCTCCGCGAAAGCGCCGATCGCAATCGCTGTCGTGTAATTGCTCGGTTGATTTGTGCGTACAGTCACATGGACTCGAGCTTTTGCTTCTACTTTTTCTCCTGTTCTTTTTTTTTTTGTGGCCGTCTCTATTATTGGTGCAACAGGAGAGGGGGAGAAATAAAATTTGAAAGAGGACTTTCGGAGGCTTCCCGCAATAGCTGTGAAAGTAAAGGGAGAATGTGCGTCGATATCATTGATTGATTTGATTGATTTGCGAGGTTTAACGTCCCAAAACCACTATATGATTATGAGAGACGCCGTAGTGGAGAGCTCCGGAAATTTCGACCACCTGGGGTTCTTTAACGTGCACCCAAATGTGAGCACACGGGCCTACAACATTTCCGCCTCCATGGGAAATGGAGCCGCCGCAGCCGGGATTCGATCGCGCGACCCGAGGGTCAGAAGCCGAGTACCTTAGCCAGTAGACCACCGCGGTGTGGCTGTGTTTTGCAAAACTGTGTTTTGCAAAGTGTTTTTTTGCATTGGGTTTTTGTACAAACTTTGCCTTGTGCAGTTTTCTTTTCATCTGTTTTGTACAAACTGTGAATTTGCATCTCTGTTTTCTACAAACTGTATTCTCTTCACTGCTTCTTGCATCTGTGTTCTGTGCAGTGTGCCGCAATCATCAGCAACACAGTGCACTGATGTTTGAACGCACATGCAGTGAATTTCACAGTCCGCCTCGTGGCTCCGCTTTCTTACTTGACAGTAGCAATGACGAAGGTATTGTACCTAAGACGGGACTGGTGTAGAAGTAATCGGTCATGCGTCACCGCATGCGATCAACTTATGCCGCATGGCGACAAGTCTCGTTGTTCATGTCTTCTTGCGGCTAAAACGTCCATGCATCGGTCATGTAAATGGGGTATGACCAGCTTGTTACATTTGTTAGAGCGTATATTTCTAACGCGTATATATCGTGCTTTATAAAGACGATGACGTGACGTGCCGTAACGTAACGTATCGTGATGGGGGACACCAACAGCCTCGTTTTCTCTATGCACTGCACTGACTGACAAACGAGGTTCGCTGCTCCCTTTCCGGCTGTAGCTGTAAAGGAGAGGAGCCTCGTTTCTTCGCTCTTGGTGGTCGGACAGTTTGTTTCCACAGAGTGCTTTCTTGGCAACTGTTGCCCCGCTCAAGCTCCCCCTGCTGCTTGCGCGCGGTGATACCATGTTGCACTCTTGCGGCTATTTAGCGTTTGCAAATGGCTTGAACGTCCAACGTACGACAGCCTGTTTGGCGATGTTTATGTGCTTACGTGCTCCAAGCTGCTTTCTTGCATGCTTCGCCATAACCTACAAGTTACTCGTTTATTTTTATATGGTTAGTGTGGTCTTCTATTATTCTTCCTCATAACTACTAATTCTGTTCACAACATATTTATTTAACGGTCGCTAGCTTTCCTGTGGCTCCGTTGGCGAGTTTCCTGCGGCTGCCGTGTGGTAGTCAGCAAGCGCGCTGACTCCTTTACCGAGGCTAACGCCCGGTCATTCACTGCTCGTGGCGCCTTTGAACCTTTCAAAGGGTATACGTGAACGAACTTTTTTTTGTTATTTACCTATTTATTTATTTTTCTCTTCTGTATCTGCCTTTCGTAAAGCGACCTGCTAGAAGGAGAAGCCAAGCCTATTCGGCGTTTCTGAAACCTTTCGAGGCTCTGTCGGTTGTATATTTAGAGGTTCTCTCTCCGTGTTTGAGTAGGAAGGCTGGTATCGATGGTGAACGCTGGCGAAGAGCTGGCGGTTGCTCGCTGGAAAGGCCGTAGCCCCGTGTGTAGGCATCTTTCAAAAGTGTACACGACTTCTTTCCACAATCAAACGTCCCCTCAACCCTCGTCGTTTGAACTGCCGCTGACCTGTTTGTTCTCGTCTTTCTCTCTGTAGCGCAGTTTTTCCATCGAACATTGAGTGGACGCAGCGGCGTCAGTGAAACTTGTTGCCCGAGAAATATGGCGTTCGCCCAAATTGAACTTGATTCTCGCCGGATTGGAGGTGCAAACACGAAAATAGTAACGAGGGAAGCGGAGAATGACATGGTTAGAAAATCTAGCCGACTCGTAATGCTCATGTTTCTTGTCCATTGTTTCTCACTGGCTTGCTTTTTTTTCTTTGTTCGTTTGTTTTCCCCGCTTCCTTTTCTTCACGATGAGGTAGAGCTCGATTCTGTGTTGGCGACCATGTTTTCAAAACAGTGATAAACTACAATAAATACGCAGTGCGCGGTTTTTGAGTGCAGTAGACATGACATGATTGAAACTGTGCGCTTAAATTCTTATTCTTAATTCTGACGAACATTCATTCTCCCAATGGAAGTGTGTGCGTGCGTGCATGCGTGTGTGCGTGGGGGGGGGGGGTTGTGTGTGTGTTTGTATGTGTGTGTGCAAGAGAGAGAGGAGGAAATGATAAATTACTGTTGTTTTTGCCAACTGCAATATACGAAAGTCAAAAGCGAACTTGTTCTAAGAAGACTGTAAATGTGAAGTCGAAGGCACATTGCGTATCGGATTTCTTAGACTCAGAAGGACGGCATGCATAAGCGACGATCTTCAACAGATGCATATGCTCAAACTGAAGCAGCCTAAAGCCAGTATACATGTACCAAGACGTATAAGTAACGCACACAAGATGGCCGCAGCCGTGAGGCACTCAATGGGTCGGCGGGCAAGCGTTGGACGCGGGTTGCTTAATTAAGTTAATCCCCATGGAATATCCTGGGCCGTGATCTTCGCCACCACCATGTCTGATATGGGAGGAAAACATCTGCAAACAACGTCCATATCACGTTGCCTTGTATATGATATATCATCATCTTAACGGCCTTAAGGTCGAGCATGCCGTGGTTATTTTGGCGACAAGAATAATCCCGGGCCGTTGAATCAATTAGTATTTCCCCACCCTGATTCCATGGCGCCCCTCCTTATATTTTGAATAAGTAATGTAAAATCCAATTACTCACTTCTTTGTGCTTTGTTATGTAGTTAGCATTGGGGATGTTCTCTTTACATATATATTTTTTTTCGTTCTTGAAGTAGGGCCCGATGTCTCGCTCAGCTTCACCTGTGTCCTTAGAACCTCGTGGTGGATTTTGTTGCTATTGACTCGGTCACTTTTCTCTTCACCGCGAGATGGGAAGTGAAGCCCACACTGAAGTTTTTTTTTTTCTTCCTGTCCACGGTCAGTGGTCGGCTCGAACGAAACCTTTGCGAAATTGAAAACCCTGTAACGTCTCCCACTTTTTTTTTTCAATACCGCTGACGACAAGATAACCGCAAAAACAAAGCATTCAGCCATAGTGGTGAAAAAGACAGAAAGAAGGAAAAAGAAAAGTGGAAGAGAAGAACGCTGATGTCCATCGGTGCGCAAAACGCAATGAACCAGCACGCTATCGCGGTTGCCGAAGACATGCGGATACCGCCACTGAAGAATAATGAGCCCCGCCTAATGAAGCTAAAGATAAAAAAAATATTCTTACGCACTTTACTTATGAAGAGTTAAAGTTATATAAGCCTGCGGTGTCGTAACTTCTTTTTTGTCTTCGCTGAAAAAAAAAAGAGGTCAATAACTGAAACTAGGGAAGTTTTGTTATAGGACAGTGCTTCCAACATGTCTTTTTTTTTTTCGTTCTCATTCTCACACTCGACCGACCATCTGCGCGTTTTCTCGGACGGGGGACAAAAGAGCAAGATTCCAGGAGATTGCCAATATTAATCTCGGAACCCCACGCACACGAGGCTCTCATAACTGCCGTTGGAAGCGGCAGTGTTGGTGGTGGCTGTGGTGGTGAGGAGGTGGAAGATTATCTGCCGCTCTCATCTTCTTGTTCTCTCTCTCTCTCTTTGCAGTATGTGTACCCGCCCCCCCCCCCTTTTTTTTTTTCAGCTTGTCCGTTGCGTGCGCTCTTACGCAAGAACAGCGGCCAATATATATCATCCTTCTTATTCTTATGTTTTGGTCGAGAGCTTCTCTTCCTGGTTATTTCTATCTCGAGGGCAGTCAAGCTGTATCGCCTTTCTTCGTGAGCCCGCAGAAGAAACGTCCTTCCTCTTTTTTTTCTCTCTCTCCTTGATCCCTTTTGTAGTACGGCAATCGCTGTGTTTCGTTTTGTAGTTCTTAAGGGATCTGCGCCGGTCGTCTTGTTTCCCGAGAATTGATGCCGTTTTGGCCGAGTTAATCTTCGATATTAACAATTTTGTGTATACTGGTCCGACGGTCCGGTATACACAAAAGAGTTGACTGTTGTGTGAGTTGGCGCTTTGACATAGAGACCACCATGAGAGCGCAGCTAAACGCAACACGCAAGAAGAAACAGGTGAGTTGTGTTTAGTTGCGCTGTCACGATTGTGTCTATGTCCGGTATATATACACACTTAACAGTGGCGCAGCTTGGTAAGTCGCTGGGGCAAGGCAGGGCTCAGCTCTTCACCCAAAAATTAAGGGGTGAGGACAGCTTTCATGTAGTTATCAATGACACATGCGCACACATATCCTTTTTTTCTTCTCGAGCACACACACGCGCGCTTACAAGCAGCTCATGCGAACTGTGAAGAAGGAGGTTTGCTTTCGTTGTGGCTAGGTGCCCTCCTAGAACGAAAGCGCTGCACTGCGTGTTGCGGCAGTTTTCTCATTTCGTGAGTGCACCGGGACCTCCTAAGTCGCGTCATGCAAGCAGAAGATTTAATTAGCAAGCCGCGCGTGTCCGTCGTCTAGGAGGCCGTGCGTAAACTTTTTTTCGTGCCAGCTGTTCACGTACTTACGTTCAGAAACAAGATTGACGTACGCGGTTTCTTCTGGGTTGTGTATTCAGAGAATGTAGACTATAGCTGTGATGTGAGGTTAATAGAACTGCTGAGTTCTGTCATTCCTCTAAGGGAGCACGCCGCACTGTTAGGTGGATGGGGAACGGGGAGACATGGGGAAGAGAGGTTACTTGTGGGATATCATCATCATCAGCAGCAGCAGCAGCAGCAGCAGTAGTAGCAGTAGCAGCCTGACTAGGTAGACTGCAGGGCAAACGCATATCCCGTGTTCCGCCGGTCAACTTGGTCGTGTTCTTGCTGCTGCCACTTTATACCGACAAACTTCCTAATCTCATCTGCCCACCTATCTTTCCGTCTACCTCTAACCCGCTTGCCAATTCAGTCAGTTACTCTCAGTGACTAGTGGTTATCCTTCCTACGTGCCCTGCTCATGACCATTTCCTCTTCTTGATTTCAACTATGATATCCTTAACCCCGGTTTGTTCCCTGACCCACTCTGCTCTCTTCTTGTCCTTTAACGTTACACTAATCATTTTCCTTTCCATCGCTCGCTGCGTGGTCCTCAATTTAAGCTGAACCCTCTTCGTAAGCATCCAGGTTTCTGCTCCGTAGGTAAGTACCGGCAAGATGCAGCTGCTGTACATGCATCATCGTCTTAAGAGTATACAACAGATCACTACTCATCAAAAACAGATCGCTGGCGGTACTGCGATTGGAAACCTGTACCTCCCACACTGCCAGGTTTACATTGATACTCGTCAGCAAACACTGATTAACTGGTAGATTGTTCGGTGAGCAGCCGAATATTCTTATTCGCAAGGGGAACACGGTGACGTATGTTGAGTGATGTGCGCGTGGGCGCGCTTGCGCCTTGCCTGCCTCTGCTTACTTCATATAATGGGAAGGCGGGGCCGAGCCGCGAGACGTTTCGCCGCCTTACCGTAGTCGCCCTGTGTCTGCGTGCTTCTTTTTTTCCTCTTTGTTTTCTCGCCGTGCTCCAAAGGAGAAGCCCTTCATCATATTTATCACGCTCGAGTGGTTCGAGAAATCGTCATTCATCACCCCGTGGTGAGTGTAAGAAAGCGGCGGAAACGGTATAGTTCCAGCGAGCGTTTGTGCTACGCCGGAGCGCCTTTGGCGGTCTCGCTGGATCCATCTTACCTAATTACACCAGCGAAAAGAGAGAGAGAGGTGGAAGGGTGAAAATGTTCTCTTTAATAAAAATATTTTTCACGCACTTTGATCTAATACCTTGGAAGCATGTTGTTGTGATCGTGCGATCCATCGCAAAATAAAAGTAAGCAAGCAAGAATACAAGTCAGAAAAATAGAAAGTAAATAATGAACAAAGGACAGAAAGAAAGAAAACAAAGAAATAAAAGAGAAATAAAGAAAAATAGAAACAGATGTGACGTGTGGTGTGGGAGCATTCGTTTCTGGTGAGCTGTCGGTGGCGTACGAAAGTTTGCCTGTCATGTCTGTAATTCCTTCTGTGGCCAAGGTTACACCCCTCAGTCCCTAGTTTGCGGCCCGTCAATAATATTATTGTTTTTTATATATTTCCCCAGTCGGGCGTAATTTGCGATACGCTTTATCATCTCGCCGAAGTTTCAGCGTAATCGGTGTGGTATAATGAGGGCCGCGTCGAGCGAAATAAGTTGGCAGTGCCTGGTTATACAGAAATCGAGGTGTGTGGCGGAATAAATTTCTGCGCGCACTCGGTGACCACTCCTCCCTTTTCTTTGTAAAGATCTCTTGCCTTGGTTTCTATTCATCTTTTTGCTCTCCTTCGCTAAGATGCTGATCGTGGTGATTGCGGGGTCACGGGGCGTCGTCTGAGGTAGCGAGGAAGGGCGAAAATAAATAAATAAATAAGGGAAAAAAGGAAAGTATCGTTAACTGGACAACATACGGCCCTGACGTATCGAGTTATGGACAGCGGCTTACTAGCACTGTAATGTTGATCTTGCTGTAATGTTAATTTAATTTTAATTTAATGCAGCCAGGACATTTTTTATGCTCTTGAAAATAATAATATCTGGGATTTTACGTGCGTAAACTTCAATGTGATTACAAAGAACGCTTTAGTGGAGGGCTCCGCCAAATTCGCCCGTTCTATGTTTGTTTACGTGCACTGACCTCACACTGCTAGTGGAAAGGCCTGTACTATTCCACCTCCTTAGGGATGCGAACGCCGTGGCTGGTATCGAACCCGTGACCTCCGCGGGTCAACATTCAAAGCATTATAATCGCTACGCCACTGGGCTGGACTGCTGAGTGGGAAGGCATTCGCAATTAGAAGAAATGCTTGCATGTGAGCGTAAAAACATCAAAAGTGGATTTCGCACCGTTTCGCTAACCGACGCCATATATGGCAATATTTGGCTCTATATATGGCAAATGGTAGCCACATACGCATATGCCCTTATATGGCGACATAGAATCCATATAAGTGCCATGCATGGCATTTTCCTAAGTGCCATGGGTGGGATTTGTAGACTAGATTTGAAAACAATTAAAAGCGATGCTTCTAGCAAAAGACGGTGTCATTATTGTTGTTGCGCGTTTTCGTAAAAGTCGTACCCGGGATTGCCAGGTCGGCCATTTTCTCGCTTGTGGCATACCCGCCGCGGTAATTTTGTGGTTATGATGTTTAAATGGCTGCTAACCGGAAGGTCACGGGATTGAATCCCGGGCGGCCGCCGAACTTTGACGGATGCCAAGAAATGCTGGAGGCCCGTAGGCGTAGATTAAAGGCGCACGTTAAAGAACGCCATATCGTGGGCATTTCCGTAGCCCTCCACGTCGGCGCCTCTCGTAATCGCATAGTGATTTTGGGACGTTAAGTCTTATATATTATTGCATTCTTCTATTTATTCTCCAAGTGCCTATTTTCATCACTTGTTGATGGTTGCCGTGTGATCAGTCAAACTGCTGCAGTTGGCTGTTTTGCTGTTGAAAGAGTTAAACGATTGTTAAGTTACTCGCCCACAAGTAGACGCCGAAGGGTAAAGAAAAAGATAGTGAAAGAGGTTTCGCGGGTGTTTTTTTAGAGGCTAAGCTCGTTAAGCCGTGGCTGGTGCGTCCGCGATGTATGTAGTAGTAGTAGTCGTTGTCGTAGTAGTAGTAATGCGTCGTAGTAGTACGTAGCCACCTTCACAGCCGGACTAGTGGAGTGGCACGCGTGCACTCATTTCAATTGAACAGGAGACCCACTCACGTTATTCATAAACAAAAAAAAAGATAGTTGTTTCTGAATAAATAACGTACATCACGTCGTCTTGGGGTAGAGGTTTCCGTAGGTACACTCTAAGCCAAAAATGGCCAAAATGGGAGCAACGGCTGTTTTTACTCCTTCAGACCGACTGTTACTCTCCGAAAAGACCAAGCGGAACAAGATGGCCGACTTGTTCGAGAATGGGGGAGCAACTGTATTCATCTTAAGTTTGTAAGGGAGCAACGGAAGGAGGAACCGCTGTAAATGCTCTCGTCACGCAACGGTTACTCCCCGGCAGGACACCGCACACAAATATGCATGCCGCCCACATTGATATTCATGGGCCAGATTATTGCTTGTTCTGTGTTCCAAACTTCACCAAACCAAAACAGTGATTTATTTTAGCATCCGTAGATAATAAGATTGCAGCGCTGGCTGAACACAGAAGGCCTGAGAATACAGTACGGCAAATACCTAACACACGCAGCAGCAGGATGGAGAGTTGGCACGTCAAAGCGGACCGAACGCCGAAACACGTGCAAAACAACGATAAAAAAAGCCTAGACACACCGTTCGTCCGCGAAGTAAGGGCGTCAAAGTCGATCAAGCACCGAAACACGTGCCTAAGGAGCCCCCCTTTCCCCCCCCCCCCCCGCCCAGATATATCGGAGAAAAAAAAAAAAAAAGCGGACCCAGACGCGCTTCTCATCAGCCATACACTTAGTAGCACGCTTCACCGTGTACTTTGAGGGCAGAATAACAAATCTGCGCCATCTGCGCCCGCACGACAAGTGTGGCGCTAGTGTAGCAAACGATGTAAGTTACAAAGTAATTTTTATTCAGTGTTTATGTTGACTAGCACTAAATAAAAATTACACTCAACTTTATATATTTATTTATGAGTTTTAGTGTACCTCAGTTTTTTTTTATTATTGTATTAGGAGAACACACTGAAATTATTGCGCTGACGCCTGTGCTGCCACTGCTCGACGTTATTTTTTTTTTTTTTTTCGGCGCAACTAGGTTCGCGTTCGCACTACTTACTCATTTTCATATGGTCTGTGGTTGGCGAGCACATGGACGTGCGGGCTTGTGAGCTATGTTTTGATCGTGTGTGTGTGTCGCAGATTTGCGTTTCTACTTATTCGTGATGAAGGTTAGTGTATATTTATCTTTATGGAGCGCGAAGTAGTTGTGGATTTTGCTGCTGGGTGGAACAAACACATCGTAAACACGTCTTCAGCTATCTGCAAGCCTGTTCGCTCGTCGGACAAAAGACTGTGCATGCATCAGCGTGCAGGTGAGTGGCATTTCCAGCAACATTTAATGCTCTTACAATACATTGTTGAGTGGTTGCGCTATTGAAAGAGAAATGATTTGCTCTTATTCACCGTATCCATTGCTAGCCGTATCGGACTAAATTACCTCTATTACCACCTGCATACCCTCTTGCTTCCCCTGTCACCACTGCAGTGCCAGTGTACTTTTGCAGTTAAAAGTTCATTTCCGCAACACTACCTCGCTTAAAAAAACATTGGGGCGGGGTTGTAGCTGCATTCATACTGGCACTTTTCTACCATTGGCTTTATGTTATGTTAACGGCTGAGTGTTGGGGCCTTGGGCCGCATTTTTTAGAGATGTAAAGTGTATGTAAATCAGTAAGTGAACAAATCATTGTCGCATCACTTCACTAGCATAGCCAGGCGGTTGCGCACAGAATTTTTTTAGGCCGGGCGTAGGGAGCCCAAATTGACGACCATATTCGCTTGCCCGGCCTATTCAAATAAGCGGACCCCCCCCCCCCCCCTCCCCGCACGCCTAAAAAAAAAAATCTGCCCACATCACTGCGTCACTTGCTTCACCTCTGCGCTGAACGTACTATTTTATAAGCGCACCATCAAGCGAGCAGTTTACATATTGACAGAACAATTGGAGGAGGAATGACCCAAATCTTTCAGATTTCTTTAGTGATGCAAAACCTTAGCAAAACTGAATATTGTAAAAAACAATCATAAATGCTGTATGTTCTCGTTAGCGCTGTCATTATTCTGCATCATGAAATCTTTATGCGCTGTGAAAACTTGGCATGCCGTTGAAGTCACATATCGACGTTAATACCAATCGACGAAAATTTCGACAACCTCAATAACGCCGTTTGGAATTTGCCGCATGCACATAATTAGGCTGATTCCCACTTGGCTGTTCTTAACCTGACTTCACTGCTACCAAATGAAACAATATTTGATGCATGTCTTTTACTTTTTTTTTTCAGTGACACAAATTTGGTTATACTGCAGATAAAGATGCTCTCAACGATGCTAAAGTACAGAAAGCAAGTGAATTTTGGTAAGTGCAGACTTTTTGTACTACGTATATGAAAGCATCGCTTTTTAGGGGCAAACTGTGCATGTGTCGGCCAGAGAAGAGTTCATTATGCCACATGGTTACACTGGCACTGACAATTCGACATGGCTCCGCTGGCCCGTGTGTGTGCTCACACTGTTACCGTTAAGATAAAATGTTTGTTTTCATTGCAGGGATTGCTGTTTGTACTAAAAAGCCAACTGCCAAGATTTCTTTACGCTGGTACTCCTAAAAGTATGCTTTCCCTATTTACATGGATTTTGGCTTGCAGAAAGCATAACACTTGGGCCTAGATTCACAAAGCTGTCCATGCGCAGGCCTTCATAACAGTGTTTCTTGACTTGCCTTTACCCTGTTTTCTGCAGATGTTACGTGGGTTTAAAAGTGCCACAGCATGTTGACCTCCCCCACTCTGAAATATTCGCGTTCAAAGTTCCGCAAGAGTGGGCTTACCTTTCTTGTGCACCTCTTTGCTAGTCCAAGATATTGAAGTGTTATGCTCTTACTAGAGGTGGCAGTGTTTCTAATGTTTGTATTTCCATCACATTGACCAAGTATGCGATCTTGGCTTGACTGGTAGCACATCCTCAACAAATGTCTTTGTGGCACATGTAGAAGGCAGTACAAAATAAATAGGCAGACATTCACACCGGGAGCTAACTTCTAATAATGCTTTTTTTTTTTTTTGGAAACCATGGTGTGCTTATTCCAGTTTGTCTAACAAGCAGTAGCCTGTTTGGCTGTGAACCAACAAGACGTTGAACTAATAAAAGCTTCACATCTTGTTGCTCTCAAATATATATGTATTGGCAAGCTATCTGTGACACTGTCAAACAAAGAATCAGAATATCTGTGCATGCCTTAAGATATATTGCTTCGTTTACATATCTCGTGGCTGTGACTCGTCAACCGAGTGAAGAAATGCACCCTATTTTTCTAAATTTAAAGCATTTTTTGAATGTAGCACGGTCTACATTTATTTGTCTATAGTTTTGTCCAGCCGTTTGCGTCAGGTACAAAGAAATATACTGAAGATTATCATGTCGCCTCTGCAAATGGTTGCTTTCAAGCAGGCTTTGCATGCTTGGCTTGTGCCTACAGGTATTGCACAATTCAAGACGCAGCAGCGTATGATAGAACAGTAGAATCGAGAGCAACTATGTGCACGAGCTAAATAAGTATTTTAACATGAGCGGACAGTACGTGTTATTTGCCACACACATGACCTCATTTAGAATGCCCATTGGTGAATGGGCTCATAGAAATGTCACTCAGCTGTGTATAGGAAACAAGTTAACTGAACCTAAGGGTATCTTTAGCTACTACAAATATGCCTTGTTGAGGTGCTGCACATTTTCTTCCAGAATATTGCTGTCTGAGACATCATGTGAAGAGCGTCTACCACATCAGCATTTATATGGCTTGCCAAGTAACGTTTGGCCGAACCTTCTTTTTTTCACATTTCGTTTTGCAGTAGACATCCTAGAATGTAAGCGCTGCTGCAGTGTGTGTGACTCATTGTTATGAATTGATTCTGGCATGTTTAACCTCACACTTCTATTTTTTTTCTTGCAGCAATGAGATGCTTCACATATGCCTGCGGTGACGTTCTGCTGCGCTAGCCTGATGGAAACACCAGCTGCGAAACTTGAGTTCTTCAGAATTGGAGAAGTTGCTCTTCTCTCACCAATGATGACACAGACTGCCCTATGCAAGAAATTCAAGATTGTTTTTCCACGGATGACGCAGAAAACCTTTGATGTATTATGGTGTTTGTTTAGTGCTGGCTGTGGTGTGGGGAGGTCTACTTTTACGTGTGGTCAAACGTCGCCTCATAAAAAAAACAATAAAGCATTTATTTTCCTTTCAGTATTGTCCACTTTTTGTGTTAGAAGCACCCAAGCAGTGCTCTTCCAAGGAGCTCTCGCCATGTGTTAAGCGTGTGACAAGCATACTCGTGATAAATACTCATTTCCCCAAGGAGCAACTGGAAGCATGTGCAGTTGGCTTTCGGAGAGTAACTGCGAACACGTGGGAGGAACGGTAAAGAGTAACTGTTGCTCTTAGAAGAGCAACTGGTGGGAGTAATGGTTGGTAGGCAGGGAGCAACTGGTGGGAGTAACTGTTGGTCTGCAGGGAGGAACTGGAGGGAGTAACTGTTCATCCCCCGAAGGAGGAACTGAAAGGAGAGCAACGGTTCCTCCCTCTGCAGTTACTCATTTTATGAGAGTAATGGGAGTGGCAATGCAATTGCTCCCTGAAAGGAGCAACCCCTATACCCCTGTTGCTCCGTTTTGGCTTAGAGTGTAAGTACCGGCAAGATGGAGCGGCTGTATACATTTTCCTCTTAAGGGTATACAACAGATCACTACTCATCAAAAACAGAGTGCTGGCGGTACTTGCTCCAACAGACTTTTTGATGTCATGTACTTGATGTCCAACTTGATGTCATGTACCATCTTTTGCTCCAATTCGGGTGCCCAACTCTGTGCGTGTGGGTGTCCGAATTCTTGCTATAGCTATAAAAGATCGCCGTCGCGCCAAATGCAACTCGAGCGATACGACCTGTGTGCGGTAACGACGACGACAACAACAAAAAGGGAGCGCGTAATTAGCCTCGAACACAGATGAATACGGCGACGCAACACTTGCGGCCGAAAAAACGCGTTGTGAAAGTACAACAGCCTCAATTTCACGATAAACGCGGCGGCTTGAACCAACGCATTCAAGAACTTGTCAGCGTCGTCTGCTGTTGGTGATGGTTGCCGACCTCGAAAACTGAAGCTCCGCCAAGTGGTTGCCAGCCTCAACAGGCGTCGCGTTGACCAACCAGAGTACGCATCAGAACCGCTCACGCAAAGCTCATGCGGCTAACGCTTGTGTTGCATTTCCGCGCCGGGCCGCCATTTCGCTCTCCGTTTGCGGGCGGCAGGGGTATCGCCACGCGCGGAGCGGGCGTGCGGCTAGCGCGTGTAAGGGCCCTTAGGTCGCCAGGCGGCTCCCTCTTCGACCCCGGGGTAATTGTTGCGAAGCCTCCGAACTCTGAAATGGGTCGAACTCTTGAGTACCTCCTAGTGGGGCTACCCAACGAGGACGCCGCCGCTCGCGCTGAGAGTCCGTGCTTGGCCGTTACTGTCGCCATTGTGTATACTCGCTGTCTACCCGCTAATAAACGCCATAACAATATATATATATATATATATATATATATATATATATATATATATATATATATATATATATATATATATATATATATATATATATGTGCAAGAAAGAGACGATGAAACTTTCACGAAAGCGTCTTTACTTAACGTTTTCAGCTGGTGGACCAGCCTTCGTCAGAGAAGGCTGGTCCACCAGCTGAAAACGTTAAGTAAAGATGCTTTCGTCGTCTCTTTCTTGCATACATTACGTCGGGTCCAGCGTGAATGACGTTAAAAAAATATGGTATATATATATATATATATATATATATATATCCGCTTGACAGACACTGATGTAATTGAAATAGCGAAGCGGGTGGCGTCCTGTGGGATTGAATGAAGTGGCAGGAAGGAGTTGTAGGAGTAGTACACATCCGTAGCGCGATTCACTCACGGAAAGCATGTTCATCCCGCTTTCTGTGGGCAAATCCCACTGCAATCTACCATTGTCCTCGCACAAGAAAACCTCGACCTATCGACCAGAAACAGCGGCATTGTTGAGAAATAAGAAGAAAAGAAAAACGCGTGCCTTAGAAAATTGTAAGTGAGGAATTCGAGGAAGGCTGCGCTTTAGTAACACTTTCACTTGTCGCGTAGGAACTATCCCTCCCTTCAGCGCAATGCCTAAGCCGCTGATCCGCAGTCGGATAACTCATCCTGCACGTTTCGACAGCGCGTAGTTTTGTTGATTTAGGGCTTCCCTTTCGAAACGGCGCTCGCGTACAGCTGAGAAACGCTTCTTTCGTTGAAGGTGCGACGCTTCTCGGTATTGAAGAATCTATCATCACCGTGCATGTGTTCGCGTTCAAATGTTGCGACCGCTGCCATCGAAACGAGCTCATGCGTGCGCCACTTGCCTCCTTATAACCACCGAAGATTTTTGCGCATAACCACCGAAACAAAACACTGAAGGTTTTCGGGCGCCTTTGATTGGTTACATGCTCCTTCGTACACTCTTAAAAAAAAAGTAGTGCTACTTGCTACTTTTGGGTAGTAACAGTTTGTCACATATGTTACAACCCTGTTAGTAACGGGAGTTAGTAACGGCAAGCGTAGTCACTGTTACTACTCTTGCCGTTCCTAGCAGCAGCTAGTAAAAGCAAGGGTAGGAATCCTTACTACCGTTGCTGTTACTAACAGCAGGTAGCAACAACAAGGGTAGTAACTGTTACTGGCCTTGCCATTACTACTTCCTGTTAGTAACGGCATATGTAGCAATAGTTACTACTACTCCCATTACTATAATATGGTTGTAACATATGTGACAAGCCGTTGCTACCCAAAAGTAGCAAGTTCCACTACCTTCTTCCAAAGTTACGAAGCTAATATGTTAGTAATCGATGCTACGTTCTTACTAGCTACGGCTGGTATGGAGGTACGACAGACTCTTCGAATACACAATTGTGTGCACACCAGGTTAGTTGAATTGATTATTCTGATGGCCATATTTTACCGAGAACATTGTAGCTGTAATGAATGCGACGAAAATGCGGGTATATATACCAATAATATAGATATGCACTATACATATAAAATCAGAATAATTGCCAATGTATTGCATCATGGTATTTAGCACTTTTTCTTGGAAAACACCTGGTTCTGTTCCACACTGCGAAATATATTATCATGAAAGACACTACGAACACACCTCCAAATTCACTGCTGAGTGTCAACGGCCGTATAAAACCACAGGTTTATGCGGCTGACATTGTCAGGAACAAAACAATGCATTGTTCCAAAAGCCAGGGAGCAATGAAATATGCCACACAGTGCATTTTTATATGAAAACATTTATTGATAACACACGTCTGTAGGCATAACTTAAGTTGCCTTTTCAAGCGATGATATTTGCCGTATGACTAGCGGCATCTGCTTTGCACTTGTCGGCAAGCCACAGAAATGTTCAAGTAGAGTGAATGTTTTTTTGTTGGCGCCACTGTACTTGACATCGAATATCCAGTATATTTCCATAAGCGCCGTCATACCTGCAATTACATCAAGCACCTCTACACTAAGCCCTTCAAAGCTCGCAACTATGTTTGTAGCTTCAGAGGCATTTTTGCCCTTCAGCGAAAGGGCAGGGTAGGTGTCCTGTAAAATGAGTAATACATAAAATCAGCATCACTGATGAAAAGTATACTAGCTGATATAAAAAAAGGTAAAGCAAATAAGCTCACCGGTCCCTGCAGAAATCGCGGCTGCTCCTTTAGGAGCATGGGCAGCAACTCGACAATGCCAACGGCAAAGCGATCTGTTGACGAAATATTTTTAGGCACATCAAACTTTCACATATAAGGGCATTGACAGTAATACTCCTATGAAAATGACTTATAAAAGTTTGGAAATTTGGGAAAACTGGAAAAGCTGGCAAGCTTCTACACGTACATTTCTTTTCGTCACCATCCAGTGCCTCGACTTCTTCTTCAATTGCTTTCACAGCTTCCTTCGCGCAACGACGACACTTCGCAAGCTCAAAACACCGGTCTCCATACCGGTTTATAAATTCCAGGACCTTTTTTTCTAAGTTAACGCCAGTGAGAGCAATGAACTCCTCATGAAGCTAGAACGACAAAAAAATTGTACCGAATCACCAACAAATTTGCAACTATCGATAACATAAAAAAACTCATTGTTAAGTTCTCTCACATACATTTCTGCAGCAGGATCAAAACCACAGCTGTTTCTGCTCACCATTTCAGCCTTTGCCAAAGCAGGGTATTTCAGCACCACATCTGCTGTTGATGGCCTCATTTCCTTCATCCACTTCTGTCTAGATGGTCTTGTCTGCTCCATAGAATCACCGAGTTTTTGCATGTCAGGAATAGGCCGCTTGATTTCTTTCACCATGTAGTCAATATGGCTATTAATTGTAGCCTCATCATGCTGAGAAGCGACATGTTGGGAGAGATCTACAATCTAATCAGCAAAAAAAAGATGGTACTGCACAGTGAAAGATCACGACAAATGACATGAAATAGGCAGACATGAAAACTCAACTTTTTGCTAGCTCAGTTGAAGAATGTTGGCATTTTTTTGAACTGGACATGTGTAGAGAACTCAATTACAGGGTTGACTTACGTAAGAGAACTGAAGCAGTGTGTACTGATACCATCTTGCTCTGCGAGTGTGTCATAAATTATGTTAATATCAAAGTTCTCACAATGATTCTCTCCAATGTCGACCACCTCGGCACTTCACCACTTCCAAATTTACACCTTGTGAACCAGCATATCGCAAATGTGTGTGTAAAACCAGTGAACCACGCCTCCTACCTATATCAGAAGGAGTCTGAAGAGGTAACACTGATTTTAAATATTGCCAACTGCGGTGTCGGTGTTAGAATACAAGAGTTGTTGCCTTTATATGTATGTCATATATGTAAAACTTTGACCAGATATTAGTTAGTAGTGCTTGTTCTTTCATATAAAAAGAAAGTTTGAAAACTTGAAATTTCGAACCTAATATGTATCTTGCCTCCCCCCCAAAAAAAAATGTTCACCTCTAAAAAGCTTCTGGAAAAACATTGGTTTATGTATAGTTACATGGTGTAGTCAACAAATAAAGAGCAATAAGGAGCTTTTCTAATGTAGAGGACAGACAGATATTGAAGCCAAGCATAGCATATGGGCATTGTTTATGGTGGCCACTGAAAGGGCATTAATTATCGCTGGTTGGAGCTTTCACATCACATGCTCACTGAGCTGCAGTAGTTTGATTTCACCTGTCCACTTATTTCAGTACTCATGCGAGTTTAATAGTTGAATCAAAGGATTGTCAGTCACTTTCAGTGATAAGTATGGTGCAAAATGTAGAACACAATATTTAAAGCTGGAATGATGCATGATGTCAATAACAAGCTGATACCGAGCAATAAATCTACTACTTGCTAACCAAGGAGCATGGAATCAGCCAAGTCGGGAACCTAGCTACAAAATGAAGAAAAGAATGAGGAATCGAGCAACATGCCCGCGGCACTTGCTGAAACGCCGAGTTTTAAACATACAGGGACACATAGAAGTTTGATAGAGCGTTACCATCTTGACTCAAATAATAGAGCCTTGCATGAAAACTGTGAAAGTTGTTGTTTTGTTCTCCATAGGAGATAAGATGATTTTTTTGTTTACCAAATTTATTTTGTCTTATTTTGCATTTACTATACTTTAACTGTCAATATGGCCCTGAAAACTTGCCTGGCTTCTTAATGTGTTGATATGAAGAGGTTATATCGTTAAAAACATGAATAATGTTTTACTTCAGTAGCTCACACATAAAATAAGAGTGACTTCATAGTTGAGTTCTATGTACCAGTCCATTTGACGTTTCACTTACCACATGGCAGTGCCGCTTAGTATTGGTGCTTTCTTCTAAGTCTTTGCGTTTTCCGTAAGCTGCTCTCGCTGCTTGAACAGCTGGAACTGTGCACAGAGACTTCCTCATATATGCGAATTTGTATTTCAAGGAGACTTTCCATGAGTCCTGGAAACAACAATTTTTTTTATTATTTCAAATTTCCGCACAGTGGACACTGTCCTCTTTGAACATGGTCACTTTTGAAGCAAATGATTCTTTGGGAACCTTGATACACTGCTTTTAACCTGCTATGGGGCAGAAGCAGATTCAGGTGACAATACCTGGCAAATTTAGCTGTTCCTAGTAATATCAGCATATCTGTTGTATTTTAGCTTTATCTGCTCATTCCAAACTCCGGTTCCTGCATTTTATGTATGTGCTGGAGCCATGCGGCATGGCGAAGATCGTGGCATTTCAGTCGCAGAACTGAGCTTGTGTGAGCCTCTATTCAAGCTGTGATTAGAAACTACATATACCATTAGTGGTAATATTCAATCCCCAGAAGCGATGCATTACATCTGTATTTATCCTCTTAAACCGGTGTTAAAGCTTATAACCAGGGCCAGTTTTTAACTTTATTAATGCATGATATGAATATATTGGCCATGGGCACCTAGTTGATGATTATTATCAAACCCTCAAGTTAATGTCTGCCATTATCAGAGTTCGATGAAACGACTCTAAGAACATGCATGGCAATTATTCAAATGTAATAAATATGGGGTTGAAACTTCTTGAATGCTCTCCAAGAACAAAATAACTTGAAGGGCACCTGCAGTCTAGCTCACCAACATGTATGACATCCCAATAAAGTTATAGGAATGCCATTGCTTTAGTGCTTACCCAGCCTGTGCCAATAGTGTCCCTTAGCACTGGATATTCCAACACGAGAGATTTTGCAGCTGCTTCGTAGAGGCTTCCTGGATAGCTGTAAAAAAGAGCAACTTTAAAACCTGTACTGAATTAAACACATGCAAATACATGCCTATACTTACACTGTTATAGTCATGAGATGATTTGCAATCCACCCTACAATGCGGGATTTAGTGTGACTGGACACTTTTCCTGGTTGTGTCCTTTCAATCGCATCCTTAATATCTAAGGGCACAGGTGGTAGCCTATAATCATTTTCACAGCAGGCAAGCTGCTGACTAGGTGACTGCTCATTACTTTCAAGGGTCTTGGGCAGGCTACCTTCATGCACTGCTGTCACTTTGTCAGTTGTGCTGAAAACAGAGGCTAGTAAGTGATGCAGTTTTCCAAAAGCAATATTAAACTTGGCACCTGAAATTTAGGTACTGACCTGCAGCTCATTAAGAAGTTTTCACTGCACACAAGCCTGATTTTATCTTTCTCAGAGAAGACATGGCCAGCTGGTGGGTCCACAAATTCATCATGTCGGACGTTGTATACCTGAAAGAGATTCAGATGTGATGTTCAAATTCCCATAAAGTTACCTCAATAGGCACAGAACCTGAAGTAAGCAGACTACCAATGTTATATTCAATAGCACCCTAGAATCACTTTACTTGTCCTGTTTTTTTTTATTATTATCATGATGCCGTGTGTATTGTCGAGAAACCCTTAATGTATGTATTGTAAAGAGCATTGTAAATTACTCGTCTGGACATTCGGTATCAGTAAGTTCAGATTTGTGAAATAGTGACAATTAAACTTGTGAAATTTCACTGTTTCATAACATCAATTAGAAATAAACAAAAGCATTTAATGATTGCTGTACTAGCAGAAGATAATCACTGTGCTACAACGAAAAACCACACTCACAGTATCTGCTATCTATAAAATACTGTATACGCTAATGGCACAAGTCTTCATTCAATAGACCATGGAGCCTTATATTTTCGCACGTTGAAGGAATTATTAGGCTGCATTTCTTGCGTGCGCTAAGCTGAAGCAAATTTTTTAGCTCTGTTGTTATCTCTGTCGTCAAACTTTTCTTCTACAGTGTATCACAATTTAGAAATTAGAAATGGCTCTAGCCAAGTTCGTAGAGATCTCGACGTTTCGGAACCAATTCGGTATTTTCCTAAGGAGATGACTATATTGGTCATGGAAGCATCTCCCCGTCTTGTTTGACAATGGCCCCTGCTTTCTCTTTCTCTCGCGTATCGGAGGCTGTGAACGTATACAGAGGGAATTGTTCCTAACGACCGGTTCATGTTTACAGGTGTGTTCTGAATGTAACAGCATTTGAACAAGAGCCTCCTTCATAGATTCCTTTCTGTTTCAAGAACAGAAGCGATGTCGAAGTCGATCTTATGATCGTGCTTCTCATATTACTCTGCAAGAACGCTATGCTGCACTTCTATCTTCCAGACTGTTTCTGGGAAACACTTTCTCTGACCTATGTAGCTGGCTTTACCTGGCAGCTATCACCTTTACAAAAATGGCTAAAATTCAAACTGTGTTTCAACATCCAACACCACCGCTTGGCAACACCATAGTTTTTTGCAGAAGCGAAATCATGCGCTAATAAATACAGTGTTGATAGCCCATTAATGTTTCGAGTGCACACATTTCGGCAATGAAATAGCTAAATAGAGATAAAGGATCCGTCGCTATTCCATTGGTAATTTGAATACTCACACACCTAATAATTATTGATGATTTCACTACACAAAGCAACACAATATATCAAAGAATACAAAGCATTAAACACACCTAACGACACCTGCGAGACAGAAATGCCGACCGTGGGGCAAACGTACAGCATTGGTGAACAAGCATCCAGAACACAAGACTGCGCGCGCACGCACGCACGCACGCACGCACGCACACATACACACACGCACACGCACGCACGCGCACACACACGCACGCACACACACGCACGCACACACACACACACACACACGCACGCACACACACGCACGCACGCACACACACACACACACACACGCACACACACACACACACACACACACACACACACACACACACACACACACACACACACACACACACACACACACACACACACACACACACACACACACACAACACTTTACGCTAGCTTTGAGAATTTTCAGTTTCTGACGAGCATACCTGGGAGCACAGCTGGCGGTCCCCCCGCCCCTCACCCTATTGTCAATTAAGACGTAGAAGGGGGTCGCCATGTTTGCCCCACTCATTGACACAATAGGGAGAGGGGTGCTGAGTTTCAGAAGGCAGCGCAAAGTCAGCCAGGGTAGTATGCAGATATCTTTTTCAGAGGGGAGGGCACGTTTCTGATCTATAGTGGGTACCGGGCAGGTAAA
Organism: Rhipicephalus microplus; assembly: GCF_013339725.1. Classification (NCBI taxonomy): domain Eukaryota; kingdom Metazoa; phylum Arthropoda; class Arachnida; order Ixodida; family Ixodidae; genus Rhipicephalus; species Rhipicephalus microplus. Next base: position 132,648,866 of record NC_051165.1, read on the forward strand.
CGTTCATTTTGTTCTGTGTAGGCAGAGCGAAAAAAAATTTCGGGGTGGGGGGAGAGAACGTGCCCGGCGTGCAACCTTCACCCAGCCCCCCTCTTCAGAGGGGAACCCTGCGCATGCCGATGCTAACAAGCAGCTTCTGCACCCACGCTATTTTCACTATGGAAGATACATGCAGTAACCACAGAAATTAGCCTATTCCATGTCCTTCGAAATTGATAATAAGTCTTTCTTGTAGTCCAATTTTATTGATTTCATGTTTTACGTGCGGTACAAAAGTCTTACTTTTTTTTGCTGATCTCCTTACATACCTAACCTCTTAACATCCTAGCTATGCCTTTATTCGTGAACAATCTCGCTCAATTTGAACACCAGGAAACGAACTCAGCGACGGCCACTCATCTTACCAACGCCGTGTCTTGGTGCATTGCCTGCTCGATAACTGGATGACCAAGCGCGCTGCCCCACTTTCCGCTAATGAAAGTTCGTGCGTGCCTCCGAGAGACAGATCGAGTGCGCATTTTTTTTTACCATTTTCACCTCTCATCCTCTACATCTGTCATTCCCACTTCCCCATCCTCGGTGCAGTGTTGTTGAGTTGACCTCCGAAGTGAGCCACAGTTACGAGGCCACACTTATTTCTTCACTTTTTTTTAAAACCACCCCGATAGCCGATTCGCACCATTACATTATCGCAACACAACCACTGCGAATGCCAGCAAAGGGTGGTTGCGCGCCGCCGAAGCGGAGATTAAACCTGGTTTACATCTCCCATCAGCAACTCCGAGACCACGTGCACGCTTCGCGGGCCGACAGCTCCAGTGAGAGAGCAGGGCAAGAAAAGCCCCACGCTTCGAAAAGCGCGAGCGCATGCTTGGTAAAACTGTTGAAGCACGTGCTAACAACGGAATATAATCAGTACTGTTTGGGCCACTGTCACAATGCAATTCGATGCACTTCAGGATAGAGACAACATACCTCAATCCGGCATGCTTGCAAAGAATGGCCAAAGTCTGTCGTCTTCAAGGCTTCCAAAATGTCCGCCTCCGTCGGTCCACGAGCAGAAATAATCTTCTTGCGGCCTTGAAATGACACCAAATATTGGAATTCCGGCGGCTCCATGAATACACAAGCACGTGGGCGCGGGAGGAAAGCTGCTGACACGTTCACACTGCGACAACCTGCTCTTTGCCTGGCTAGCCACCCTAGCCTGGCTCAGCTTCCGTCGATGTGTGCGCCCCCTGCCGCGTTTCAGTAATCAGCGCCTCCTGAAGGTAACTATCACAACGACGCTGTCTGTTGTTAAAATTTTGAATCTTGAAGACCATTTGGCTCTGTGCAGCGGAAATTTGTCCTGTCTGAAACCTGTAGCTGGCATGCGAAGGTAATAAAGAACATTTTATTCATTATGCCGGTCCAGTTGGGGACAGCGAGTGAGTAGAAGGGCATGAAAAGAGAACAAGTTCTCCCCCCCCTTTTTTTTTCCTGGTCTCTTCTCTCGCTTTCTTATTCCCATTTCATCTCTCCACTCTAGTCTATTATCCCCCTTCCCCAGTGAACCACTGCTCAGGTGTCGCAGTTGGCGGCAAATATTTGCGGGGTTCACTTTTCCTTTCTTTTCCGATTCTGAAAACCACTGCCCCCCCCCCCCCCCTAACGTTCGACACTGTAACGCGCCACCACCTTCCATGTTTATATAGCTTACAATTATGCGCTTAACCAGATGGACATTGGTACAAATAAGTAAGACCACCACAAAGAAGCTAACTCAATTCAATTTGTGTGCATCGAGCGCACAAATTAATTAATTTATATTAATTCTCTGCTGCATGACTCGCTCGTGTAGGCAGATGCCACGTCCGTTTTAACGTGAATTTACGACGACAGAAGTCATGTGCAGCTACCACTTCGCTCAATACTAATTAAGCAGCGGTTGTGTTATTTCAGATAGTGTGATGCAGCTCCCCACGTGTTGTTTTGAAAGGTGTGAGACACAGTTTTCAAGGCCACTCGTAAAAACAAACTGCTTCAAGCATAATGTAGGCAAAGAATTCTGTTATCTCTCGGCCATTCGATGAGAACTTGAATATGTTCTCCGAGCACGTGAATGAAGTGCTAAGATTTCATTTATCGTGGCCATTGAGTTCGTGACAAAACAATCACCGGTGTCAACATCATTTATTCTACAAGCGATATTATGTCACTTCCGCACGGTCTCACTCCGAGAGAGACTCTAATGGAGTGATTGTGTTGCATGTAGGTAATATTCACTATCAAAACCTGTGTGAGAAATTTTTTTTGTTGCTTCAAGGTCTTGTTGTTCTGTTAGGAAAGATATACATACATTGGCTGAAGGAAAGAAGTGAAAACTGAACGGCTCGTTTTTCTTTGTTCGACAGAATATTAATGAGGACTAACAGACAATGATGCCAGAGATAGTATAGGGAATGTTATTCGTAGTTATTGCAATGTAAGTTTGACGAAATAAAAGTGGACGAAAAGGTAACTTACCGCAGTCAGGGACCGAACCTTCGACACGTGCGATGCTCTAGAGCAGAAGTTGGCACAGCGACGGGCCAAATGGAAGGGGGGGGGGGGCTTTGCGAGCAAAGGGATAATGTAAAAAAACTGTAAAATCATGTTTATTTTAAGCACGCGTCATGAGGTTCCAATTAAACATTGGTTACTAAAAAAATTGCATTTTAGGCCAAAACTGCCTGGTCCTTTAAGTATACGAAGAAATAAGGTTAGAAGGAGAGGGGGGGGTGGACGTCCTGCCGGGGCCACATATATAGTAGTGCCTCGCGGGCCGCAGGTTGCGAACCCCTGCTCTGGAGCATCGCATGCGTTATTCGAAGGTCACAGGTTTGGTCCCTACCAGCGGACTGCTATCTTTCCATGCCATTTTCTTTCTTTACATGTACATTGCAATTACTTCTAATAACACCCTCTATATATTTCTTGGAGTCATTGTCTGTTAGTTCTAATTAAAATCATGTTAGTTGACAGAATAATGGGGCGGGTGGCTGCCTTTACAAAGCTCGTCGGAGATATGACCATATATAGTTTAGCTAGACCACTGCGACGCATTTAATCAGGATGGCCCCGGCATATCGTACAATTGAATGGTATCCAGAGGACCGCTGAATCACACTAAAGAGTTCAAACATATCGGGCGCGTATGTCTTCTCGATCTGCAGTTGTCCAATTAATGTTTTATTATTCTTCTTAGAAAGTATTCCCAACCTCCGCTTCTTAAGATGGCACACTGTCTGCCATATTAAACCAGTACACTGCAGCGTCGAATCGGCATGCATATTCCATCGGCATATTTCACTAGACCAAAAAAAGTGACACTTTTTGGTTGAGATCTCGGTTTGTGCTCCGAAACACGGAGCCCAGAGTGGTCTATAGCCACTCTAGACCACTCTAAGTTACTGTGACCATTGTGCCAATAGACAACTGAGGTGGGTGTACGTGGGGCAACCGGGTTGGTGTGTAAAAATGGCTGATTGTTCGAGTTGGTGTCGGTGTGTAAACATTCGGCTAAGCGAGCATCTTAATAATTCTTCTACAAACGGCTATTCACTCAAGTCTAAACACTGTGTAAAGTAGGTACCAATAACACGTGTCACCCACTTCTCGACAAAACAAACATTTGGTATCGCCGCCGGGATCGTTGCACTCGAGAGTCGTTCAAATTTTTACATCATCACCAGACGTGGACGCAAAAGCAAACCTTTGCTACCTTTTGATGATTGTGAGCTGGAATAAGCATGGTACGTGGGCGTAATCTCGGCACCACACAAGTTGGCTGGACGGTGTCCGTGGGTCAGCCACGTTGACAGAAATGCCTGGATGCCTGAAGAAGCACACCATACCTTATGTGAAATGCGTGACGGTTGCATAAATACCGCTGTCGTGTGGGAATACGTACGTAGGCCAAACAGGACGCTGTCTCAACGACCGACTCGGGAGCATCCTTTATCTCTAAAGAATAAAAGAAATGCGTATTTACCTGCGCATGGTATAGCCTGCAGATGTGATCCTCGGCTTCGCGAGGTCAAGATAATAGGCAGAAGCAACGAAACATTAGTGCGAGCTATTGGGGGCGTTTGACATTAAGAAAAGAGGCACAGCTTACATTATTGATACGACTATTTTACTTTACCAAAACGAGCTGCAGCTTTCTGACACGCGAATGTGACCAGTGTTTACCGATTTTGACGCACGCATTCGCAGAGATTTGTAATCTGGTGGCCTGTTCTTTCAAATAAACAAAGAAGTTTATCGCACGACCTTTCTGCTCCCTCCTACTTATTTACTAGAATCTGTGTTTTTTCCAAGTTTGCGGTATTATGTACCCTACTGACGTTAAATCAAATCGCCCAACAACAATTTATACTTAGTGTTGCATATTCAGAAATTTTTCAAAAATAGTTTCCTTCGCTTTACAAGTACGTTTCATAAATGTTACTTTACTGTTTCTGTCGCATACATTTCACACAAAAAATTCAACGGTAATGTTTGCTTATAACACCCTCATCACCTGTCGAGAACGACGGGTGATGAAATTGGTCCCCCGCATTGAATATGTTCCATATTTTTGATCCCATAAATTATGCAGTTTAAAAGAAAACTGGGTTCCTTTTCGGGCTGCTTGGTGCTATATACATAAAATATGAAATACTCAATCAAATGTGATACATCCTTTTCAGATTCCTGTCGATCTCACTTCAGTTCGGTTTATTACCTTATCTCCCGTGGAATCACCCGTTTAATTTCTATAACCATGGTTAGGAGACTAATTGCGGTTATGCTTGCTGTGCAGTCCTTTAATTAATGGACTTTACTTGAAACAGAGGGACGCCAATCAAAGTAAGGAGTAAACAAATGTTTTGTTTTGTTGTTCTTAGGTGCAATATCAAGACTAACAAAGAAAAACTAGCCCTTGAAATATCCACTTCTTTTCTTCTTTTTTTTTAGCTGCAAGAAAAAATTCCACGATTCGCGTACTTTTTCTTCCTGCCGTGGGGTCGTGCCTATTCTTCATGATGAGCGAAATTATATTGAGCGCACTCGATTAGCAGCGCACCTTAAGCCGGTTGAAGTTACTGGCTGTCTCCTTGCGAAAGGGGCATGCCCTTCCTGTACCGACGTGGGTGCCGCCCGCAGCCGACCAGCCGTCTTGAAAGACGTCAGCTCCTCAGGGGAATGTGTAAAAAGTTTGTTGACTGACTGACTGTCTTGGATAGGCCAGGATTTCGCGAAAACCTGTTTAAATAAGCTGCATCTTGTTCGACGACGCCGGCATTGTGAAAATAGATGCCGTGGTCCGCGAACGTACTCTTTGTCACTGGAACTTGGGGACATCGCTCTTATGTTGCCGTAGCTTCTCAGGAAGTTCAATACTTGCCCTACGAATGAAATGTCACAATAAGCACGTGCGTGGCATGAAGTAAACCAACCCATGCGCTTTCCCTACGGGCAGCCTGTATTTCGGGCACGATGAAGGGCAGGTCCAAGAAATCCACCTGCACAGTGTACTTCCACGAAAAGCATGTCCGTCCAGTTTAGCGTGGCTTTTTCAAATCTTGAACTTGTTTTGCAAATAAACAAACGCTCGCTAATTGCAACGTATATCGTTGCAAATTTGGCGAGTGTTTGTTTATTTGCAAGACACGTATGCCCCTCGCCAGACGGTGTTTCGTCGAATCCTTCACTAGATCTTGAACTTGATTTTGAAAGAAACCGTTTCTGCATCGACCAATATTCACGGCGCTGCTAGACACGTGTAGGAATGTGTACCCTCTCGCTACCCGCAGCTAAGACGGCACATGAATTCCCGTGTAAAGGCAACTACTCCTTATCCTTATTGTCAGTGAAAATATCTCACCCTTGCCACCCACCCCCCCCCCCCCTTCCTCCACGACGCCCGCCTTCCAGGTGCAGTCTAGCCCGGCCGTGCAAAAACCCTCAAAGAATGCGGAGCTTCCACGTGTTGCCGGTTCATGTTTTTCGCCCTCCGCCGTCTTGTCAACTTTTTGGTCCTAAATGGTAAGCCATGCTGGCCCAGTTCGGCTGGTGAAAACTACGGATAGAACTGCAGTTACGTCTGCCATGTAGCTACCTGTAATCATGGTGAGCCGTCGGCGTACTTAGTCCAGAATACCGCCCAGCGGCTGTACGCAAATACTGCCGCGAGTGAACATGTTACACTCATGCCCAAGATGTGCGTTCTCGTCCACGAAGCTCTGCAAAGTCGTCTGGCACATAAGAGACCATCGCCACGACAATAGATTTTCTATCATGTGCGGTGTGGATGGGTGTGCGAAAACCTACAGTGAGTTCGAATCTTATCGAAGGCACATTTACCGTGTGCACAGACGATATATGGACATGGATGACGCAGAGGAAGCCGGTGTTGAACCAACAGTCCTCGAAGAACCACCGGTGCGTGCCACAACAAGCTGCGCTGCGCACGACACAGTGGGTGATCACAGTGAAATGTTTTCATCTGGTTGCTCGTCGAACATGATCAACACGGAATGCGATGCGGTCTCTGTTCCCACTGCTCGAGTGACCACAATCAACGACTTCGTGCTGAAAATAAAAAAACAGCTGTGCTTACTTTTTTTTCGTGTTGCAGAAGTGCACAAGCTACCGCACTCTACGGCAGAAAGTGTTTTCAATGACTTCAAGATTACCTTTCTCGACATAATTCGGACATTCGCTTCTGTCATTGAAAATAACATCGCGATGGAGTCGGCAGGAATCGAACTGCGCAAGTTACTCGCTGGTGAATTCTTAGAGGATATTTTTCAAGCAGCAAGTAGTAAATATAAGCGAGAGCAATTCGCCAAGCGTCACCTGCCATACGTAAAGCCTGAAGTGCGTGATCTTGGTGCTGGTGAGACTTTTCAGTTTGTTCCTATAAGTGGTGTCATGCGAAATCTTATGTCCTCTGAGAACTTCCGCGACCACATAGAGCTAGATTTCTCAACAGGAGCGCCTTCACCAACGCTGCATAATTTTAGGGATGGCTGCATATACAAAGAAAAGTTGCATGCACTACTCGAGGATGGCGCGCAGTATACGCTTTTTTTTGTGTTGTACAGCGACGAAGTGGAGATAGTGAATCCGCTGGGGTCAAAGCGGGGTGTTCACAAAATCCTTGTCGTGTATTTCAGCGTGGTAAACATCCATGCCAAATACAGATCACAGCTCAGCTCTATCCATGTAGTTTTAGTTGCACCATATAGACTTGTCATCAAGCACGGAATCAATGTTATTTTGAAGCCAGTTGTAGATGACGTATCAGCTTTATGGATGACTGGTTTCACTCTGTGGAAGAACTCTGTTGCGGTAAAGGTGAGAGCGATTCTTGTTGCCTTTTCCGGTGATAACCTTTCAATGAATCGACTTGGCGGATTCACGTGTTCTTTCAGCCGTGGTCGTCCATGCAGATTTTGTACTTCACCAAACTCGGCGTTCAACACTGCCTTTCACGAGAGTGATGTTCAGGTTCGAAATCTGCCCTTGCACCAAAACCACGTTGCAAGTGCTAAAATAAATAGGCAGCTAGGCACAGCACTGTACGGCGTTAAAGATGAATCTCCACTCACAGATGTTGCCTATTTTGATGTGACAGTGCAACTGCCTCCGGACTTGATGCACGATGTGCTGGAGGGAGCCATTCCACATGTATTAAGGCACATTTTGCAAGGCCTGCTTCGTTCTGGAGTAATTAGGCACTCAGACCTTGATCGTATCCGCACATTCGTTTTTGGTGCTCACGACAAAAAGAACAAACCGGAAGAAGTCGTGAAATCCTTTCTTAATGGGCAAAGTGCATACAAGGGAACAGCTTCTCAAAAGTGGTGCCTATTCAGATTTTTTTCTCTTATGTTTGCAGATATTGTTCCTAAACAAAATGAGCACTGGGAAGTGTACCTACTTCTGAGAAGCATTGCAGATATAACATTTGCCGACAAGATTCCTCACGACCATTTGGCATATCTGCAAGATGAAATACGATTTTTTTTATCTTCATTTGCTGCTCTCTACCCTGGTGCAATAATACCCAAACTGCATTTCTTGATTCATTACCCTCGGCTCATCAGTGAACTTGGTCCACTAAAGCAATACTGGTGCATGCGATATGAAGCCAAACACCAGTACATGAAAACTATTGCACAGCGCAACCAAAACTTTCGAAATATATGCAAGTCTATCGCAGAAAGACACCAGTTGCTGCAGAGTTTCGAATTTTCCAACTTAGAAGTGGACCGTGGCATACAGACTAAAAGATCCAGGCAGCTGAAGCTAGAAGACTTGTGCTCATACATGCGCAAAGTTGTCTCTCCTGGCATTCCAGTGTGGGAAGTTGGTTCTGCCGAGGTGGAAAACTTGGTTTTCAAAAAGTTCGATGTAGTCATCCTAGAGAAGCAACAGCTGCCACTTTTTGGCCAAATAAGAAGGCTGTATATTTACTGCGGAAGCCTTTTCCTGCTTGTAGATGTGCTCATGACAGTCAGATTCGATCGTCACCGCTGGTCGTATGTTGTCGACAATACAGACGAGCAAAAACTTGTACAGCCCTTCAATCTTCCATCACCTCAAGTTCTTGACCTATATTTTGGTGCTGAGCTGATGCTACGGCCTGAAATTATGATTGTTGAATGATGTCCAAATTGTCATCTTAGACAGCTTTTTGTCACGGGCTGAATCTAAACTACTAGTAGCGTAGCCAATGTTTTTTTAGGAGAGGGGTTTCAGTCATACTTCATATATTTTTGCTCTGGAGTTTGTGTATTTGGAAATGTCCTCCCTGGCTACGCAACTGAAGATGACGTATGATTTTATGTTACATCTCTCTTTTAGTGTATGGTTTCTAGTGTGCTGTCTTTACTGTATTTATCTTTTACTGTACCTGATGCACCCTTTCATCTACTGTTTTCTAACCAAAGCTTGTTACATTCTTTTTCTTTTATCAGTGTTATTGGTCTCTTCCCACTGTATTGCTGCAGAGCGCATGGCACTTTGTGTGATAACAAATTAAATGATATCCACCACATTTATAGTGAAACGCATTGTGCATGGTTACTTTGTTACATATTGCTCTGTTTATTTAGTAGTATCCGGAGCGGATAATTGATATGATTGTTACTTTGGACTATCTGATGCGCACATCTGCTGTTAATGTGAAATTGCTACCTTCAACTGCAACCGAAATATTATCATTCAGCGAACAATTTCGGTTAATCAACATGAAACACAATGGGCAGCCACAAAGTTACGGCTTAGGGCCTGTTAGCTTAGAGTTATGCAAATGTACAGCTGTGAAAATTTACACCTATAGAATATTTTCTGTTTTTTACACATGGTGCCTATATATATATATATATATATATATATATATATATATATATATATATATATATATATATATATATATATATATATATATATATATATATATATATATATATATATATATATATAAGGGAAAGAAGTGTATAATTAAGGGCTCGTGTTTGCGTGTTTTGACACAATAATAATGAGATCTAACAGACAATAATGCCAAGAGGAAAGTATAGGGAAAGGTATTAGACCAAATTGTAATGTAAACGTGAAGAAAGAAAAGTGGGTGAAAAAATAACTTTGCCGTGGGCAGGGACCGAACCTGCGACCTTCGAATAACGACCTTCGAATAATATATATATATATATATATATATATATATATATATATATATATATATATATATATATATATATATATATATATATATATATATATATATATATATATATATAAGGGTCATGAACCACCCCTGGGCTTGGTGAAGAGAGAGACCGTGATCAAGTATAGAATTTGTATTTCAATACCTTCAACTACTCAACATTTCAACTCTTTACTAACAAGAATACGAAAAAGTTAGTAATACCTCAAGTGAGGTAGTAAACGTTGCAGCTACTATACTTCTTTGCATGCAGCTAGTAACTGCTTACTAATGTATGTAGTAAATAGGTAGCAAAGAGGTAGTAAAAATTCAAGAGAGGTAGTAACAGCTGCAGTTGCTACCCTATTGCAGTTAGGTTGCAACTGTTTACTAATGTAAGTAGTAAATAGGTAGGAAGAAGCTAGGAACGGTTCAGGAAAGGTAGTAACCGTTGTCGTTACTACCTGTTCGCTTGCAGTTACTACCTTTTTACTAACTTTTTTTTAAGAGTGTACTTCGTGGAGCAACGCTGTGGCGGTCAAGTCACCACGGTGGGTATAGAACGCCTACGTCGCGCTCAGCCAGTGACTTTACTTGGGACAAGAGACCATCGCTGTCACTGAATCACAACAGAGCATATAATGCGCGTTAGAGCTCCGAACGTGACATGAACAAGTGGGAGACGGACCGGGCCGAATGAGGGACGGGCTCCCGTCGTGGGAAGAAAGCTGGATCGACGTTTTCTCGATCGATGTTTCTCCCTGCTTCACGAGTGTACGGACGGTGGGGCAAGGCGGGTGATTTTTGTGCTGCATTGTACGTGGACCGGGGCATCTGCTACTGTCGCTTCTCGATTCTTCGGTGTGCGCTCTTCTTTCTATCGCGAGTCAAACAAAAAAGAGGGGGCGACATTGTGACGTCGAGATTGTGCCGTTGTCCCATGTACCGGTCGTGGCAGTGCGCTTCGCTGCTATTGGAAGTAGAACGAGGAGAAAGCTGGCGATGGAGGAACGTTATATCAATCGTGAAAGCCTGTTTTGTCGGTTGTCTCAGCTCTCTTCTGCCTTGACGTTCGCCTTCCGTTGTCATGGGTACTCGTTTCGTAATGCGTTTGATGTGACCTTATCGGTGCGCCGGAAGGGTGCTTTCCTGTACAAGCTTAGCCCGCGCGATCGAGTGTTCTATAAGGCATACGGCCCCTGTCCATTGCGTTTCCTTCTTTCGCTTGCAGCGATGCGTTGTAATGGCGATGCTACCTCACCTCTCGCTTCCTTCGTGTGCTACATGACAGGAGACCGTAAAAGTACGATGCTTTAGTACAGCGTCAAAGCCTGAACGTTGTCGTGCAGGCTTCAACAGGGCGGTGCGTTTAGCTCAGCGTGTCGCGATCACTTCCTTATTCGCACACCTTTACGCGGCATGAACGTCGCTGGAGGTGGACGTGTACACAAAGCACTAAAGCTTTACTGTTTCGTTGAACTGTGTTACTCCGCAGCTTTCTTTGTATCATCACTGTTGATAGTTGCCTACTGCACGCAGTGTTTGTATTGGCTGTCCCCTTTCTTTGTTCCAGAGCGTTCCGAATAAATCGTACAAGATCGCACTTGCATACTTCGCTGCGATGCACAGAAACGTCGTACCTGTTGCGAACTTATTACAAATAATGGGAATAATACCTTCGGAGGTTTGTGGAAAATGTGCACGAGAGATCGAATCATAATAATGACTGACGAGTTCGTTAGCGTTTCCTTAGATTTTTCAGGCCGTGCTGTCAACACCCTTCGACAACAATATCTCGCGCTCTATTTGGTGCCTTTTCATTTCGTGCTTTCAAATCTATGTTGTCAGTGGTTGCAGTCCAGTATAGACATTGTTATTGAAACGGATGAATCCCATGATGTATTTTCATCAGCTTCTTCTGAAATAGTTTGCCCCATTTATAACACACGCCCCTGTTCTATAAATATTGAGTCTGTGTACGAACGCCAGTGCGTTTAAGTATATGTGGGAGTATAGACGTTCGTGCAAACGTGAGCCGACATAAGGTTGATATTATTGACGAAGATGAGTAGGTAGGACGAGAGGTTGACAAAACAATGTGGAGCTCACTCAGACTCTATCACGAAATGCATTTTGCGCTTAGAACTTACTCGGACTCAAGACTCACCAATTTTTTCTCCTACAAGAGTCGCTCGAACTCGGACTCATCGAACTATAAATCACTCGCGCCTCGCTTCGAGTTAGTCTGAGTGAGCCGACTCGCGAGTGAGTTTGCCGACCTATTCGGTCGCAATATATTGCTCTTTCTGGGAAACCTGCAGCTGGTGCAGCGGGATTTTTGTTGAATTGTAGTGGCGCCGTTGGACTTTTGTATGGAGATCTTTTACGTTTTAGCAGAGTATACATTGATGTATGAACGCGTACGTAAACAGCGCATAAACAGAGCACCGATGACCGCTTGTGTCGCTTGTACAGTAACGTGTGCTTTGTTTCTGTGCTGCTTAAATAAGTACTTATATATAGAATTTTCAGGTTTATTTGTAGTATTCTTTCTCGTTGTTTTAGTCGCGGTAGACAAGGTCGATGTATGTAGTTCTAGTAAATCCAGAGCTCTTCTATCGAACCTTGTCGAAGCGAGCGTTTGTGCATTGCTGAAGAATTAATTAGGTCGTATAATGATGCCTATGTGGGTCACCATAAATTTATTTAGTGGTTATATATCTGAATTTCCATTATTGTGGTTGTTATTATTTTTCGCTGCTCTCTTATAACTGAATCGCTATATCCCCCGCGGGAGAGCTTTGATCGATATAATAACGAGCACGCAAATTTTCTTTTAAAGACCGCTCTCGCTACTTCGGAAGACTAAATTGCTACCTGCCACAGCTCAATCGACGCGCTTGGCATTGTGCTTTCTAAAATCAATTTCGCGCGAGAAGAAATTACACGCACCAAGCTGAACTTCACGTATCGTCCGTCTCCCACAGACAATGGTTGTTCGAACCTTCCTGCTAAAAAAAAGAGGTAATAATAACAAATTAATAATAATAATAATAATAATAATAATACATCAATAATAATAATAATCAATACAAATACGGATGACAATTGTTTCATTTCAGACCACGCAGTAGGCTGTCTATCTCACGTTCGAAGGTAGACGGTGCATGACAAAGCCCGAAAGGCATCGCAATAAATTCGCACAGCTAGCTTCTGGGCAGAGAAATGATGTCTCCGCTTCGTCGGCGAGTGGCATGTGCAATAACGCCGTGGTTTTGCATTCTTAAAGGCAAACCTTAAGCGTCCTCTTAAGTCTCACCCCACCCAAAAACTTTCTGCACCTGAACGTAGCTTGTCTGTGTGCTATCATCAGCGCCTCCGCCTGCGTCACTTCATGCATCACCTATAGTCAATCATGGCGCATATAAACTAATAAAGCGAGCACTCTTCACCCAACTGTCGCTTTTTTTCTCCTTTGGTCTTCTCCGTTCTCAGCACTGTGGCGCGCATTTCTCACAAAGCTACACCTTCTAAGCCTGGTAATTGAATTCAGTTTTAATGGGACCGCACCCTGTCCTGCTATTCTCAGTTCGCCGAAGACAGTTAAAGAACAAATGTCCACTCTGCGAGAGGGCAGAAAGAACGCAAGAGCAGAAAAAGAGAAAGAAAGAACTGAATGAATAACTGAATATTTAGTAATAGCGATGCATTCGCTGAAACCAAAGAAATATGAGAAAATGAACATAAGTGTTAAAAACTAAATTCGTTTACTGATCAACCGGCCACCTTCAGACTGGATGATGAAAGCTGATCCGTCGCGGTTTCAATGTTAGTAGATGATTTATTTTTTTTAGACGTGTGCGCACATGGCACGGAGGGACACATTACACGAGGGAGGGACATATCACACGAGGGAAACGGCATGTCGGGTGCAATACAACTAAACGTCTCGACCCCGTCTTGTTCCTTTTAGTTTATATATTAATTTTCTTGCTTTTTTTCGATGCGGCCGTGATGGCGGCGAACAGAAACGAAAAGACGAAGGCTTCGTCGCTATGCACCCAAAGCTTGGCCACTGGGAACTCGCTGTTGTTCGTTTGATGTCCGCGTGCCGTTCGACATGTTGTCAACGACGCGCAATAATTTTTCTTGAACCATGGAAGTCTGACTATCATTGAATGACAAGATGTCGTATAGCCTTTCTAGCTCCTCGGTTGCAAAAGCGTGACCCTCTTACGGCAGCGTCAAGTGTCGACGACCGCAGCGACTGCGAAACTGTACGGTTGACGTGCGCGTATACACTTGGAAGTGACAGCTCGAGCATAGGAAAGGCTTAGAGAGAGAGAGGGTATCGAATGAGACGGCTGGGTAAATAAGTATGGGACGAGGAAAAGAACACGGAAGTAAACGACGGTGGAAATGTCCGCCTTCCACGAACCCGTAGGGGCAATGAAAATATATAAACATCTGTAGTGGCACTAGCACCGAGTGACAGTCTTGTTACTTTTCCCAAGCACTTCCGGTCTTCCGAAACGTACTTCTGGTTTTCCGAATATGCCTGAAAAGTGTTACAAAAATACACATTCATGGTTGGGGTTCAAGTTAAGTGTTGTATTAGATACGTACGATATCGGTGTGCAGGTTTGCTTATGCGTTAGTTGTAAGCCTGTGCAATTAATAGGAAATTAATTGAGTTTACCTAAAGATTGTGAGCAGCTAGAATCGCTACGGTGCCTGGCGGAGCTGATGAGCTACGCGTGCTTTCCTTCCGTTGGTTGCGACCATAAATATTATATACTGCGGTCCTCGTCCTTCAGTGAGGCAGCGCCATTTCGTCGGATGTACTTAGAAGCTCACCTTAGCGTATTGTGGTAGAAAGTCATGGAAGGGTTCGTGCCCGTACGTCACATATCTTCGCTTCATGCTCATGTATTTGTGAACTTACACAGTACCTAGCCATTTTTCTTTTCGCTTCGTGTCGTTGCGCCTCGGTGCTTAAGCTTAGCATACTTCGAATTTGCTAGCGTATGCCTTTTGCCTTGCACATTTAACGAAGGACCTATTTTTCCATCATTTTCATGTAATTTTGTTTAGACGCATTATAGGCGTTTGCTAACAAGGTAATATGCGATGCATGGAGGCGTATGTATGGAGGTGCGTTAACGAAGCATAGTCGTGCTCGGGTAAGACGATCAGGGGGTGGGATGTGGGGAGGGGTGGGAGGGTCGTTTCTCGTTTCCTCCCTGCTTTCGAGTAGTAAGGACCTCAGTGGAAATGTTTTGGGAAGTAGGGGTTGTCTGTGGTGAAACTTGAGTCCCCTCGGGTGCACGCCCGTGCAAGGAAACACTGTAAAGCTTTTTTCAACGTGGCAAAAAAAAAATATTGGCGATCTGGGCACAATCTTGTAGTGACCTTAACATTATATATATATATATTATATATATATATATATATATATATATATATTATATATATATATATATGCAAAAAAGTATGCCCGCAATATCTCGGAAAGATTTTTCGTGCATCGATGCGGCTTTTGCCTGCCTCTTTATGACAATGTGCTTACGAAACCAATGTAATATTTAGGCGCACGTCAAACAAGGGTCCAACAATTGGCACTTCCACACCTCTGTGTTCCTGATAATCGGGGTTTTCCGTCTAAAACTGTATAATAACTCTATTTGATTTATATTTATTGACGTGCACATTGTGTGCGCACGTAGTACGGATGTTTTTGTAATTAGGCAAGTCGGTTCCCACGCACTGTTCGAGGGTACCAGTGCGTGTGGGAAAGATTATTCGCTATCTGCGACTATCAGGGCTTGCATTATCATTACAACAGGTTTGCGCACTGGGCGGAGGGTGGGGGTCCCCTAGTCACGTAAGAAGGGGGGGGGGGGCGCAATTGCAGCTCCATAGATTTTATAATACAAAGGGGGCGCTGCGGCGAACCACCTTCGGCCCCCCTTCCCCTGAAGGGGAATTGTGCTCACGCCCATGATCGTTATACGCGACCCTTACTCGCAGAAGTACTCGGCTTTATAGGGAAGCGTGGGTGGTAAAAAGAGCGGCTGAACAAGAAAAGAAATGGGAAGCGAGATGGGATAAGCCAACAAAATACGATGAATAAAGCGAATGCCCCCAAAAGGCATTGCGGTGTAAGCAGAGATTCAAGGGTATGAGGAAATCGGCGGTGGGGGAGGGGGAATACGAGCATACCAGACTTCGAGTGCTTACGTGTATACTGCTTTGCCCAGCGTTCTTGCAATCGAAAACGAGGGTAAGTGGGAAAGGGCGACGCACGCGGCACGGCGGAAGGATTTAATGGTGGTGGTGGTTAGAAGAGGAAGAAGGCGCCTAATTTCTGCAGCCCGGTAGTGAGCACGGCGCAGCGCCTGATTTAATGAGTCCTCGTCCCACGCAGTGAGCCAGGAATGCCGAGACGTCACATCCCTCGTCAGCCATACGACGAGGCAGCTATCCCAGGGAGCAAGCGAAATAGTGCAATGAAGAGAAAGAAAAGGAGGAGGGGGAGGAGGCGCGCGCAGAGGGGAAGCAGCAGCTGCGTGGCACGCGCCGCTCTTTATCCAAATAAAGTGAAACGGGCGTAGTGGCGAGGGAGGGCGTGCAGTGGCTAGCCGCGTTCTTCGTTGCCAAGCTTTTTTCGAGAGCACCAGTAGCGCCGTCTTCCTTTTCCTCCCTACTCTCCGCACCTTCCCCATTTGCCCCGACGGACTTACGCACCCTCGCACTGCACTTTGCACTGTTCCAAGTCAGTGACCCGGTACCGCTTCATCGCATTTAGTTTCGTTTCATTCCCTCTTCCCTCCCTGTACTCCTTAGGTACTTTGCTTAGAACGTTACCTAATTTTTTTTTTTCTCTCCCGAAACTGCCCTCTTCTCCTGTCCGTGCCGCTGCATCTCCCGTGTTCCTCGTTTACGTGCTCGTAATGCCACGCTCGTTTGCCGCAACTCGCGGAGGCCCAGGGCGCTTGATGTCTCCTCCGAGGCAAGCTCTTGGGAGGACAATTGATGGCTTCGTTGCGCCTGCGGTGGTGTTTGCCCGCCAGTTCTTCAGGCTGCTGTGCGTACTTATGTAAAAGACGGACACCTGCGGCGTCCTTCCGTTCTTTTGTTGTTCTTTGCGCGAATGCCATTTTTTTACTGGCTCTCCCCTTCCCACTCGTTTTGATGATGACGCTCACTTCTGACCGAATTCAGCGTGTCTCGAGTTGAGAGTACTTATCGCGCTACCGCGTATTAAATCACGTGTACCACCAATGGGTTATGTTTTCTAGTAATGGCTAAGTTATGGTTAATGCTGAAAATCAGCTGTCATATGACTACGCGTCGTCTTTGTGCAAATTGAACGTAACGATCTTGCTGTGTACGTATTCTTTTTCTTACACCGTACCGCGTGTAAAGGTACATCCGTCAAGTAATAAGCCTGGTTCTAGTAAAAAAGAACCCGTAAGTGCTTTATCGGGGCTGTATCAGCCCACATTCAGGCCTTGCAGACTTCTACCAGTTCCCAAAGTTCAGAAGAATCCTGAAAGGTCGCTGTTTCGGTGATGTAACGAAGGCTCTGAAAAAGGTCATGGCAGGTGGTATTCAGACAGCCTTTGCAGACCATGTTTCGCTCTATAAGCGCTGTATTGACACCTGATGAAACTAGTTTGAAAAATCTTAATATTATGTACCGATTGGACCTATGATTAGGATTTACAAGATCCGGTCTCAACACCTACAAACTGTGTACACTAACGTATCCGCTGCAGATTGTTTGGGTCCACTTCTGAATCGATGCGTGCCTTCCGGTATCTAATTGATAGGCGTTATGTTACGGGTGTGTACCAGCACATTCTGGAGCTGACGATAAAAGCTGCCGAATGTTACGCACAACCGCGTGCGTAAATAATGGGGCATGAGTGCGCAAGGAAAGAGCTTCGCATGTATTTGTGTATAAACGTGGCCGGTAATAGTGCCATGTCTTATATTGAATGATCGGCGTGAACCAATAGATTTGGGCTATCCCGAAATCATGAGCAAGCAAGGTGAAGCAGGAGTATTCTGTGAGAACATAAAAAAAAACCTTTCCTTTTATTGATTTTTTTTTCAATAAACTTGGTATGAAGAGAAAAGGAGGAAAAAAAATAACTGAAGGGAAGGGAGCACGAAAAGAAAAAAATAAAGAAAAGAAAGTAAGATAGAAATATGCCAAACCCGTTGTCGCTTACCACTTAACATACGAGTGGAGTAAAAAGGTGAATATGGTGGTGGACATAGAGCCCTTTCTAATTGGATTTGCGTCACCTGCATTGTGACATTTCGTGCATGCATGCACGTATTGTGGGGTGATTTTTTTTTTCGCTTTCTTATAGCCGAGTGGTTTCACGTCTTCATGTCATCGCTGAAAAACGCTTGCGTATGTATAGCGCTCTCTAAGCTTGCCCATATATTATCTCCACCTTTGTTTCAGGCTACGCCGCCGTGTGTCCGCTCGGTTAGGACGTCTACCTTTGATTCTGGGACAAGGGTGAGTGTATCGACCCCTCTCTTTCTCTCTCCTTCCTGGTGTTTTTTTTTGTTGCTTTTTACTTCTTTCTCGTCGTTTAAGTGCGGGCGCTGTAGGGGCCCGGACTCTGGTATATATGCTATTGTATGCTGTGATCGCTTGGCGTATCGCGCGCAGGCGAAAGGAACCACGTATACAGCGCAGCCACCTGTATAGCGTATTGATTGCGTGCTTGCGCCAACACGTTTTCTTTCTCTTCTACTTCGAGCGCCCTAACGATCGTAATATTTAAGTACGGAGCACTTTGAAAGCTCGGGTATGCTGTCGTCGCTTCGCATAACGCAGACAAAATCGTTGATAAATATAGAAGAAAAGAAGAAAGTGAAAAATAGAAAGAGATAATGAAAGAAAGGACGAAAATGGATATGAATAGGAGAGAAAGGGGAAAAAAAAAGAGAAAACTTAAGAGGAACAATTGAGAAGGCTGCGCATCTTCCAACTTTCTTTCGAGCTTCACACCACTATAGTGCGAGGCTGCATAATTTTTTTCTTTTCGTTTCATAACGTTGTTCCCCAGTGGGGCTCTCTGCACCTCATAGGCCGTCATCAGCCTGACGCGTCGCTCAGCATTAGGCAGACGCTATTTTCACGTCATTTACGTGCATTCGCAGTTACTGCACGTTAAAGGAAGCGAACGATAAAAAGGCGAGAAACTACAACGAAAAAAGAAAGAAAGAAAGCAAGTGAGAAATTGCAGATATCACGCGATATTTTATTATACGGTGACCGGCATAGGTCGGCAAGCTCACTCATAAGCCTCGCCGCGGTGGTCTACTTACTGGCTAAGGTACTCGGCTGCTGACCCACAAGTCGCGGTATCGAATCTTGGCTGCGACGGCTGCATTTCCGATGGAGGTGGAAACGCTGTAGCAGCCCGTGTGCTCGGATTTGAATGCACGTTAAAGAACCCCAGGTGGTCGATATTTCCGGAGCCCTTCACTACGGCGTCTCTCATATCATATGGTGGTTTTGGGACGTTAAACCCCACATATCAATCAATCAATCAATCAAGCATGTTCACGTCGGTAAAGTGCGTAGTTATCGCTTCATCTTACATTTGCGATTGCGGGGATTGTTTATTGTCCCTTTAAGATGGCTGAAGAAATCAAGCTCACTCATAAGCCTATATACTCACCGACATTCGGATTTTGACACCTATCCTAGCGAGTCTTGGCGAGTAATGTTCTTGTGAGAAGTAGTCCACGTGCGAGTGAGGCTGAGAAACTTCTGCGAGGCTAAGTAGGAGTGAGCCTGGTTGAGAAAGTTTTGGTGAGTGTGAGTGTGCCCTAAGGGCAGAATACACTTCACGAGTGAGTACGAGTGAGCTCCACATTTTATAACTTTTTTTTTATGTTGACCGCTCGCTGAATTGAATACGTTAGACTTCCGAAAGTCAACAGTCTGCATGCGCTCGCGTTTACATACTGGACCACAAGGATTCATGATAGTAGTATCACTAGAGCAAAATATGGTGCTGTAGTTTCGATCGAAGTTGCAATGCAACAAGCTTCAGCCAGTATCGGAATGACGGAGAGAGGTTGTGCTCGTTTGGAAGCAGTTTGAGAAGTATAGCCGAGTTCAGTAAGCTCATTTCCTGTCAACGTCATTTGTGATTAATTACCTGGTGGCTTTCGCTAATCATATGCGCTGTGTCACCGGTTGTGCCCCCGTGATCTCCGACGACAGCGCAGCTGTGGCCGACTGGCTCGCCCTATACGCCATCTCCTGACGCCGACAAGAGCTCTCGCTGAGTGGTGCCCGTCTTCAGACTTCTGCGACCGTGTCCGTCTTTCCTATCTTCTCCTTACTTCCGTATGTGGCTGTCCCTGTGCCTCTCTCCCCTCTTGCTCCTCTCTCTATTTCTATACCTTTAATTCCTATCCTTTTTAATCCCTTCTCTACCCCCACCCCTCGTGAGCTACTGTTGAGGTTTCCTCCCCCTGAGGGACAGTTACGAGGCTCACTTTTATCTTCTTTTCATTTAAGAATCACCTCTCCCCCTTTGAAACTACAGCTTTCTGCTTGACTATAGTTGACATATGCTCAAGCTTAAGAATGCCCAATCAATAAAATGCTGAATTGGGCTGTTCGTTGTGTCTGCGTTAGCGCCATTGTTAAGCTTGAACCTTGCGCGTGCATTCGTTGTCGATTCCTCTCGCGTGCGGTGGTGCGTCAATACTGCGACACGTGAAGCACGCAACAACCACAACAGCATAGCCCCATGGCGTTTGGCAAAAGGCGTGCTTGCGCACCCGGCGGTGTACACATGCGCCTCATGCGCGGCGTGGTGACATCACTAATTCAATGAATGCGCTTTTAATTACATCCCCTTTCTCGATCCCCTGTGGCACCCTGCAAGACGCCGTGCATGTGTACGGGGAGTATAATGACTAGGGCGGTGCGCCTAATTATACCGTGGTTCCTGCGCGGCGCCTAGCACCGCTTTCGTGCTCTCCGCCTCTGTCACACTCAATTGCTTCGCTTGAGCGAGCCTTAATTTCGCTTTCTTTCTTACATTTTTGAATTTTGATGTCGAGAAGCTTCGCAGTCATTTCAATGACGCGCTATACGCGAGTAAATATGCGTAGTCGAATGTTTTCTCACAAACGGAACAGGGGTGGGTGGAGTAGGGAAGAGGGGCGATAAAGAACTTGTTTTGGAAGCAACATGAGAAAGGCTGTAAGAGATCTTTTTGTTTAGTTTTGTATATGCGTGCGTCATTGTGCACACAAAGAAAATTTGTACCCTCAAAAATACCTGTGTATAGGTTGCCTATGAAGACCTTGTAGGCTTATGTTCTCACAACGCCGGACGTCGTAATCCGAAGGTTCTAAGTTCTTCAGGGCCACCGACGTTTGTAAAGATGATTTTCGTCAATCTTAGCTTGTTTTTTCTTGGTCTATAGTGACTGTTGAATTCATTTGGTTGCGTTTTAAAAAAAAATCCTCCGAATAATTCCCTTTCATATGTCATCAGTTATTTAGTGGGTTATAATGCCAGACTCTGCAAAGAGTCGATTTGCGAACGTTCCGACGTAGCGAATCGTGTATGAACTATAAGAGAGCTCTCGCAAAGTGGTTCTAAGAGAGAAAGGAAGAGAAAAGTGAGCCCCGTAACTGTCTGCTTCAGGGAGCGACACCTCAACAGTAGCTCACAAGGGATGGGGATGAGGAGGGATTAAAAGGATTAATAAAGATTAATAAAGGTGTAGAGAGAGAGAGAGAGAGAGAGAGAGAGAAAGAGAGATGAGGGTAGCCAGAGAGCGACGACATATCAAGGGGATAGGAGAGATAGGAAAGATGGAAACACGGTCACAGGAGTCCGAGGACGGGGCACCACTTGCGAGAGCTCTTGTCGGCGTAAGGAGATGGCGTAGAGCAAGTCCAGTCGGTCAGAGCTACGCTATCGTCGGAGGTCAGCGTCAGGAGATGACGTAGGGCGAGCCCAGTCGGCCAGAGCTACGCTGACGTCGGAGATCGCGAGGACACAACCGGTTGGCACGGAATCCAGCGAGCGAGAGAGCTCCCGCAACATGCTGCGGTGAGTTGGGTCCACGGTGTGGTCGGGTCGTAGCCTTCGCTCAAACCCGCCGCGCAGTTCAAATGTGCTTGCTCGAGCATCCAGCGTGAACGACGTATATACTAATGTGTAGTACACTCGGGGCTTACTTAAAGCTGTGCAGATGATGGCACGCTCATACCTTCTTTCCTCCTCGTCTGTTAGGTTTTTATTGCTAATTTTTATTGCTCCCACTGAGCTGTTCTTGTATTGTCCACTGAGATGCGAGAACGAGCCGCATATTCTCGCCCGGTGTGGATCTTCCCACGTGTCTCGAGTTTCGTAAACCCCGTCTCGCAGTTCGTTCCCGCGTTTTTTTTCTTTTTTTATTCTTTACTGCCTGTCCGAGACGGCTGTCCCCTTCTTTGACGCGTAATGTCTCCGTGAAATCTAATCTAATCGGGCAGCATTTGCGATTGCGCGATGCCGCGTGTGGTCTCTCTCTTTCCCCTCTAACATCCGCGTGGCGTGTTTTTCTGGGAGTGCCTTCTCTCTGTCGACGCCACTCGCTTATCTGCGTCTTTTGCGCACCGTAGTGGCTTTTGGTTATCTCTGTTCGTGACTCTGCGTTTTATAAGCAACCAATTCTATTGATTGATTGATTGATTGATTGATTGATTGATTGATTGATTGATTGATTGATTGATTGATTGATATGTGGGGTTTAACGTCCCGAAACCGCCCTATGATTATGAGAGACGCCGTAGTGGAGGGCTTCGGAAATATCGACCACCTGGGGTTCTTTAACGTGCACCCAAATCTGGGCACACGGGCCTACAGGATTTCTGTCTCCATCGGAAATGCAGCCGCCGCAGCCATGATTCGATTCCGCGACCTGCGGGTCAGCAGCTGAGTACCTTAGCCACTAGACCACCGCGGCGGGTCTATAAACACCCAATTTGCTCGAATGAAAGCTAGTTAAGTGTTTTCAGGGGCATCCAACTTACAAGCGCCTAAGTTACAAGTGTGTCGAGCTGCCGTCCATCAATAAATCCGACGACCCCGCATGTCAAAATCGGGTTGACTTTATTTTTATTTTTATTTGAATATTCCTTTGCGACGTCTGCTTTGTTAAGAACGGAAAGTTCTTATGAATGAGCGCTTGGTATACATATGCGACCGCTGGCTGTGAGTGCTGTCACGTTGCTCTATACGATGCTATATATGTCTATACCCCGTTACGTTTGATATACATGTTTGTGGCTGAATAAAAGTCCATTACTACTACGACATGTTTAAAGCGTTTATGCAGAATCGCTGTTGACTCTCTCTCTTACTGTCCATTCGAAAGCGTACGTGAATGTGTACATGTTACTAGGTACGAATAAAGGGTTTCTTCGGGATAAACGCTTTCTTCGCAGCGTTCCGCTGCAGCTTCCCGGGATCTTGCAACGCTAACATGACAACATATGTTCTTTAGTGTGTCCTCCGCGATGTGTCTATTGCTGTGTTATGCCAGCGATAAAGACCTTAAGAAGCTTGTAAAGTAGTATCTCTCAAAGAAGAAAGCAGCTCGGAAAACTTTCCTTTGAATACTAAGTGTTCGCAAGGTCCTTTGTGACTGTCTCAACGGTCGGGAACAACATCTTTCCTCCGCATGGTTTAACAAAAGAGGACATTTGTTAACGCAGAAGCCATTTTATGTATGGCTCCGTTTTTTTGTTTTTTTTTTTGAGCGCCTGTTTTGCGCTCTCTGGAGTTTAGCGTACGACGTTGAATTGAAGCTGCAATAATTCAGCCGGCAGTTTTGTTTCCTCGGAAACAGCATTATCATAAGGCGCAATCGCCTTCTATTTCCCTTTTTTTTTTCTAAACGTGCGTTGTTTTCGCAACGGCTGTGGCCATTACGTTCTTGTAGCTTAGAAGTGATGAGAACTGACGGGCGGCACAGCCAATCGAGAAAATGGACTTCTCTTTCGCGCTTGCGGCCAAGCCGAATACAAAGCATCCTCGCTTCTTTAGCCTTCAGACTGCCTTAGCGCAGCAGTGCATCCTGTCTCGCTTTTCTTTGGCGATAGCTCATTCCGTGAAACGCGTACCGAAGCCGCTGAAACGTACGCATATATGATTCTGTTTGTGTTCGACTTAAGTTGACCTATGTATTTGTTCAATCTTGTCTGTCCTCTCTCCTTAAACGAGGTGAAAAAGTTCCAGTTTGCGGAAACGTGTGGGTGACTGTTGTGTTGCTTGAAAGTACGAATTATGTGGTCCTGTCAGCTTTCCACTGGCAAATATGTCAAATACAGCTAGAATTTTTAAAAAATGAGCGGCAGCTAGATTAGATACGTTTAAGACAGTTATGAATTCTGTCCTGTTGTTATTTTTTGAATTCACGAAGAATTCGACTGCGGCGCCGCATCTTGTTTGGTGGGATCATGCGTCGCAAATGGAAGGAGAGTGCTTAAGAATAGAGAGTTTCAGTACTGCGGAATGGTGCTACGTACGCATCACGCAAGCGCCTTGCGTTACGTGGCGTCGTTTGCCACTAATCGGCTTTTAGTACGCCGTAGTACCCGCGTACGTAACGAGCGTGAAGCGTGTTGCGCCATCTGGTAGATCAAAATAGAAGCGCGTGTTGCTGACAACCAATGTGAGCCAATCCAAGTGTTATAGCCAGATTATGGCCATATCTTAAGCCACAGAGTCGGTCGGTGCTTGCCTTCGATGCCGCCATTTTGCAAAACGAAGTCTCGCGCTGTCGTGAACTTGTTCGAGAGCGGCGCGATCAGCTCATACGTACGCACGCACGCATCTCATGCGTGCGTACGTAGCGGCTGCGTACGTAACGCGATACGTGCGCGTTGCGGTCTGCGCATGCGCACTACGCAGAACGTGGCGTCCTTACGTACGCAACGCCGCCACGTACGCAGCGTACGCAGTACTAAAACTCTCTAATAACAAAAAAGGTATACTCTTCTCAAATGAGGCGAATGGCGTTCGTGTGTTTGCCTGGGGATTACTAGCTGTGCAGCCTGTAGTGAGAAGAGCGACGTTTATCCAGTGGTTTCTGATTATGTATCGATCATCTGCCCTTTTCTGGGACATACCTTGCGCAAAGGCTTAAACTTCCTTGCTCTCTTTTTCTTTTGTTTTTCTTGTGTTGAAATAGTTGTTTGTGCACGTAAACTATTTTAACGCACATGGCGAACTTCACAAGAAGCAGCCGTCCCAAGTGCAACGCCTTTATTTTCCTAAAAATACATTCCGTCAGATCTTATTCCGGAATTCAAATTTTTTATAACTCATTTAACCCTTTGAAGCCCTTTCGTATATACGACGTGTGTGACACTATACCACGGCGTTACTCAAGGAGTGCACTGCGTATAGCGTTAGCCGCTTGGATTGTATTTTCGCAGCTGGCCTTTATTTACTATATTTTTTTTTATTTTAGTACCACTCTCGTTTATACGTCCGTGGTGTCCCAATATCATATCGTTCTCCGATATCCCTGCTGCAGAAGCGAGAGCGTTGTTCTTTGCAGCAATCTCTGTTGCTTCCTTCCGTTAGCCCAGGTGTTGCGTGATTCGCGTCATTTACAGCTTTTTTTTTTCGTCCCTCGCCGTAAGACAAAGAAATAGCAGCCGTAGCCACGCTGTGGCTATAGGCTTCAGTGGCCTCGCACCGCGGCTATCTTTCCTCGCCAAGTGACACCCCCACGGCGCTGCCGCTGCCCGCAGCGCGAAGTCACACACGGCGCTTGTGTGTCTCGTTCCTGTTCGTTGTGAGGCGCGTTCTGTGTTTGCGCTGTTGATTTTGGGTCAGGAATACGTGCGAACTGATCCCAAGTGAAGTTTTCACTGTTTTGTGCGCGGTTCTGATCTGTCTTATGTTTTTAAGATTTCTTCCTTGTTAAGCTCGTGCGTATAACACGAGTCACAAGCTTGTGACATCGTCAGAACTGTAGCTGCAGACGCGAATGTATACGGCGAGACAAAACCTGGAAATGGCGTGTCAGCCGTGGACAGGAGGGCTATTGCGCAGAACTATAGTGCAACGGGTTGTGGCAGGACGTGTGGTGTGGTCCTGTTTCATCCCGTCGTACAACTTCTGCGCTTAACACTGAATTGGAATTACGTGATTGAAAGAAAGAAAGAAAGAAGAAAGAAAGAAAGAAAGAAAGAAAGAAAGAAAGAAAGAAAAAGGAAAGAAAGAAAAAAGGAAAGAAAGAAAAAAGAAAGAAAGAAAGAAAGAAAGAAAGAAGAAAGAAAGAAAGAAAGAAAGGAAAGAAAGAAAGAAAGAAAGAAAGAAAGAAAGAAAGACGAGTTTTGTACTGTAGTTATCGGCCTCTAGAAACCCTTCTGAAACTTGAGTGAAATCAGGAGCTGGGCCTATAAAAACTGCGTCACGTACATAGCAGCAGCTGAGAAAACCCGGACACCAAAATGCCGCTGTTACGTGTCGCTTTTTTTTTTTAGTACGTGGGATGCTTTCGCAAATGTCATGTACAGTAGGCGTGCGCCATGTCACTTTCTCGCCATGATTCTGCGCAGAAGAAGACTTCTAACGAGAAGCCGCCATCTTTTTCGGCTAATATTTTTTTTTAATCGAAGGAAGGATAGCAGACAGGCAGAAATCGGTGAAAATTAGTTGCAACCATTTGTGACACTTAATTTTTTGGCGCGCTTTTCTTTCAAACTTTCTCTCTCTCTCTATTTCCTTCTTTCTTCATTTCTTTCTTTTGTCTATTTTTAGTCGAGAACTTCGCGCTCCATTACTCTCGGATGCGGCAGTTCTCTTTTTGCGAGACGAGACCGTTTCGGCCATATATACGGCTAAGCTTTGCAACGCGCGGGCGGCCATTTAGAGTTTGATTCGTAATGACTTTCGGAACGGTGTCTCTCTGGGGAAGGCCGCTAATTTACTGACTCGCTCTCGATCCTCTCTCGTTCTTTCTATTCTTCTCTCCCCTTTTTCTGCCTTCTTTTTTTTAAAGCAGTATATCGGGCTCGAAAGTTACTTATGGCAAGATGCGAAAACGAGCCAAGACCAGAGAAGAAAAATCCGAAAATGGGGTGCTAAAAACACAAAGGCCGTAACAGATGATTGCGGGAGTTCTCGGCCGCGGCGCAAGAAATTGATCAGAGGGGGAAATGATTTATTTAAGATATCGATTTTGCGTCATACAAGCAGAGAAGTGGTGAGTGTAACGGGAAAGAAAATGGTGGAAGGGAGGGGGGCAAGGGGGGACCTTCCAGATTCTGTGGTCGTAAAAGCGTAAAACTTTACGCTCCGTCTTCGACGCTTCCAGCCGGTAGTCCTCCTGTTCCCGTTTTTCGACTCCGCAGAAGTATACATTGCTTGTTATCTTAGTTCCGTGCAACAGAGCGTGAAATGTGCGGTCGTTATGCAGCTTTGCACTTTGTCTTCTATAGTGGCGAGGCTTTCTAATTGCAGAATTAGCCGAAAAAAAGGAAAGAAAAGAAAAGAAAATGGTAAATGAACAGCGTAAAGGACTGGTTAATGCCCTCTGTTCATTTTCGAAGGACACGTAAGAAGAAATTACTAAACCACGTTAATGAAACGTTTTTTTAGGGCTAAGGCTCTACTGCGCTATGTCTCGCAAGGTCTACTATACCGCGTTGCATTGACCTTGAGCAGCAGCAGCGCAAGTATGGCAGGCGTGACGTCACACCACGTGATTCGTCGTGGAGAAGCGTCGCAGCGGCGCTCGTTCGAAGCCTCGCCGCTGCGTACCACGTGACCACGCAAACCTTTAGCTGCTGTATGTGGATAAGTACCCTTCATTGGGCCGTCTGTATTTGCGCTTCATACGCAAGCGACATGCTGAATCGAATCGTCCAGTAGACATAGCTAGATGACAGACTGTACCAAAATCGAAGGTACTGCAGATGTTGCCTGCGTGCAGTCTTTGCTATACCAGCTGAAACGTACCTTCGCTCATGATAACTATGTTTACAAGAGTGAAAGCTTAGCCGATTTTTCTTTTTGCTTTTTGGTTTGTTATATTGTTCTCTTAGTTCTGTGGTAGCAAGGACAGCGGCAGTATCTCGTAGAGTATATAGGTTTATTTCCGTGCATTCGAAAGTGTCTTTTTGTATTTGGGCTTTGTCTTAGTGAGAATGAATAAATATTGATGTATATAGTGGATGCTTGGTCACCGTTCAGATACGATTCAGAGTGTATCACTTATCGATAAATAAATTTAATTATAGGCTATAAACGCGCAGTTTAATTGCTACCTTTCATTTTTATTGTTCAAACGAAAGTAAATGATTCCGTACACTCAACCAAAAATCAATATCAACACGCCAAGTATGAGGAGAAGAAAAAATAGCTAATGCAGCCAAATTTACACATTGAAGGGCCAGTGGCACTACTTTAGTATACGACATCTGTAGTACAGCAAGTACAGTAATGTTAGCTTAACTAATACGGTCTACTCATGCATCCGCGCTTTAAGTCAGCCAACGTTGGGTGGTATTCGGAAATCGCACTGTCTGGCTTATTCATGTTCGTGCTGCATTCTTCTCCGCGCCGTACACAGATTACATTTCCTATCCTCTGTGCCTTCACGTTTGCTGTACCGTGCAGCCTATGTGTTACTCTCAGCGCGAAACACCGGCGCTGGCTGCGTAGAGCTGAAAAATAGAGCCGAGGAGCTAGCAGAAAATATCGGATGCGCTGCAAGGCAGTCGCAATAGCAGCCGAGTAACTGTTCTCCTGGGAAGCGTACCAGGCAAGAGACGTCCCTTTAACCGCCTCCCTTCTCCTGCCATCCCTCCTGGTGCGCCTTTTTTTTCTTTTCGCGTCTTCGCCATCTTCGCGAGGCCGATGAGCCGTGGCATAGCATGCGCGGCGTATGTAGTATACCTTGTTTACCATCGAGGATGCTTGTTCCTGGCTTTGCTCTGTGCCCGCGCTCTGTAGTAGAGCGCGTCTTCGCGGAAAAGCATTGAAACGTGGCGTTGTAGGAGATGAATATGGGAGATAAATACGTCAGCCGCATCGTCGAGTGTACTTTTTGAAAGAGGATAGCGGGAGTCTGCGAAGATTAAAACGCCCGAGGAAGTGAACCGTACGTCTGAATAAAAAATAATAATCAGTACATAAATAAATACGAATGTGTATTTGTGTCAGTCGCACCGTGTGCTTCGGTTTCTGAATCCAAGAGACGAGCCTAGAGACCATTATTGCAAACGACGAATCCGATATAGCACTTTTTAATCAGACGCATACATATAAAACAAATGCATTGCCGTAGCCGTTGAAGTGGAGAGGGGTTTGAGGATTCACCTCCCCCGCCCCGAAAAAATTTCAATTCCGCTGGTGTGTATGCACACATGTACACACACATACAAAGGCACACACACTAACGTGCACGAAAATTTGTTGACTTCTCTCTCCCCATCCCACTCCTGAATGAGAAAAATGGTTGCTACGCTCCTGAACAAACTTTGTTGTTGTGTGCTTTGCTTTTAGTTTGACGAGTTTGAATTCAGTGCATACATATACGATACCACGAAATGGCCGGAGGAAGCACCCCCCTCACAGGTTGTTAGACAAACTGTGGACGTAGTGAATCTGTAACAGCCTAACTCACGGCACTGTAATGTCGACTCGTATGTTAATGAGAATGGGTGTGCAAGTGCGTTGAGGTTTTACGGCCATGTTTCCGTGTAATAAACGCGCGCCCACCACAAGATTTCGAAATTGTTTGTTTAACGTCCCGTTATAACGGCACCTTCGTACACTGATGTACACGTTCGCAGCCCGTTTTAATGAAGTTAGTAAATAGCTGAATAGATTCTCTGTGATCCATGGCGTCGTTTACGCATTCGCACGAGCAGTTTGTGGCGAGGGTTGGTGGCATCAGTAGCGACGTCGGTAATAAAGTGGATATGTTGTCAAAAAATTGTGAGCCTATATAAAGCGCGCGCTCTGGTCAAATGAGGTCGGATACATCTATATATCTCTTGTATACCCAACTGGCTGGCCGAAATATTTTCTCGTGTTTACGGCGTCGCTTTTATGATGCGGTTGCGACAGCAAGTTTTGCCGCCGTGTCCACGACATGTGGCTATTTTTCTCTGATGGCTTCCTTTGTAGTTCGTGTTTTCTCCCACCTCAACAACTTACTGGTGACACTCGTCCTTGTTTTTTTTTTTAGCACTATGCGCTTTATTTTGATGAGGCCGTAGGCCCGCGATTTCATTTCGGAGTGACGGCCTAAAGGTCACAGTGCCCTATCTATGTAGACCTATTGCATCTTTGTAAACGGGAGTGGGCGCGTTGACGTACTCACGTGACGCTTATAGGGACGTCGCGGTGCGTGGGCCCCGCCCAGCCCGAAGCTTGCCACCGTTCTCTGTGATCACGTGACAACTGGCACAGAAGCTGCGAAATTGCCTCCGAGCACAGCGCGAAGGGGAAGCCAACCGCACGGTACATAAGCTTGATTGGTTCATATACGGTAACTATCAGTTATAATTTGTCTGCTATATAATGCTTTGTCCACGCAGCCATCCACCCGTTCCTTTTTTTTTTTTTTGTTTCGCGTGGCTATCTTGCGTGATCAACTGAACGCCGGGTGGTTATAGCAGCCATCTAAGCATAGGCGGGTCAGGTCTGAATAAGTAAACGTACAGGGAAGATTTGGGGGAAGCTCTTAGGATGAGTAGGGAGGACGCCATCTGCCCCCCCCCCCTCCTCCCTTGCCCGTCAACCTCGTCACCCTCTTGTGCTTGCCTATAGATTGGATTACCCATTGTATCTGTTGATGCGCAGAGTCAACGATAGAATCGAGTATTCTGTTGAGCAGCACACACACAAAAAATAATTTTACAGTAATACTTCGCCTTACGAACCCATTAACCAATGTGCCTCGCCAGCCTTGTCTGTCAGCGAGTTGAGAGAAAGTCGGGGGGTTTGCAATGTCTCTGCTTTTACTGCACGCGTCGACGTCGCGAGAAACGTAAAACCGATGGCGAGTATACGCTTAGCGGCAACGCCCTGACAAACACTCGTTCAGCCTGTTTGGTTGCGCGGTAATTTCAGTGCGCGTCGTAAGAGGGTGTCCGTAACTCGGTTTAACGGGTTCTTTCCGCTCGATGTCGCCGTCTTCTGTTGCTTCCTTATCTGACCTTCTTAGTACTGTTTTGCTTTCATCCGGGTTCATTTGACGTGCGTAACAGCCACCTTTGGTTTATGCTCCGCAGTAGTCTCAGCTCGAGTCTACCTATAGACCCCACATTTTGTTTAGAGCTTGCAGATGACCCTCTAGACTTGCGATAGTGCGAGAGAGGAGAGTGCGGTATTTATTGTTGTCGATGCCTTGGCGTCCCGCTATAAACCACTAACGGCTCTTCCATTTCGTACGTTCTAAGATCTAGCTTGTGATATTTCGCTTCATTCATGGTTCAAGAAAGGAAGCAGCGCAGTAAATATTTATAGCAACACATTTGGGTGGTCTTTAGTCCCAAAGTCGATACTGCATTGCTGAGAACGTCTTAACCTCAATAGCAAGTCTTGGTTAATGTCCAGTTAGGCGTTCAGCTGCGTACGAATCATATCCTTGCCTTTTCAATGTGGACGTGTTAAAATTATTTACATCCCAATCAACTTCTATTTTCGTAAATTTACGCGTGAAATATTTGTTGACATTTATGTTGTTTCTATTTCTGTATGGTAGTTCCGGCACCGTCTTCTTTACTACGTCGTCATGTGCGAATAGTCGTGCGGCAAGAAATAGCCCGAGATGAAAGGCCATCGTTACTGACATGATAGGCTCCTTAGCACACTTAGCGCTAAGGACACGACCACGCAGGAACACAAAGTAGAGCATAGACACATAGCCTATGTCTATTAACTGCGTGTGTCCGTTTGTCCGTCCTGTGTGGTTGTCTTTCTGGCGCCGAGTTTATACTGTTCATAATAAACGCCCGCGAGCTACAGCCCGACAGCGCGCACTGCTAGCGATCTACTCTCTTTCGATTGGCGTTCTTTCGCTCCAGACATTACGACATACCATATATGAGAAGCTGTCAGCCCTTGTACCTTAGAAGTGGGAAAGCGGGACAGTTTTCTTCAAAAAATATCCCACGCGAAGACCTGTTTTTGTCATTTATGGAAACGCCTTCCTCATCAGACACCAACCATGCAGACGAAATTTTATCTGTGAATAAGCGGTCGTTTCCTGCTCTAAAGAGTGGCTCACAGTTTGGCGTTGTTCACGCACCGGTTGAGAAGTAGATAGTGCAGTCGATATGCTAACTCAGCGGGTGACATACCTGGACGACACAAAACCGCCGCAATGGTCTAGCGGCGCTTCACTGCACACCTAAAGGTCGCGGGATCAAATTCAGGCAGCGGCAGCCGCATCTGGATGTAGGCGCGTGTGCTTGGATTTAGGTGCACATTAACGAGCCCCAGGTGGTCTTTCATAATCATATCGTGGTTTTTGTTACTTAAAACCCCAACGAATGCAACTACTAACTATATAGTTGACAGCGCAAGCGGATTGTGCGAGCAAGAAAACCTATGGAAATCTTGAGGAGTCGCTTAAATTTATCGAGAGAACTTCAAACACGCCAGCCTTTCTAATAGAAAAGGCGCTGCGCTCGCTTTGGTATCACTATACCAAACGAAAAAAAAATAAAGCCGATCAAACGTGTCAGCTATAGCTTTCGCACATTGTCGCGACTAAGTGCCGTACGATAAGGTCGTTTTGCAACTACAAACGGCTGCTCACCCTTCTTGCCTAAGCTCCCGTCTCCGCTGCGCGCAATGTGCCACAAACGAAAACAAAAAAAGAACAGCACGTTGAAGCCCTTTAGAAGATGACACCTCGACGCGACGTCGCTGGCGTGCGTGTCATCGAGCCTGGTTTCTTTCGTGTCGCGCCGGGTCGGGGTCCTCGCGGAACCAGACAGACGTGCTGTCGTCTTGTACGTGGAATTCAAAATATAGGACTAAAACGCGAACGAAAAGAACGAAAGAAAGAAAGGGCGGAAATGGGCTTGCGAGGTGAGACACGCCGGCTCGGTTGCAGAAAGGGGCTGCTGACGCAGCTCGACGCCGCCGCGTCGTCGTAAAAGAAGGGAAATTCTGCCACTTCCCCAAAGAACACAGTAGACAGCCGCGCGAACAAGTACTTCGCAGGGCGCGTAAACAAACCCGGAATACCCAGCCCCCTCGTGTTCTGGGAAGTGAGAGATCTTGAGCCTTTTCTTGTTTTCCTATTTGTTTTTTTTTTACTGTTTCTTTCAGTGCCTCTTAATCTTCTAGTTTTTACGGGCGGAAGGAATTAGGGCAAGAGATCATCTTTATTCGAACGAAACTCGAGTGCCTTCCCGCTCCCCCCTTATGAAACTTGCTGAGGAACGAGTCTGCCTTTGAGTGAAATGTCTCCTCGTTTCACGCCAGATGAAGCGATTAATTATGTAGCGGCTCAAACGAATACGCTAAAATGACGTAAATCTGCACCGCGGGGCGTTCGTTCTCGCAGGATTGAGAATTCGTAATTAAAGATGTTCTAGGGGCACAAAGCCGTGTTCCTTCCTGCTCTATTCAATCGATTCCAATAAACCCGTCCCGCCCCCCTCACCCCACACCCGGAAACTTTCTACACATAACGTGGTTTGCAGGACATCAGTGATCGGCCGTAGTGTTGGATCTGCCCACCTTTGACCGAGCAACGATGTGATGTAATGAAGTCATCATTTGCTGTTATGTGACCACAGGTTGGCGAGCTCACTCATGAGTCTAGTCTCTCGACCTCACTCAGACTCAGATCGAGCTACGGGTCTGAGTGTGACTGACTCCAGGTCAGTAATCTTGTGGTGAATCTGAGTCCGAGTGAGTGGGGTCAAAAGGAAGTTTTCGCGGCTGTAAGTCCGAACGAGTCCGGCTCGGGAAAAGTTAGGTTAGTGTGAGTACGAGTGAGCCCAAAGCGCAAGATGTATTTCTTGAGTGAGTGTGAGTGAGTTCTATACTTGTTTATTGACCTATACTCATGAGTCGGCTCAGTCGGACTCACTCAGGCCGAGTTTTGAGTCTGAGTATGCATGTGTAATACTTTTGTGAGTTTGAGCCCGACTGAGCCCTAAGCGCAATGTCACGAGTGAGTCGTCTGAGTGAGCTCCGCAATTTTCGCCGGTTTTTGGTCATCTCCCATGATGAAGTCATCCCGTAATGAATTTTCGCATAATTTCGTGTTGATTCCAGTGATTACTTTTCTTGTTTGATGAAGCATCTATGGCTTTCGGCTTAAAATAGCATTCAGAAAAGCTTGTGTGTAGGGTAGTTGGAGCGTACTGCAGGAAAAGGCTGTGTTGCGACGTTGAGGACGAAAAACTGTACTGGCTCAGGGAAAGCGCATCTAACAACTGAAGTTTATTGAAACAAATAGCAAAAAAGGGGAGAAGGGTGGAGTAACATACAATGGAGCGGGCACTGCAAGCAAACCACGCATGATCCTATTGGGTTGCTGTCTATGCCGTATTACACGTGCTTTTACCTTTTTTTTTTCATTTTATTTGTCTCTGTAAACGTGCTTTAAAAAAAGCATGTTTAAAAGAGCTTGCTTCGCAGAGAATGGCTGCTCGTGCAAAGGATCTAGAAAATTCGGTCAGTAATTGCGTACTTGCTTCGTGTGTCTTGGCCAGCCTTGTCATTGGCGCAGCTGCACGCGGAAGTGCTTACGTATTTAGGGTCAATTTGCTCGTGGAAGAGCGGTGATTTCACGACGTGTAATGCGATGTCCCGGTTTCAGCTCTTGAGGACTGAAATACCTGCAGTCGCTAGTCATCTATGCAACGCCTTTGTGTCGTGTCTTTAGTACGCGGGTCTGCAGGCGCGAACGGCATCTTCGTTTATCTAGTTTCACTGAATCGACTTTATGATAACAATTGTAATGAATAATAATACGAAGGTGCATATAGACAACAGGTGTGGTGTTATAGCTCTTCGACTATTTTATTTATTTTCTTTTACGGTTTGTGTTCATTCAGCTTTAACTATGTTTACGTAGAGTTCACCACGCTTCTCTATATGTGGCTTGTAATTACATAGTTGTGGTTACGGAAGCTTCTGTAAATAAGGAACAAATGCAATTTTTGTTTCCTGTAAAATCCACTTGCCTATTATTGGAATAGTTAGCATATTGAATCAATAAAGTGACACACTTGCCGCATTATTCGGCTATCCGATTTGAAGTCCGTAAACGTTGTAGAGCATTCACTTTTCTCAAAGGAAGCAGAGTAAAGCGACGTCAAATGCTTTTATGGCCGCGGCCCTTGAACTTGGTCGGAAAAGTTCTCGGCGTTCTTTTCAAAGGTTCGCTGCCTTCCCGTTCGTCGACCTCGCTCCGTAATCAGATCAAAGTCCTCACTGACGGGGTAATTTTCTGATTCGGACAATATACGCCTGCCTTATGTTCGTATTAGCCTCGTACGGAAACGCATGCGCATCACAAGTGCTCGGACGCCCACCGATGCGGCCGCCGTTCTAATGATTCGCTTTTAATGCGATAATGACCCGTCCCCTTATGAATTAATTCATTTTGCAGACTGCGCTCCTGACGAGTTTCATAAACATTGCCGCCTGGGGTTGCAAAGAAAAATAAACAAAAAAATTGCGGGGTCCCTTTGGGTATTCGCCTGAGACTACTCGAAAGCTTAAAGCCATCTTTTGCTTCTCAGTCTACCCTCACCCGGCCTGTTCCGAAGGCTTTGTGCACCTCTTGTTGTTTTGCATATAGCCTTCGTGATTGGGAGGCACTCGAAGCTTTTTGCACCTATTGTACTTTTACAGTCCCTCCTTGATGGCTCCACCCTTGACCTTAGGATTGTGCCTTGAGACGACGCGGACATGTGACGACTCGTTATATAACTTCATAGAGAACAGAGCGGGACAGATTGTTTTTATTTTTCAGTGAAATTATTTGTCGAAAAGCTGCATCATACAGCTTGTATGTGCCTATAAAAGGCCCTCGAATGGCAGCAGTAATATCAAAAGCGAGCGTGCATACCTATGTTTACCACATATCCAAATAAAATACACAGTTTAAATGAAACTCTGTGATAGCGCCAGAAAAAATAAAGCTGGCCATCTAAGGTGTATGATGACGTCACATGATGACGTCATAGCGTGATGATTCCTTGCATCTCTCGTGTGTGCGGGGCGGACGGTCCAGTTTTGTTCTTCATCAGTCATGTTTAGCGCTAGTCTTAATAAGATGGCAACAAAATTTGTCTATTGGAACTTCGTGTACATACCTTCGTGGGCTGCTTTCTGAGATCAAGATTGATTGATTGATTGATTGATTGATTGATTGATTGATTGATTGATATGTGGCGTTTAGCGTCCCAAAACAACCATATGATTATGAAAGACGCCGTAGTGGAGGGCTCCAGAAATTTAGACCACCTGGGGTTCTTTAACTTCTGGGATAATTATTGTCAGCAGATCTACCGCTGGTTAAACTGAGGGGCAACGAGAATCTTCTCTATGCCACTATCGTTTCATTGCGTTAGCTGTATACAGGGTGTCCCACATAACTTGAGCCTAGAATTTGAAAGTGAAAGGCACTTAGGAGACGAATTGACCCAAACTCTCACTAGCCTGTAGGTACTCACGCTATTTTTTTTATTTCTCCCCATACTAGATATTAAAAATTCCCAATTACCTATTTCTTAATTATGGTCCGGAAACCAAAAGTATGAATACTGAGATGTAGAGCACTTTCAGAAACCAACCACCGACTATGTCTCGTGCTGTTATTTTTGCCACATTGTAAAGAAAGCCCGCCAAATGTGAAGACCGCGAGCGCACTGCTACAGTGCTGCTATAGGCTATCTTTACAACGCGGAAAAAAAGTAACAGCGCTACACGTATCGTACAGGAAACAATTCAGTCGGTGGTTTCTGAACGTGCTCTGCAGTCCAGTGTTCGTATTTCGGGTTTACAGCCCATAATAAAAAAGATAAGTAATTAAAGATTAATAATTGTTTAGCATGGGGAGAAATGAAAAAAATAGCCTGAGTACTTACAGGCTAGTGCGAGTAGTACGCGTTTGGTTGAATTCGCCACTGAAGTGTCTTTCATTTTCAAATTCTTGGCTCAAGTTATGTGGGACACTCTGTATACATAATTGTTACAAGCTGCCACTCTAGCGTCGCCAGCGCGAAGTCGGCGACGGGAATGACAGCAGGTTGGTTCGTTCCGTACGCAAGCAGAGACAGTGAAGAGATCAGAGACGTGAGAAAACAAAACAAACTTTACTCTAGTGATATTGCAGCACACGGGATCTAATACAACACTTCAATACAGCTAACAAATTACATCAACACTTGATACAAATACATATAAAAACAATAAATCAGCTTACGCGAGAGAACTATTATAAGCTACACAAACTAACACAACAGAATACGGAGGAGAAAGTTCGAAGATATAAACAGGTGGAGGCATACGTGTGATGACCGGCAGCGTTGCGTCCCCGACGATCGGAAGCGAGAAGTCGAAGAGAGTTCTGGCACGACTGCGATGTCGGCGGTGTTGCAACGCTGGTGGCTCCGGGAGGCTAGTGCTTGCAGGTGACTTCGAGCAGGTTGAGCTAACTCGAGGCGAAGTCCCGATGTCTACGTTGCAGACGTTAATATCGCGTCACAGCTAGACGAACGGCTAAGTTTAGGTGGCCAGCCGATACAGAGCCACACTAAAAACTTCTAGAAGAGATGCTTGTTGATCTGTTTCTACACCATCTTGGTCAGCGACTAGTCTGCCTAGCAGGGCAAATACCTGCGCTTAAATCCCCCTCGTGTCTCCTCGCTCTTTTCCTTGGGGACAAGAGACCTCTACTTGGGTCCAATCATGCGCGTTTAATTGAGGGGAAACTCCGCCCCAAAAATATTTTGACCCCACCCCTTTTTAATAGGGAGAGGGCCCGCAACTAGCGAGAGTGACAACCTGTTGGGTTGTTGGCCACCAGAGCGTTTCCCACGCTTTTCTCCGTGGGAACGGTCAACCACTTAGCTCTCAGCCGGGCGTCTTGTAGTCTAATCCTTGTACGGGGTATACCGCGGCCTTCTACGACCTTGCAGACGTCGCCACGGTTACAAAAGGATTAACTGTCGGCGGCGACGTTCTAAGGAGAGCACCCCCATTTTGCACTTATCGGTTCCCTTTCATGTGCCGCCGTTTCTCACGGTCAGTCGGGGAGTACGGCGCCCGTTAATTGCCGTGACGCGGTGTCGCCGAAAATAGCCATCCGTGACAATAATGAATCGAGGTTATTCCTTAATTTTTTTTTTACCAGGGCATGCAATTTGGCTAATACATCTTGTCCATAGCACTGTGTTAGCTAACACCTTTACCTCGCTTTTTTCATGTCTTTGTGCATTGTGGCGAAATGGCTGCGAAGGGAGCGTCCCGGTTCTCTGGCGCTTTTTGCGGGAAAGCAGAGCCTCCATGAGTAAAAGGGTCGTCTTGCCTGAGTCTGTAGGTGTAGGCGAGGTGCTTCGCTGCTTTTATGTTTGTAGTTTGTGGCCCGCTATACGCTCGGCTACTCAGCGGAAGGTTACAGCGTGTATCGATGTTGGGCTCTTTAGATGGTGTCCCATTGGTGGCACCAGCACCAACAATGTTGGCGTCGCTGTTGCCTTTGAATCGCGCTTCCTTTGTATTAGGATGAATATGAGACTTGCAGGCTACTTGCATCTGGTTTTGCACTTTTGTTTCCAGTTACATCTGCACCGATAAGCGTGCCTGGTCGACCATGGTCTACAAAGACATGACAAGTTCAGTAAAAAGAAAGAAATTTTATTACTGCGTAATGTAGTGCGAGAGGCGCCATGTCGTGATTGAGGACTCGTCTAGATGGCTTCCTGATTCTGACGTTATCGTCACGGTTTAATTTTGCTGCAGATAATTTTACGTGCTCTGTGACACACACAGACGTCCTTTATGTGTTTTTTTTTTATCGTTAACCGCTCCTTCTTTCACTATTCCTTCGTGATCTCGCTATAGCGTTGAAACAGTGGGCCCTCTTTCAAAATCACGTGTCCCCTCTTTTTTTCTTCTTTCCACGTTAACAGTGGCGTGGGGTGCTCACAGTGCGTCACCAACGAGGCAAGCGTGCAGTGCCGTGCAGACAGGCTTGCAGTGCGCGGAAGGATCGGTGGCTCGTCGGAGCATGCTG
Organism: Rhipicephalus microplus; assembly: GCF_013339725.1. Taxonomy (NCBI): domain Eukaryota; kingdom Metazoa; phylum Arthropoda; class Arachnida; order Ixodida; family Ixodidae; genus Rhipicephalus; species Rhipicephalus microplus. The sequence continues at coordinate 132,687,881 of NC_051165.1, forward strand.
GCGTTTTCAATCAGTGAGCGTAGCCATCGATCGATACGAAAGGAGACCGGTGTTGGGGCAGACAAGAGGGGAGGGGGGCAGGTACCGTTCCTATCACCCACTCTACTCCTTCGCTGTGCTCCCATTCCGTCACTTGAATGGCCACCGATCGTCTAGGCCTTCTCTCGGTAAATTCCACGCTCCCCGCGCACTCGCCATTAGTAAATTGTGTTGATCTTCAAGTGTGCCCACCTTTCGGGGGCAAGTACGTTGTGATTGCGTTGTTGAGAGAATCCTGATATGACCCTAATTTAATACGTCCACATCCGGGTCATCTTTTATTACTTTCTTTTGATGAGTGTTCCGCAATGGCGACATTTGTGACGATTCAACATTGTGCTTGCATCTATAAAGACTCAGGAATTCGCTTGCTTTACGCCTGTGTGGATATTTTCATTTCATTTCATTTCATTTATTTACTCTCAAGGCACTGGGCAATACAGAGAGGAGTGGGGCAACAAATATTGATAAGAAGTAAAACAAAACATCAGGATTAGAATAAATTATAATGCACTTTTAAAAATGATTGATTTGAACGCATTGGCGTCTGTGATTGAAGCGATCGATGCGGGAAGGTGGTTGCAGTCAGTACAAGTTCTAGGGATGAAAGAGTTGAAGTGCTGGTTCGTATGGCAGAAGGGAACCTCAACTTGAATCAGTTTAGAGTCTCGTTGAAGTAATCTTCTTTCAGATTGCGCCAATATGATAGCCTGGACAGGCGGCGCACTCAGTGTCATATTGAAGGTCATGTTTCGAAGGAGAACAAACTGGCACTTCGTATGTCCATTGCTATGTCGGCGTGAGTAAGGGGAGGACGAGGAAGAAGTCGACGTTGGCTGCACTTCAAAGTCAACGCATGCAAATTTTCTGTGTTTGTACTGGAGGTGCAGTTGGCGCTCTAAATTGTGATGCTCACTTCCCCGACGCAAGCAGTACTTGTACCAGCTTTATTCATAGTATATGGGGTTTCACTTAGCTGCTTCGCACGTGCTCAAAGGTCAAACGCGTGCACAACAACCGTTTTCTGGGTTTGTACCTATATGGTAGAGCTAGCAGTCCAAAAAAAGATGCTCGCTTCACGAGTGTATGCATGGTTTCACTTTGCTTTCCCTCGTATGCTGACTTGTACAGTTATATATTGGACTAACGGGGCTTTGGGTTTAGTGCTGTTCCCTGCCCCCTGCAGCCACCCATTCATCCAACGCCACGATTTCGTAATTTACGCCGGTTTTCATCGGCGGGGGGGGGGGGGGGGGGGCTGCTGTTGTGACGTTTCTTTTGCGGGTGGGAACCTGTGTGTGACATACATAAATGTCTGTAGCAATCCTTTCCTTCTCTCGCCTACCACATGACGCCTGTTACTGTTGACGAACAGAGAGGAGACTGGGCGCTCACGTGTCGGCTAGCGACATTCGCATGCGCCTCGTTTTGGCCTTAACGAGCCTTATTGTGCCCCGCTGCCGCTGAAAGGGTAAGAAAGGCCTGCGGCATTTGTCTTCTTCGTCGGTCTTCTTCAAACACCGCTCGCTTCCTTCCTCCATCCTCCTCGTAGTGCAAGATTCGTTTACTTCCTTTTATCGCCGACCGTGGCGCTTTTGCCCCTCGCGTCCTTAGCTCAGCACTTCCCGCCATTCTGTACACGCACTTCATCTCGATGGTCTTGTTGATTTTTCTCCCCCTTCTGTTCTTATTCTCCATTCATTCGTCTCCTTTTTCGGGACCGTCCAGAAAGACTGGTGTATTTTTTTTTTTTTTTGTCGTCGGCTTTTCTTCCGGACAGCGACGGCCGCGGCTTGACTTGTCTTCATTCGCCGTTCGTGCCCAGCCATCGATCCCGGCTGCCCTGTCAACAACGTCGTCCGCCTTTCGTGCCTCGGTGCGTGTGCTGCTGCAGCATCGGCCCGCTGTGTACAGCGTGCTGTTCACCGCTCTCCCTGAAAGCTGGCTTAAGATCTATTTTTGTGTGTGTGTGTTCTTTAACTGGGCAGCGAGGTCACCGTGTCGCGGCCTTCCCTGAGAGTCTTCCCGCCCATCGCGCCGCCTCCTTCCCTTGTTCGCCCGTGGAAATCCTTCACTTTGGCCCCTCGGTGCCCCGCGGTGGTGCCTTTGAAGATCACCTTCGCTTGAGCGCGCATTTTGAGATATTTATGCCTGACTGCTTTTTTTATATCTCCTTTTGTTCTCTCTCTCTCTCTCTCTCTCTCTCTCTCTCTCTCTCTCTAAGACGTTTTCCTTGTCTCGCTGTAGTATTCGTTCGTCAATTACGGATGTTTTACTGATCACCTGTGTGGCTATAAAGCGTTTGCAGCGGTCTGATGTGTTGCTGAATGCTGCTTTATAAACAGTTTGGACAGTATTTTCTTTGAAAATCCTAAGGTATACGTTTATTATGAAATATTTTTTTTGTTATTTCGAAGTTTAGTGCTGAAGACTTTCCTGGCTATTTTGGATCCATCGTTCCGTCCGTCCGTCTTTTCGTTCGTCCGTCCGTCTTTTCGGTCGGAACGATGATCCGTCCGGATTATCGTTTCGACCGACCGACCGTTTCTCTTTCTCTCTGTGTCCGTCCGTCCGGAGGCATATATGTATGTGTATTTCACTTTCTACATTTTTTTTCTTTCTGATTAAACGCGGTCTCATTCTCTCCTCATTCGCACCAACAGCGGATAATTGTTGGAACGTCATCGTTCCATCTTCGCTGATTTCTTCTACTGTGTGGCACGCGTCTTCCAGCGCTCGTGCCGCGCGTTGGTCTTTCTCACATTTTTTTTTTCTTACACCATTGGTCTTCCCCTCGAGGTGCGGAGGAGACAATGTTCTCGGCTCGCCCCCCTCCTCCCGCCCTCTTACAATACCAACGACCGTGTTCGCGGTGCACACAAACGCACACACCGCGGAGTGCACCCGGGTGCGCCGCGCTGTACGACGACGATGGAATAAATACCGCCGCCGGTCGAAATTGCTTTTGTGCCCATCGACCCGTTCGTCGTTGCCGCCCCCTCCTGGAATCACTCTGGGATTGTTTCTCGAACGCGAGCAGTGTTTGACTTTGTCTCCCCCACTCCCCTTCCGAACCTTTATCGTTTTTTTTTTTTTTGCTCCCTGCAGCTGTGCAGGTCACCCTGTTGCAGAGAAAATCGAGCCTCGCGAATCGAAGCGAACGCGATCACATGGATATGCAGCGACTCGGATCTGTTCCCGACTCCTCTCTCCCGTTTTTCCTTCTTCCTCTGATCAGATTCGATATTTTTCTCCCCGTGGTGTAGAAAGACGAATATGGGAGAACATGATGCGGGAGAGGTGGACGATAAGCATAATACGACGTTTTCTTTCTCTTTTTCTCTCGTTCTTTTTAACTTTTGGCTGGATGTGCTTCCTTACCGATACCTTCTTTACTGCTCCCTTCATTTTTGAGGTTCTATGACATTCGTCCGTAAGTCGGCGGAGAAAGATATATAATGGCGCTGACGAGAAGACGAGTGGAAGTAGAGGAATGCGAGGCACTCGAGCTGGCCTAACGGGCTCTTCTTTTTTTCTTTCATCTTTTTCCATCGTTTGAATTCGCCGAGTAAATTCGATGTAAATGTGGTCGATCTCTTTTCGATTAGGAGCTGTGTGCGCACTGATGTTCGCGAGAGAAGAAACCGAAAAGTAAAACGGGAGGGAGAAGGAGCTCCCCGGTTGAGCCAGTCGAAGTTCATATATGCGAGGTTGGCAGTGCCGCGCCCTGCTGATCACCGTGTGTGTGTGCCTGCCGCCGTTCTGCGACTAGCGAGAGATGCCGTCCGACAAGCTGCCGTCGTTTTCGGAGCGAAGCGGCCCATTAGGTGTAAACGTGTGCGTAACGCTTTTTTGACAATCCTCCCTCTCTCTCTCTCTCTCTCTCTCTGTCTCTCTCTCTCTTTGTTTTTTTCTTTGTTTGTTTGTTTTACCTTTTTTATCTTTTCTGTCTTTTTTCTCTTGAATCTTTCTACTTTTTGTTTCTTTATCTATTTTACTTTCTTTCTTTGTTTCTTTCTTTCTCTCTTTCTTTTTATCGTTCTTTTTTCGTTTATTTTTCATTCATTCATTTATTTTTCATGTTATACTCGTGACAGATGGGAGTTTTCTGCTGCAGTATTCTGACGTCGGAATATCGAATGGATGATCTCCGTGATGATGATGGGAATGGTGATTATGTTTAAACGTCAATTCTTGCGGTATATTTCAGACCTTATAATAGTCCATGCCACCATCGGGAGCAATATAACATGCGCATTAACGAAAGTTATAGTTCCACAGTTCCGTCTAGCGATCAGGATGACAGTAACGTCGGTTAAAGGGCCACTGTATTAACTGCTCCGCACAAGAGAGCTGCCTCAGCGTCCTAATGATATCGTTTCCAGCCATTTGGCGCTTTATAAAGTAAAACAATCGCAAAACACAGGTAAAGGATAAGAAGTGGATAAAACAACATTGCCTCGTTCCATCCTAATTACTGTTTTAACAGTTATTTTGTTCGCTGTTCATGCCAATTGCTTCGTAGTTAGCGTTGGCTACATTAAGTGACATGTAATTCCCACGACCCGCCCGCCGCGGTGGTCTAGTGGCTAAGGTACTCGGCTGCTGACCCGCAAGTCGCGGGATGAAATCCCGGCTGTGGCGGCTGCATTTCCGATGGAGGTGGAAATGTTGTAGGCCCGTGTACTCAGATTTGGGTGCACGTTAAAGAACCCCAGGTGGTAGAAATTTCCGCAGCCCTCCACTACGGCGTCTCTCATAATCATATGGTGGTTTTGGGACGTCAAATCCCACGAATCAATCAATTCCGATGACCCACGTTCCGTATATGACTTCATTACTACAATTCTGTCAACAAATGACAACACTTTCAATGGCTTCTTTTAGCAGCTCCGGTTTACCGTGCGGGGAGATCACAAATACCTTACTGTCGTGGTCGTAACGTAGTTTATTTAGTCTGCAAAACCTGTCAATCTCATCGCGTTACCGTACGCAATGATCAACTCGCGCGGCCGGAAACCTGTAAGCAGGCTGCCGGCCGGCCACGGTGGTACATTTTGCCTATTTTTACCTTGCGGTAGCCTGGCACTGCTGAAACTTCCTATTGTAAATGGTTTCTTATGTACTCTTTATACTTTTGGATACTCGCTTTGTTACATACTACGTCTGCAGACAGTGCGCCACTTCGTCGGATTTCGTCTCATACGGACGCTGTGCTACCGCCGGGAATACGGCTGCCGTGCCGCCCTCGCTCACAATGGAGCCTGAAGTCTGACGATAGTTATAGCGCGAGAACAAAACGACGACACAGAGACAAGAAGGACTGTGTCGTCGTTCTGTTCTCGCGCTATAACTATCGTCATGCCATACCAACTAGCCCAAGCTGCCACACTTCTAGGATCCTGAAGCGCTCGCTCGTACCTTCTCGAGCGTGGCGGGGAAGCTCTCTTTCTCCAATCTCGGGGGAGAGTGAGTGAGTAACAACTTTATTAGTCGAAGGGGTGAGGGGTAAGGGAGGCTAAGCCACGAAGACGTGCCTCGCTCGGCTCGACTGCGGCGCACGTGGGAAAGTCCGGTCAGTTTGAAGGAACGGCAGCAAGGAGTCTGGCTGCATGCGTGGCCGAGAGGGTGCACGGTAGCAAGGATCGTGACCGTTTTCGCCTCCCAGGCACGTCTTCGGTCCGCTTTGTGCGTCTTTGGCGCGGAGACCTTCGTCGGACATGAAAGAAACCGCGCGGTGCTTCACAATTACGAAGCCCGCAGCGCAAGCGGTGACCGCACGGCTTTGTTGCTACCGTTGTTGTTTTCATTCTCTCTCTCTCTCCTTTTTTTCTGATCTTTCCGCGCGTTACCAGCGTGGCCCACAACTTTTCTTGGCACTGAAGGGAAAGCTATGGAGGCAGAGCCTCTGCACATGTAGCGCTGCACGATGTAGTCCGTTTTGGCGCGCGTCTCGTAACGTTGTGGAAAGAGACGGGGGCGCACGATCAGCGTTTCATGTAGACACAAACGCTGCTTAGCGTTTGAAGTGCATGTAAAAAGGCGCGACTTTCTCACGCGTTCAGAAACTCTAAGTCACAACAGATAAATGAAAAGAAATACGAATATCCACGGCCGGACTCTGCGCTCCTTCCGCACGCTCCAGCGCCGGAGAAGGAGTTGAGTCCGACCGTGTAATATCCTATTGGTGTGAACTGCGTCCTGTCTTAAATAGCGCCACTTAAAAAATAAAGGAGGAACATTTATATTTCGGGTTGAAAGTAGGGGTGCTTCTTTGGAACTACATCCACTGGCAACAGGGTGAACGCGATTTGGCTCCGTAGATTTCCTTTCAGTGCCAAGAAAAGTTGTAGTAAAAAGAAGCGCTGTTGAGTCGATCCGAAGCCGGTGGCGTCTGCGCTGCCTCAAATGGGAGCCGGTCGCAAATGGCGGTGGGCGCAAAAGTGGCGTCTGTAACTAAAAAGGGTCTTTCCTGGATGGTTACACGCCTTCTTGTACTTCAATTAGCGTATACCAACTTTAGCCCAGCAGCAGGCGTCACTATTTAAACATAGGTCGGTGAACTCGCTCGTGAGTCGACTCACTCGAGACTCAGATCGAGTGGTGAGTTTGTGTATGAGTGAGTCCGGGTGAGTGATCTTTTGGGGACTTTGAGTCCGAGTGAGTGATGTTTTGGTGACTTTGAGTCCGGGTGAGTGATGTTTTGGTGACTTTGAGTCCGAGTGAGTCTGGCCGAAGAAAATTTTCATCAGTGTGAGTTAGAGTGAGTCCAAAGCACAATATATATTTCCTAATTGAGTCTGAGTTGAGTTCCGCTGTTTTTGCGAATCTATAGTCGTATGTACACATTTTCAGCATTATTATCAGCTTTATTTGCATTGTCAAGGAGTCGTGACGCGGACAAAAGGATCAGACTGGATGTTGAGGTTAAACTGTTTATTCAGCCGAACTTGTGGCCACCTATAAAGAAAGTCAGATTAGAGCAAGACACTGGCACTGATAACGGTGAACACAGCTAGCGGTCGTTGATCATCTGACAAGCAGCGAAGCTCTACGGCATCTACACTTGCGTCGTCGGATATTCCAGCCTTATCGCTGGTCTTCGCGCAATTAAGCTCAGGAATAATCTCGACTTTGCGCACCTTGCTGGGAATGTTAACAGAAAACGGTCTACAGTGATCGCGAACTTCCTCGAGCGATGAGGTGCAGTTAGCGCTGAGAATTCTTGGCCCATGCATTGAGGGTGAAAAGCTAAATTAAACAAAAGTGAAAATAAGAAATGCGTGTGGTAGTATTCACGGTTATACTCGCGTCTACTCGCACGTATGCCGAAGCAGTATCGTTCTTACACATTTTCAATATTTATTGATCGGAGGCATGAAATACGTAACGGGGTGCCTTAACCCCCCCCCCCCCCTGTTAACTCTTCCAGAGAAGTTGTTGAATAATATATCTTACGTTGTCGTCTTACGTTGTCTATCTTATATATATTACGTGGTTGTTTTTAAAGTATAATGTCGATCTTACTCTTTGGGCACCACTCATATCTCGAATTTCAAGGTACTATATTAAAAGGCGCCAAAAGAGCACCGATTACGTGACCATTGGTTGATATGTAGGGTTTAACGCCCCAAAACCATGCACCATATGATTATCAGAGACACTATAGTGAGCCTGTCCGGAAATTTCGACCACCTGGGGTTCCTTAACGTGCACTAAATTTTGAGCACCCGGGCTTAGTGAATTTTCGCCTCCATCGAAAATGCAGCCGCCGCAGTATAGGGATTCGATCCCGTGACCTGCGGGTCACCAGCCGAGTACCCTTAAGCCGTTAGACCACGGTGGCGGGGCCACCGATTACGTGAGTTATCGTTGTCGAAAAGCATTGACACCATTGTCGAACAAGCTCATTCTGAGCTAGTGGACTCATGAGTCGGCTTACTCTGGCTCAGATCGAGCTGTGAGTCCGGGTGAGCAATATTTTTGGCGTGTCAGAGTCCGAGTGAGTCTAAAACACAAGATGTATTTCTTTATTGAGTCTAAGTAAGTTCCACTTTTTCGGCCTATAGCTATGGTTACTAAACAAAAGAGAGCTTAACCCTAGACGGTAATAACCCAAGAAGCTTGACAGGCCCCGCCTACAGCCGTCGCAGTCCCATGCAACAATATATAACACAGACTCCCCTGCCAGTTCTGGCTTCTTTTCGCGATGTCAGGCACTTCCGCATGTCACACGAATGTGAATAGGCCGAATACAGTTGAACATTTTTGTGAATGCCCCGCTTGCAAGAAAGTGCATTCACTGCGAGGGCACTTGAGCACGCGTGCATGCGTTTCGAAAACTAATGATGCGTCTACGTTTGTGTCGTTTTGTACTGTGTTTAGTGATGCACTGCAGAGGTGTTTAACATACGCAAAAACTAAGAAACACAAAATGGACGTGCACCTTGCGCCGTGTCTGCGTTATTTGGCTTCTTCTGGCCTTTTTTTTTCGTTTCATTTTTGTGTACCTCAATGGTGCACCATTATCCTAAGCATGTCAGAACCAACTGGCCTCAGTAGAAGCACTTTTAAACGTTATTTCGTTTTACAAGTTCGAACGTTCATTGTCGCAACCTACTGTATTTGCTCGGGGAAATTTTGTCTGCAAACAAGTACATCCGTTCTCCTGGGCTCATAGTTATGGAGGAACCTCCGTAAGTTATGACTTCTCGAGCTTGAACTGGCACTCAGCCTACGTTTTCCGACGTTTCGGCACCGATTTGGTTCATTCTTCAGTAATCAACTCCTGCGGATAGGATCGAATCCATCTCGAAACGCCGCGAACGGGTCAAAATTTGGTAGGTGCCACCATTGCGCTGAGTATAATCCACAAGCGTTAGAGAGATTCCTGTTGAAGATTTTCGATTGTAAAGCAATTACAATATCCGATGCTATTATGCCGTTGCTTGTAAAGAAGACTTCGTTTCCCGTGAAAAACACCGTCCACGCAGAGGCTATTATGGCGGCGCTCAAGAAGCTTTTGTTGGAAAAGCGGATATACTGCGTAGTTTGTGATATTCGCTCGGAAGAAAGGCTGAACGGTCGGTCACGTTCCGTGATATGTTGTTTACGAGGACCCAGAGAATTATCTTGGTCTTTTGGGTGAAGTTTTGCACACGCGATAGCTTCACAGCTCTGTAAATCAGCTCCCGTACCAGGTTCCTATATCCAGAATAGGCGTGCGTTTCAATTCGCCATTTCGCCTTCCGTTTATTGACTTTTGATTAGACGTTTCGCGCGAGCGGCTTGTTCTGTTTCTTTTTTATGCGGTATTTGGGTTACCCAGTAGGGTTCGTTCGTGTCACTTCGTATACTCTTGTAACACAATGCAACCTATAGGGCGCCTTTCTTCTTCGTCGTCGTCGTCGTTGTTGCATACCGCTGAATATCGAACGTTACACATTCGTACGGCACACCCACCGATTGGCCAGTTACGCGTTGCTTAGACGTAGTGCGTATCTGACCGAACGCTGCTGGCGCCCGAAATTTCGGGAATTCGGATATTGATTATTGGAGTTATTCGAAAAATTTAGTCGCCGGATATTGTGTATGGTCGCCGAGATCGGCATAGCACAAAAAGCGTCGCGCGAGTTCGCGGTGCAGTGTAGTCCGTCCTATCCGTGGCCTGCACATTTCAGGTAGCGGTGCGTGCGCACACTGAAAATTAGGCTCCGGAAATGGAAGGAGAACCCCGAGCCATCGGTTTCTTCCGCGCGGAAGTGAACCGATCGGATTCCTTCCGCTATACGACGCGTGCGGAATCTGCATCTTCAGTCCTCTTTGGTTAGCGATAGCTGCGCGTTTATTTATTTTTCCTTATTCTGCAGGTCTTCTTTCTTTCTTTCTTTCTTTCTTTCTTTCTTTCTTTCTTTCTTTCTTTCTTTCTTTCTTTCTTTCATGGTTTTAATTTGGCTACCTTGTATAACCTTGGATGGCGAGACTCAATGCTTTACTGGAGCGTCACACTTGATTCTCCTGAATGGCGGTGCTGACAAGATTTTACTGTGTGCTAAAAGGGAATGTGTTCGCGAACATACGTGCAGCGTTCGATCAATCGCCTACGGCAGTCATTGGTCGGCTGGGCATTGGGTATTTCAGTGGGCGTATGTAGATTTGCGAAGAGGTGCGTTGTGGCCTGAAACATCGAAGGTGTTGGTCTTTTCCACAATCAGGGGATATTTATTTGGTCACCGGATATCTTCTAGAGCATGAAACATCCTCATGACTATCTACAGAAGAACGAGGATATTTTTCACAACGTTGTTGCGTACATGCAGAAACTTGCACTGTCCGATCCTTCGTTGGTATAATTGAGTAACGAATGTATTCCAGTGTTATTCGTTTTTGTCCTCAGCCTGTTTTAAGAGAGGCGCTGAGGTCGTGCTGTCATCGAGATCGAGCAGCGCTTCGATGGTTATGAGAAAGGAGTGGAGTAATCTAGCGAAAGGAATACTCAAATATTGTGCCAGTGCTTGGCTTGGGCTTTTGAAAAATAAACAGCATACTTTCTTTCGTATTGTCGCTCATGGCATCATTGTTCGTATCGAAACACATTCATTTTAAAAGCCACTGTCAGTATACGAAAACAGCCGTCCTGCAACTTATGCTTGCATGTTATAACTTGATAGTTGGCCAAAATGACTTGCGCGCTACGCGAGAATCGCAGTCTATCTTTGTGCATATATATGTGTTGTATTGCTTTTTTGTTTTTCGGACAATCAAAAGATATGCTAAAGCACATGGATGTCATGGGGTATTTGGTTGGAAGTTCAGGAAAAGATGCAATCTTCAAGAGATGAAAAATTCTTGGGACATGGGGCGTCGCTGGAGCCGGAGTTTCGACAAGCTCACTTGTGTTTTCTAAGGCTGCAACCTTGAAGGCTGCAGCCTGAAATGAAACTCAAATCCGCTGGAGCACACGGTTCGTATTCTATGGATATTTAAGGCGAAATCCTTTAATGGCTCACGCTCGAGTCCATCTGTCCGTCCGTGCCCCGGAACTGCACCAGCTGTAGGCCCCTCTCCCTCTCTCAGCAATCACGTGATGTCACAGCGCCTTGTTGCAGCAGTCGAGCGAGTCGGATGGCTCCCACCATAGCCTCCAAGAAGGCGGGCGCGCGCCCGCCATCTCGGAGGCCATGCTCCTACGTTCACGCGTGTCCCTGTAGCCCGCCAGAACCTGCCCTCTCATCCTGTTTCATTCTACCCCGTCTCAATGGGCACATGCTTTCGCCGAACACACTTGGAAATTCGCAAGGTGTCCTTCAATTTTTCATGGGATATCTAGGTCATGTTTAAAAGTGACGATGCTTGAGAAGCGCAGCCTCACAGCTATCGGACGCGCTCTGTTTTGTTTATTTCGATCTTGGATCATCCCAAGTGCATTCCGAGACGTATATACTTCGTCTCCGTTCTTTAATCGTAACCAAACGTGATAGGCAGGTCGCGTCGCAACTTTCGGAAGTCTCTTTCTGGTATGGCAACTAGGCCAACAACTAGGCCAACAATCAGTATTATTACTCTTTCTGGTAATGTCGCCGTTGCCATGAAGTGGATATGCGTCTTTTCGTGCACAGTCTTGTAAGATGCTGGACTCCTGGCTGTGCTTAATTTACTGCGCATTCATGGGGCTTGACACTGCGATCCTCTCGCTGTCCACGTGGCGGGCGTGTTCGAGGGCATGAGCAAGGTTTGCTTCGTGTCCGCGTAGTGCACTGATGCGACCCCAAGCTCGTAACCCCCGTCGCTTGTGCATGCATGCACGTAGCTGGAACGCGAGTCTTAGCTGAGATTACCAAGGGATATCGCTGGCACAACTCGTTTACTCAAAGCGGCCAAGTCCCGCTCGGTCGCCGAGTCGGCAGCGTCGTCCGCGATAGAGCCCTGGATTTTATGAAAACAAAGGACTTAATCGAAAACTTGAAGAATCCACGCGCGTGGAGAAGTATAGTCTAGCCTGGCTCGGCTTATTACGGTGGCAAGCCAGCGCGCGGTGCGACCGCTCCCGGCCAGCTGCCGTCGTCAGCGTCTTTTTCCCCGCAAAACCATCCGGTCGTGCGGAGAAGCGCAACTCGCCCGCCTGGTGTGTGCCCGATAATTCCTTGGGTTGCGCGACCTCCTTTACGTCCCCCTCCCCCCTCTTTTTGCTTCTCCGCTTCAAGAGCCACGCGTACTTTTTAACTTAACTTAGGGGGTCAATTTACAGTGGTTTGATTTTTGTTTTAGTTTTAGGTAAACTTCTTATGTTACTATGTTCCATCATCTCCTGTACAGTATTGAGCTCTCCTGACTTTTCAATCTCACCTTATTTTGCTGCCTCGATTCCTGCCACGTTTTTTCTTTGCCTTTTATTCTTGTCAGTTCATCATCCGTGTTTTTTTTTGTTCGTTGTTTCGTTTTGTTCGAAAATTTTGATCGTGTTTGATCGTGACACCCTTCATTTCCATTTTATTTATTTTTTCTTTATTTATGGCGTGCTACTAACGCGTCCCGATATTCGCGACGAAAAGTTGGGGACCTGATTCTATCACCGGCTTTTTTTTTTTTTTCATCTGTGAATGTAAGTCGTATTTTATTCCTCTCGTCACATATCTGTATCGTAGTCGCATTTCTGCTGCCTCCATTCAGAGGGAGTAGAAACTCCCATACTGAGGGAGCATGGCAAAGAGAAGGCGCTTAAGCGGGGAAAGAAAAGAAGTACCGATACTGTAAAAAGGTATGTACCACCGGTGCATACCACTGGTACATGCCACTGGCACCGCTGCGGGTAAGTACCAGAAAGACTTGTGCGCCCAGCTGGGACGGCGTCGACGAGGGCTGGTGGTTTCATATCTCTGTTTCATATCTCTATAAGAAATTTCCATAAGTGCGTGTTCAAACCACTCGTCGTGAAAATGTACAGTCATTCTCTTAGAGCCTGACATCAATGCTATAATTAGATTTCTGCAAGTACTTTCGTTATGCGAACTTGGCAACAGCCTAATAAGCGCAATTCCAATTACCTGACCGTCGTTCCCAAGAGAATGTGTATGGATGCACAAAGCGAATTACGTTCGTTTATTTCACTGAGGCTGTGGCGTCCCTCAGGGATCATATTTTGAGAGCGTGGGCTGGGAGGTTTTTATGAATGGGGCTTGTACAGAATTATATTATGACACTAAGGAGGGGGCTATTGGAGGTTGTAAGTGCGTCGTCTCGTTGAATTGAAGTGTTTTTTTTTTTCTTTTTCCTCCGACCTTCGAATCTCGACCCCTTTCCAACATCGACCGTTCGTTGCGTCGTCGATGCGCAAAAAGGATAAAGAACGCTTAGATGCAAATGCGTTCCTCCGTTCTCCTGCCAGAGAAGGCGACAGGTTCCTTCGCAGTCAGCGCTCCCTCTTGTCCCTGCATTTAGGGGACGCGCCTCCCCCTACTTCTTTCTTCTTTTTCCTCCTCCTGTGCGAGTGTTCTCCCGCATAACGCGGAGACAAGGCGGGTGAGAAGAACGCGACCGGCGCGCACAGCTGCGGGGAACCCGCACAAGCCGCCTGCGTAATTAATTCGCGCGTGCCTTCGATGTGTTCCCGGCATCCGGGGTGACCGTCTATTCTATTATTCTCCCGGTGTGTTTGCCATGCGTTTTTTTTTTTCGTTTTTCTACGCGCCGTCTCTAGGGAGCGAGTTTTATCGCGAACCGAGGTGCGAATTTCGCCTTCGGCGAATCCAGAATGTTAGGGTGAACCACACGACTGCGTGAATATCCTTCCCTACCCCTGTACTCCCCCCTCTTCCAGAGCCCGAGCCTCACAGGAGAGGAGCGTTGTGGGAAGAACCGCGCACACCAGAGAAAATCGAAGAGTCGTGGAATGAGGAATGCCCGAAGGCATTTTATTAAGTTGAAGTCCGAGCTGCGTGGCTTCAATTTCGTGCTGTTTTGTGATTTGGCACAGCTCCTGCGCTATATAGCGCTTGTGTACATTACATTAGGAACACTGTTCGCCACGCATGGTGCACTCCCTTGTTCGTCTACGTTTGTACAAAGATCTATGTACACATTTCACGCGCCGGGGATGGGATAACTACTAAACCCAGTGCTGTGTTTACGCTACAGCGGTGCGTATGGAGCGCGTTTGAGCGAGTACCCTCGCATACCTCAGGGAAATGGTCCTGTGCGCCTTGTAAGAAGAACCTTGTCGCGTAAAACGCAGACGTGTGTGCTCTCGGAACCGTTGTTATTTAGAACATGGCCAAGGACAGCACACTGACGCGCTGACGGACCAACTCGGGGCTTTCTGGAGAGACCGTGTAGCGCCACAGGGGCTTGGCTCCTCTGTGCCGACGTAGGAGCGGCCCGAATCAGTCCCGGGCCGAACGCTCAGGACCCCAGTGAAGTTATTCATACTATACAGAATGACATGAAGTTTTCACCAGTCGTGGTTGGGAATTAGTGACAGGCAGGGGCGTGTCAGGGAATTTCTCTAAAGTGGCTTCCAATAGCATGCAACTTTCAATAAAGTACCGGACTCACTTACTCTTCATCGCGACGGGCGCATTCATACAACACGTCAACGTAATTTCAGTGTTCTTACCGTTGCTAGTATTTGTTTTGAATACGTGCAAATATTCAAAGGCGCAGGTGTTACAAGAAGACATGAGTGTGTTTGAAAACGCGTACACAAATATAGATAATGATATTATCTGGGGTTTTACGTCCCAAAACTATGCTGTGATTATGAGCGACGCCGTAGTGGAGGGCTCCAGAAATCTTTTCAGCCACCGAATGTTCTCTAACGTGAAATGGTATCGCAACGCGTACACGGCCTCTACCATTTCGACTCCATTGAAATGCGACCTCCGCGGCCGGAATCGAACCCGGGACCTTTCGTTCGGCAGCCGAGCATCGCGTAGCCACTACTCCACCGCAGCGGACCACAAGTGCACAGAACCGTATAAATGAAAGCGCGAGATAAACAATGGACAAGAGTGGACCAACTATAACTGCCCGATAATGCTTGCGCTGTTTTTGTTTAACAAGCACGTTCTTTCCTTAGGCTATGTGCAAATTTCGCATCTCTCGATCCATCCGTGCCACATTGTCGTCGTCTTTGTCGCAAGAGTGACTTAAAAAAAAAAAAAAACGCCGCAAAGGTTCGCCAGCGCGGTAAACTTTTTGTCGAGAAGAGTTTCGTTTTTTTTTCTGTTTCTTTATCGCTTTCACAACTGAAACCTAAACCCAAAGCGGTCGCCGCGGTGACTTGTCGGCGATTTAGATTCCTGAAGTTTACGCGGCTGCTTTCGGCTGGGCCTCCGAACTTCTCGCTGCGAAGCTCCACTTACTGGACACGAACCGTGCTTTCCCTTTATATGTATTCTCGGCTTGCGTCATCCATTTCAGGATATATGTTTCAGATTTGCCATCTTTTTGTGTTATTTCCTTGATTTCAGCAGCTGTGCGAGTAGCGCGAAAGGAGGAAAAAGAATCTATGGACTTCTACGCTGTCCTGTAGCGGATTGCCGGATCTAATTTCGACTTGTCCCTGAGACCCCACACAGGGCTGCGGAAATCGTGAGTGGCGTCCGTCTTCTGCGATAACAGCTTGGCGAGTTTCGTCGGCAGGTTTAAAGGTTTAACTATAATCGATATACGAAACGCTTCGCTTTGAGTGTCCGTTTCCGCTTTGGGGTCTTCGGATGTTAGCGCTTTTAGAAACTCCAGCCTTTCGCAGGTGATACCGGAAGCCATTGGAAAAGCGACACTGTTTCCTTTTCATCGCCGTGTCTCGCAACTACTTTTCTTGCGTTTTTGTTATATTTCTCCTTTTGCTGCGCAGTTCCAAGTTCCGGTTTAATGCGCCATCGCAAACTTTTGTGGTTTGGATCGGTGGAGTGCGGAAACTGCACACGCGATTCTAAACTTCGAGAGGCCAATTTTGTTTTGCTATTCTTTTTCATATTTCATTTAACGGTTGATTATAGAGCTTTCAACTGATGATGATGATGATGAAAAACATTTATTGTAAAAGAGAGAGGTACGGGGCCAAAGCATGACCCTGCTACATGGTCGGCGTCCTTAGTCCGGGACACCGCATGACGAGGCCCCTACTCGCGCCCGTCTCACCAGAGCCCGTTGAGACTCTAGTGATGAGCTGTCGAGGAGGGCAGTCTCCCATGCCTCTCGGGAAGGGGTAGGGGAAGGGGGTAGGTGGGGATTTTTCGGACATGCCCATACCATGTGGAAGATATCACACGTCTCCCCACAGTGTGGGCACCGCCCATCTGTGTTCGCATCGAAATGCTTTAGGATTGCAGGACAGAGTAGAGTACCTGTCTGCAGGCGCCTTAGAGTTCGCTCTTCCGCCTTACTCAGCCCCTTTGCAGGAGCCGGGTAAAGGCGGTGAGTGTCACGATAATAGGTGAGAATTTCTTTGAACCGCAGCAGCGGTGTATTGGCCTCCGAGTCATAAGAGCCAAGGTGAGGAGCCCGGTGGGTAAGCGCTCGGGCGGCCGCGTCAGCGGCCTCATTACCTCGTAGGCCCTGATGGCCAGGAGCCCATACGATGCGTTTCGGGACTGGATCAGCGAGAGCCCGTTTTAGAATTTGGCTGGCTAGGGGGGATATCTCTCCTACCAAGTAATGAGTACATGCTTTCCTGGAGTCCGTGATGATAACTTTCGAGTTGGGGTCCGCAGCAGCAAGTGCTATCGCGACTTCCTCAGCGCGCTCTAGATTTTGTGCTCGGAACGAGAGCCCATTGACATGCTTTTCCCGGTGAACTACAGAGGCCGTGTAAAATCCCGTGGGCGAAGGCCCTGCTATATCTACGTAGAATACACCAGGTCGGGAGCCGTGTTGCTTCTCAAGCGTCCGAGCCCGCGCCTGTCTTCTGCTTTCGTGCGTGTGCTTATCCATGTTACTGGGGAGTGGAGCGACCGAGAGCATATGCCGCCACAGTTCCGGAATACGCTCCGCCTCCTCTGCAGTGCAAGTGTGCTGTATATGTAAGCGGTTTAGCAGGCGGCGCCCGGGAGCCGTCTGCACGAGCCGCGTATATTGATTCATAAGGTGGGCCTCCCGCAACTCCTGGTAGGAGTTGAGCACACCTAACGCCCTCAGTTGGCGTTGGAAGTGGCCACCGGGAGATCCAGAGCTCGTTTAGTAGCCTTACGAATGATGGCATCTATTCTTTCGTCTTCTTGCTTGTTAGTGCGAAGGTATGGGACGGCGTAGAGGATTCGGCTAATCACGAAGGCATGCGCGAGCCGAAGCGCGTCTCTGCCCCGCAGACCACCCCGCTTGTTGGAAACGCGGTGGATCATGCGCCCTACCTGTTCGCCTATTCTCTTGAGTTTCGCTATAGTGGAGTCCGGTCTGAGTCTGTGGTGAATGAACAGGCCCAGAATTCGGAGCTCCTCCACCTCTCTGATGGGAACCCCAGACAGGGAGATGTGTATGGCTGACTTATCTCTTGGATTCGCTCTAACGTGCAGAAGCTCTGATTTGTTTGGAGCACATTGGAGTCCACAATCGTTGGCATACGCCTCGACTATGGATGCGGCCTGCTGAAGGCGTTCCTGCATTTCACCAAGGCTCCCTTCAGTGGTCCAGATTGTAATATCGTCGGCATATACTGCGTGTTGTGTGCCTTCCACCCTGGCCAATTCGCTTGGAAGGCGCATCATAGCAATGTTGAAAAGGAGTGGTGATAACACTGCTCCCTGTGGGGTACCCCGTGTTCCCACTTTCAACTGAAGTCGGGTAATGAAATTCTCGCGTATACCAAGTCATTGTAGGCAGGTGTTTAATACATTTTCGAAAGTCCGATATTTTGTTTCTGTAGTTATTAATCCTTGCGCTTCTGTTCAGTGCGTTTAACTAGTCCTGTATAAGTTTGTACACAGTTTGCGGCACGAACCGTTGCAATGCCGCCGCGGCAGGCGATATGAGTCTGCGGCAGGTGATATGAATCTGCGGCTTCCCACTGAGTAGCGCTTTGCCATCTAGTTCACTGTATTTTTTTAAAAGCAACCACCTTAGATACTTCCTGAAATGCGAATTGGCCGTCGGTGACGTCTACAAAGGTCACGCAAAAATCATCATCACGTGGTCACGTCGCTGTATGGCATCGTCATGGCGTCACAGATCGCTAAATTTGGGACGTCATCCATATGTCACATAACGTTATGCTGTATTGTGACGTCACCACACCAATTCGATGCTTGTTCAAGGGTAGACCCGATCACCGAGGCTGTGCAAAACTGGGTAAGGTGCGACAAGGCCGCAACGCCTCCAGTTCTTGGGGCAATGCAAATTTGCATTGCCTCAAGAATCGGAGGCGTTGCGAGCTTTTAGCAGTCACATTAGGGGCACTTAGCTTTCGGAAGGAAGCGTGGGAGGGCCGGTCCATCGACCGAAAAAAAATTAAAGGAAATAGCTTTCTCTTTCAGTTGGTCTAGCGGGATGCATTAGGTACCCTATGGGCTTCTGCTCAGAAAAAAAAAATAATTCGTTCGAACTGTACACCTCGGTGGAAAGTCGATTAATTGTTCTCAGGTGGTCTGAACTCACCACATTCGCTGCGCCAAACTTTTCGTCGTTGTCCGTGCCAGTGGGTTACGCTGTTCAAACGTGTTCAGTGCCGCAGAACGCTTAAAAGAACGGTGCGCTCGTGTTTAGCTCCGAAAGCCTTCCTATACTACCTTCTCCTTCCGTGTTCCGGTGTTTTAATTCTGCAAGAGTGTGCGTTTCACGACCTCGCCGACGACAGCGCTGCACGAGCATCGAAAAAGTTTATCCTTTTTTTTTTTTTTGCCTCCTAGACGACATAAATGTGGCCTCTCTTTCTCTAGGACTTTCTTGTTCTCGCAGTCGCTCAGTGCAGAAATTAAAAAGAAAAATGAATGGCGCAGCCGGCGCACTCTGCTCGTGCTTATGTTTGCTCTCACCCTTCTCCTATTTCCCACTCTCTTTAATTTACCAGTCAAACAACGTTTTCCCCACCATCTTTCGCTATAATAATATCTGGACTTTTTGTTGTCGAACGCGCCGTAGATATGGGCTCCGGAAATTCCTTACACATGGGGTTACCTAACGCGCACCTGAATCTATAGGTACGTGGGCCTCTAGCGTGTCGGCACCACTGAAATGCGACCGCCGCGCCCGTGTTTGAACCCGTGATTTTTCGGCAAGCAGCCGATTATACCCTAACCATCGTAAAACCATGGCAGCTATCCCTAATCCGGGAGTGTGCTCCTTCAAGTTTTATGCCTTTCTATAGCAGTACTTTTTTTTTCGAAACGATGGAGCAACTTTATTGATGTTTTACTACAGCGGGGTTGGACATGGCATCTAATACTTGTAATACTTCGATGCCCAAGCAACGCGCTGTACCCCGTTGGTCCTTGTTCTTTCTGCCGTCGGCTGCACACACCTATTTCTTCTCTGCTCCCATTTTTATGCAAATTGGCTCGCGTACCTCTGCAACAAAAGAACTACTCCGAAAATTGTCTTTTTTTTTTCTTCTCGACTTTACAAGGACTGGGGTGCATACGTAATCAGCGTTTGTCTTCTGCTTCGTCGCGCATATTTTCGACGAGGTGCACCCTTCTTTGACGACCGTTTCCACGTGTTGCGCGGCACTTTTTGAGAGTATGGCGCGCTTGAGATTTTATTTTTACAAATTCGAAGCGAGTGTACCGGCGCGAAGCTGTGTTCTATCCAACGAACCGCCTTTCTACGGCTCGGACTCCCTCCTGCTTGCATATATATGCAATGAAAATCAGATTATCTATACGGCGCGCGCTACACGAAAAATAAAACGAAAGAAAGAGAAAAAAAGAACGAAAAACGAGAAGCATATGCTGATTATTGGCTTTTCTTGAACGCCAAGCCGGCTCGGGTGAAGTAAGTAAGCTACTTCGAAGTTCTTAATTTTTTTATTTTATTTTTTTGCGTGTGTGCTGTCTGATCGACAAATGGTGCGCATGTGGGTGAGAGAGAGACACGATCTTTTTAGGGAGGCTTCAGAAGAAAGCGCTGTTTGTCCGTTTATGCCCCCGAGCTAATTCTATTCTATTCTATCTATCTATCTATCTATCTATCTATCTATCTATCTATCTATCTATCTATCTATCTATCTATCTATCTATCTATCTATCTATCTATCTATCTATACTGTCTGTCTGTCTGTCTGTCTGTATGTATGTATGTATGTATGTATGTAGGTATGTATGTATGTATGTATGTATTGTATGTATGTATGTATGTTATGTATGTATGTATGTATGTATGTAGTTGTATGTATGTATGTATGTATTGTATGTATGTACGTATGTATGTATGTACGTATGTATGTATGTATTATGTATGTATGTATGTATGTATGTATGTATGTATGTATGTATGTATGATTTGATTCGCTTTGTAACACACCTGTTAGCTGCGTCTGAGTCTGATGAGACAGACTGTTGAGGACATATCGATTTTGAAAAAAGTTATTCCCAAGGTGTCTACATTAACCACGGAACCGCGTACCACCGCTTTTTGTATACCTGTGGTCAAGCCACCACGCAACGCAAAAAAAAAAAAAAAAAAATCTAGGCGCGTTTAATTAGGCAGCCGAATGACGTCACGCTTTTATTTCTTTTACGTGTGCGCTGAGTGCGGCGTCTTGGGCGGTTATCTAAATTAATCACGCTATTTTCTTCACCCCTCCGACGGTGGATATATGCGTAGCGTTAAACCCGACCCGCACGCTCGTACGTCGTTGTACTAGTTGCTCTGCTTTATGCACTACACAGGCAGCGTGAATGGCCGCATTAGCGCTGACACCAGCAGCGTTTATACGTCATCGTATAAATAGATGCCCGGACGATGTATATATGTTTAATACGCGCATTATAACAGGCTGCGGTATGTCGGCCCAGAAATGCGAGGATGGGGCCAATGCGATGCCGGAAGGCGTTCACTGAGGGAGCCGTGGTCGTTATAATAAATAGTAAAGTGCGGACAAGGTGGCTCCTCTGGTATTCCCGCTAGCATTACGGCGTCTTCAAAAATGTGCAAGCGTAGACGGAGACGACGACGTCGTTGGGTGAATGCTGCGCGCGCGTGCTGCGTTGGTGTTCGAGGAAGTTGAGTACGGGAGGGTGAGGATGTGTTGGGGGTAGTACTGTGGGACCATATCGCTAGTTTCGCTTAGATGAACGAGCAGCGCCGCCTTTCGAGGGGACTGCATGGGTGTGTCTCATTTGCATAACGCCTTCTCCGGCTCCCTGCCACCTTCCGTACAGTATGTGTCTTCCTCGCTAGCGTAGAAGACAGCTGCGTACTCCTTCATGCTTCCAGTGCTTCTTACTGATGTGTGTGTGTGTGTGTGTGTGTGTGTGTGTGTGTGTGTGTGTGTGTGTGTGTGTGTGTGTGTGTGTGTGTGTGTGTGCGCGCGTGCGCGCACACTTCTCGGGGTTCATTCTCTTTTACTGTGGCCGTATGCCCTCGAATTTTCATTAACGGGAAAAGTGTTCAATACCAGGGTCCATCATGTCTTTACTGACGTAATTCTGTCGTACGAATACGCGTCAGTCCGATACAGATGGCAAATGAAAATCAGAAGGAAAGCTTTCCTTGATTTGGATGACTTGAAAGTCGAACACATCTCCTCTCGTTCTGCGGCAATAGAAGCAGAGTGCTCTAACTATATTACAACATTCCTCACTGGAACACAACACCACCTCTCTTTCATCAAGCTCGTGTATTGAATACTCATCGCACATCTGCATCCGTATGCCCTGAAACATAAGGAGACGGGCAAACGGCGAACTGTGAGGAGGTCGTGGAGATGATTGGGAATGGGGCTTGTCAGAAACGTCCGTCGCGCGGGACCGTCAGCGTATCTATCCCTCTCATCGCGGCTCAGTAGCGCCCAGATGGGCGGATGAGCAATTAGGGAAGCGGCCACCGCCGCGGTCGTCGCGCGATAACGATGCGGTAATGGAATTCGCGCTTTCCCTCCCGTATTGCTGCCGCGCACACGCTGAGTGACGCCTTTCTCTCGCTCTCTCCCAAGATACTCCCTTTTATTTGTTTCCATTCCGGGAGGCGTGTGACAGGGACTGGGGCATATGGCTCACTTACTTACGGCTGACATGTGGCGTCCGTTTGTGTGTGTGTGTTTTTTTGTTCTTTTTGCAATTCTATCGCGTCTCACTTATCGCATGCAGCTCTCTTTTCGCTACCATCGTGGGCGCGTCTGCGCCTGCTAGTTTCTTATTAAACGCGCTTGCTCTGTGCCCACATCAAGTCATCATTGACTCGTCTTGACTCGTCACTTCTGCCTCTTTTGCTGAACAGTTTTTGCGGTGTGTCCCGACTTTGTTGTATACGTTGCTTCTTGCCTTTTGAATGTGCTAAGTATGCCATTTTAAGCATGGTAGCCGTTTTCAGTCTAGATGTTGATATTTTATGCGTGTGCTTCCGCCATGCCGATAACAGCCCCTGTCGGCTTGCGTTATTCGAGTATTACGATTATTTGTATTGTGTATACTCTCCGCTTGTGCGCTAGGTCCTTTGGTCGGCGTCTTGTTCAAATAAATGAAATCAATGAAAGGTTCGATGTTTGCGTCTCTAATAACCCCGTGGTCGTGTACTGGGTTCAGGGGCGGCGCCAGAATTGTTTTTCACGGGAAGGGAGGGCTCAACCAAACTTAATGGTTGATCGTGTCTGCGTTCCTACGTGTGCGTTTACATATACGCATACAAAATGGAAAAAATTTTCGCCGAGAGGCGCGCACATAAAGGCTCCCTAGTGTAGCGAAACGTCGGAGTTGTTCAAAGTTAGGCGCATCGGACGACCAGGGAGACGAATAAGTGTGGGTGAAACTCCGCGGAGGCAATCGATGAGAAGTCAACACGATGATTTCGGGGAGCACTCATTGGGGGTTTATTTGGCTAACACAACTTCAATTTACAAAATGCACTAGGTCACAAAGACGAAACATAGAAAATGGTGGCATACCCCTCGGCCTGCATGGCTTCTCCGGTGGTGAGATCCGCTGTTTTCCCCGACTCCGCTCACCACAAAAAGAGCCTGAGTCGCTGGTTAAATAGGGTTTTTTTTTAGCGTCCCCGGTGGCGCGGACCAACCAGGCCAGCCGAGGATAATCAACTCAACATGTGGTTGCCTGCAGCCTGTCTGCGACAACACTGTGGCAGCTTCTGAAACGGGCGCGTTCTCTGAAACGGCCTTGACGCGCTAACGACTGCTCAAATTTAGGTGCCATTTGTCCCCGGAGGACCGAAGCGGCGGCTCGTTCGTTTGAAGCGTGGGGACTCAGTGGTTAGAAGAAGGAGAAAGGCACCCAATTTCTGTGGTCTGGTCCAAAGCACGGCGCGGTGCCTGCCTTGGCGCCAAGCGCACAGAGACCGAGCAGACGCAGCCCTTTCTGTTCACTCCTTCTTCCTCAAGGCGCGCTCCCCGAGACAAGTTAAACGGCGCCGCTAACAAGGGCGTCTGGCAAAGAACAAGCTCCAGCTGTAGCCGAAAAAGAACAAGGTTTTCTGCGAAACATTGCTCTCGCGACACTAGGTTGAAACAGTGCCCGAAACGCTGTGAGCAACATTCATCTCAGAGTCTTGTAAAACCTACGAAAGTGGCAGCCAGCAACGATCACGCGGGCTAGGACGATGTAAAATTGAGCAATGAAGTTGGAAAGTTTCCGCACACTTGCATGAGCATAGTCTTATGACTGGTTTCTTCTACCACATGGAAGCATATTTAAGTGACATTTGCAAAAAATTGGGGGATGGAGTTGTGTGAAGGAGTTGAGTCCTTTTCGGGAAATTAGTTATTGCGCATGTATGAAAAAGTTGGGTTTCAACCAGGTGGCCTCGACCACAGTCTAGCCCGCGAACTATTTTGTTTCCATTCACCATTCACACCTGCCTTCCCTTTCTTTCGTTTCACCCCGTTGTCTTGTTGCACGGGGCAAACCATACACTGAGGCGTGACATTCCCGAAGTGTGCTTTGAAGAGCCTTTGTGGGTTCTCAAGCATGTTCACTGGAATATGGAGCGGTGAACGTGCTTGGAGCTAAAAATGCAGTCTGGAAAATGAGAAGGTCTTCTTTCAAAACATTGCTGCGAAAAAGTCAACTTACCGATGTTTCTAAAGCGTGCGCAGTGTGCTATACCAGGTGGCGGTGGTCTCGCTCCGGCGGCGCAAACACGCAGTTTTGCCGCGTATGCAAATCACGCGGCATCTGTTCTCTCCTTTTTACTTAATCTTGATTTATTAACATTTGAAGTATATCTATGAAAAACAAATTGGCCAGCCGTTAATGTTTGGGCGTAAAATAGCCTTGAAATAAGCGCACGGCCTGGGCTAACTGCACCAGCAGTCACCATTTTATATAAAATAATATCGTATAACTAAATCATAGAATTGTTTTTGTCTGTACGAACCATAGCTGGTCAAACTCAATAATCGACTCACCCAGGCTCACTAAGATGAAGCTGTTAGTATGAGTGAATTTGAGTAATATTTCAGTGTGTTTGAGTTCGATTGAGTCCGTGTGAAGAAAACTTTAGTGAGTCTGACTGAGTGAATCCGGTCGAGGAAAATGTCGATCAGTCCGAGTAAGTCGTAAGTTCAAAACGTATTTTTGAGTGAGTTGCACGTTTTGTTGCCAACCTTACCTATCAGCATTACATCGGCTTACTTGTATACTAAAGTCTATGCGACATCTTTCAGCACGCTGACGTTCATGCCCCTTATCAATATTTATTGATCAGAGGTGTGAGTTAGGAGAAGCGTTGCCATGACCTTCCCCCGATAGCTCTTTTAGGGGCGTTCTTGATAAAAATAATTTCGTTCCGATTGCGTATTTCATGAAAAATGTCGTTACTGAATTGAAACCACTGATAACGCGTATTTGAAGATGCACAATTAAACGGGGTATTGTAGAGCATCAATTATATAAGATATTGGCGTTAAAGAGCATTCAAGTTAGAATCTAAAGCTGAATTTACGCTGCAGTGGACTCATGAGTGGACTCACTGCAGGCTCAGTCAGACTCAAATCAAGCCGCGAGTCTTTGTAAGTTCGGCTGAGCAGTATATCGATGAATTTGTGTCAGTCTGGTTGAGAAGAAAAAAAGGTTTAGTGGGTCTGTACCCGAATGAGTTTTGTTGACGAAATTTTCGGCGTGTCTTATTCCGAGTGAGCTATCAGAGCAAAATTAATTTCTTGAGTGAGTTTGAATTTTTCGTTGCCTACCTATATGGTACGAATCGTGTTATTTCGGTTGCAAACGCGGCCCACTCCGGGGGTTTAGTGGCTAAGGCACTCGGCTGCCGACCCGCTGGTCGCGGGATCGAACGGCAGTCGTGGCGGCTGCATTTTCGATGGCGGCGAAAATGCTGCTGGCCCGTGTGCTCAGATGTTTGGGTGCACGTTAAAGAACCCCAGGTGGTCAAAATTTCCGGAGCCCTCCAATACGGCGTTTCTCATAATCAGTATCGTTTGTAAACGTGGCCCTGTGAAACTTCTGAATTTATAAAATAGAGTAGTTCTTTCTGATGTGGACTTCTTCGCGTTGATAACGTGGGTAGGAGGTTGCTGATTAAACATCAAGTTGCATGCACGTCTCAGTTTCTTAAGCTACATGCATTGAAAGAGAAAGTGTCAGGCGTGCTACGAATAAAAAGAGTGAGAAAGAAAAAAATGAAAAAAGAAAATACAATGACCCACAGCGCATTGCGAAATGTTTTGCAGAGCCGTTATATGGGAGCCATACTAGTAGACCCGAGTTTTAGAAAGCGCCTCAAATAGCCGCATTAGGCGGGAGTGCTAACTGCTCCGCCTCCTTAATCCACCGCGACATGCTGCTCACGTTTCGCGTATAGCCTGTCATCGTTTCCCGCTTTCGCACTACTTCCCATCTCGTTATCGCTCTTTTTTTAACTCGACTGCGTAGGCGCAAGGACGGGTGTACACGACGTGTGAAGCATGCTGATTAATTAAATGTGTGAAACTGAGACGGGCATAAAGAAAAGCGTGGCAAGAAGTTGGAATGTTCTTCGCGCCTGTGCGGGCCGATGCTTAGGCGTTAGTGGGATGCGGACCCTATACATTTCTTGTGTTGTTGTTTTTTTTTTAAATCTTCTCGCACTTGTTCACAACGGCTTGCATGTGCTCAACTCTCTCGCGCGGTGGAACTGCACCAGTGTCGGCGGGGAGCGCGTCTTTCTCGGGGACGCGTGATGAATGCGAAGCAGAGAAGTAAGCGGAAAGTGGTGTAAACAGGGCTAATTTACGGGGAGCCTTCTTCGCCGACATAGCTCCGCGTGGCGCTGTAAAAGCGCGGACGAACGACCGTGTACGGCGAAGCGAGATTGCCTCCGAGCGCGCGCCGAGGATGGTAAATGCGAGCTGCTTAGCATAAGATCCCCCCCTAATCCGAGCTGCTTGGCCGCCGACTTGCAGGCCGCGTGCAGAAAGATGCGTGCGAGTGAACTTGATGTCCTCGGCGTGAATGCGCGGCTAGGTCTGCTGTACGCTCAGCCCCAGCTGTTTTTTTTTGTTTTTTTGAATCCTGCGATCGCTAAAGAAGTGCGCTTATTTGTACATTGAATAGCGTTATCGTGGCGACAAGTTCTATTTCGTGTGCAGGTATTTAGCAAAGCCTGTAGTAGCAGAACGGCATGACCTTTTTTGTTTTTGCTTTCTGTGGGCGGGCCCGGGTTCGTCTCTCGACCACGGCGGCCGCATTTAAGTGTAGGCAAAATGCAATTATATATATATATATATATATATATATATATATATATATATATATATATATATATATATATATATATATATATATATATATATATATATTAAACCTCGCACTTAGACTTAAGTGCACAATAAAGAACTTCAGATGGTAGATGATGTTCATATGAAGTTCTTCACGATACGGCGTGCCTCAGTATCATATTGTGGTTTTCGCGCGTCAAAACCCCGGCATAGCAAAGTTTATTATTATTTTTTGGCGGATGATTAGCAATAACTCGGTATAAAAGAGCAGTGCTTGTTACGTTAATTTGTAAGGCATTAGTTCTACGGTGAGAGGTAGTAAACTGCGGTAGAACAGGTTGAGGTGGGCATGCGTGCTCTTTGGAGGCCCGTATATAGTATATGGTTTGTCCAATGTTGTTTTGGTTGACTTGTTTTTGATCGTGGAACTGCGCAGCTATGTGGCGCCACTGTCAGGTCGGTTACCCGTAGTGCAGTATTTGACTCATTCAGGTTGTGATGACTTCCAAAAGTAAAGCGTTCCCATGATTAATCTTCTGCATGTGCGTGACCACTACATTTTCTTTTTAAGGTTATGTGATGGAATCCGCGTACGTAGTTCATGTGTATGAGAAGAGAAAATGGTATGAGGCTTGTATTACTTTGTTAGACCGGTGTATTTTCTTTCGCTTACTATTTTGACATTTTTGTCGCACCACTCAATGTTCTCCCGTTCTGAAGCTGTCAACGAGAGCGAGCCAATAATAGGCATGCCATTTGCAGAAAGCACTTACGAAGAAAAATGTCAGCGGATTTGGCCCCAGGTTTATGAGGTAATGCGCTGTGCACTATATTAGGGTACTAACAACGGTGTTTAGTGCATAAACGGAAAGCCGTTCCGCCTGATTATGCCCATATTCCGCGTTTGAACTGCTGTTCTTTGCACGGTAAGGAAAGGGGGGCTTTCGGCGGCGGACAGCACCATAGGTGGAACGACATTGTCTTCCTTCGTCGTACCGTTTATCACGCCCGCAGCCTGCATTAAGTAAACGGTGCTATTTAAGAAAGCTGTGGCATGAACGCCATCAGGAACTCGCAATGAAGTATGCCATCATGCCCATGGCGCGGTCACAGAGGTCATTAGGACCGAGCCATTCAAGAATGGTTTAAGAAACTGTCTTGTGTACAACTCTGGCCATCTTGAGCGTGCCGTGTGGGAGTGGAGAAGAGAGGAAGACGAGATGGAAAGCTTAAGTAAACAAGGTGGTGGTCTGCTGTTGTTGCTCGCGCGTGGTCGTATTTGTATACGCATAATCGCTGCACCCAAGCTAGAACTATAACATTTCCTTCTGCGTGTTGGGACGAGGCTAGGGACTTCGTTGCTTCGGTGCTGTGATTGCTGTCATTAGGGACGCACTTGGTTCCTTTCGCTGGGTGCCTCCGAAATTGCAGCGGGGGCTGACTGACTGGTAGGTCTTGTTTGTCCAACGATATTCTATTGCCGAGGTTTCCTTCTAGTTTTCCCCCTTTCATTTCTATTCCCGCTCTCTTATCCCGTATTTCCTCCCTCCCCGCGCGCTCAATCTGTTGCGAGCGAGCGTTTAGTGTCCGCTTGTTTGCGAGGACTGGTGAGGCGCGTTTGTATATGGTGCGCGTGTAACGTATTGCGGTCTTTGGGGACGAGAAACGCGCGTTCTCTTTGTTTTATGTTAGCATTAATTCTCTTTGTTGTTTTTTTTTTTCCTCGCATCTTTACGCCAGCGCAGGTCACCAGTGTTGTCGCAAAGATTTCG
Source organism: Rhipicephalus microplus (assembly GCF_013339725.1). Lineage (NCBI taxonomy): Eukaryota > Metazoa > Arthropoda > Arachnida > Ixodida > Ixodidae > Rhipicephalus > Rhipicephalus microplus. Next base: position 132,716,507 of record NC_051165.1, read on the forward strand.
TCTTCGTCACATCCCCGCGGGCCGCCGAGTCTCTCTTCTTGACGATGTGATGCGCGTGATTTGATTGATTTTTGGGGTTTAACGTCCCAAAACCACGATATGATTATGAGAGACGCCGTAGTGGAGGACTCCGGAAATTTCGACCACCTGGGGTTCTTTAACGTGCACGCAAATCTGAGCACACGGGCCTACAACATTTCCGCCTCCATCGGAAATGCAGCCGCCACAGCCGGGATTCGATCCCGCGACCTGCGGGTCAGCAGCCGAGTACCTTAGCCACTAGACCACCGTGGCGGGGTTGTGATGCGCGTGTATAAGCTTCCAGTTCCTCTGTGCGCCTCATGCAGTGTTTGTGCAAGCGGCAAGCGACGAAAATGGCTAGGGCGAAATTTGGTGAAGCTGGTTGTTGGCGCTGCGTCGTGTTTGCACAGCTGCGTGGCGGGAATCTCTGTCTCCCACACATGCATGCAGGGCGAGGGAGTTCCGTCGTGGCGATGTACGCGTTGTTCCTTTTCGAAGTTCGCCACAATCGGATTTCGTCTAGACGGGCGTATACGCTTGCACGGTACACTCCAGCGCCCGATCGCTCACACACAGAGCGCTAACAGTTTAGGTAATGGGACAATGCGGTTAACTTTTCGAGGTGGCACTCCAAGGGTCGTCTCTCGCCTTGCTGACGTTTTAACTCGTTGAAAGCCCGACTGTAGCTGTGTCAGCGACATGAAACACAGAGTCAACTGCTGAGAAGCATATCTCGACTATTTGCTTACGTGTATACGGCCTGCGCCGTTTCGCGATGTTTGCCTTAAGCTGATTTATCCTGTCGGATATTCGCGTGTATGCGTTTTGATGGAAGTATGTGTTGGAATTATGTGATAGAAGTATGTGTTGGAATTATGTGATGGAAGTATGTGATGGAAGATGGGTTGCCACCTGTCCTGTTTGAGACCCGCTTGGCTGTTTTTTTTTTTTTTTTGACAGCAGGCTGGTTGCCGCTCCGCACCCGCCGTCATTGACCGGTTCTTTAGACGCGAAGCACATCTAACTAGCCTGTGTGTAACGCTGTCCCTCCGTACGAATGCGCCGCAGCGTTGGCGCAGTGCCAAGTAGGTGACGCTGCTGCTGCGCATTGACGTCACGCTCTCCTTCGCCTGCCAGGCGCTCGCCGCGGTGCCCGCAACACCTGCCGCTCGCTACAACGCCGACTCGTCGTTTCACGCGCAATAAACATGACGCGCACTTATATAACGTACGCGTTGACACATGTTTACGTGTCACCCACAAGTCCTACGCCAACCATTGCTTAAAACGAATCTTCCTGCCCTCACTGCGGCACCAGCGTTAGCGCCGTTCAACCCGTGGCGCCACCTGTGCGCAACGCTGCTGCTGCGCATCTCATCAGGGTTCCCTTTGAGGAGATGGTGTTAATTTTGTTTTTTCGGAGCAGTAAGCGGAGCGTTATTCTAGCCATGGCGATTTTTATGCCAGCAATTATACTAGTAGGTTAGCTCATGAAGTGTGCTGTTTTTGTTTGTACAGCAGGTTTATTTGGTTCAAAGAAACCAATAGTACGGTAAATGGCACTACATGTTGAATACATATTAATTTAATCTCCCATAACAGCTCCCCCTCCCCCCCCCCCTTCGGTCGAAGGACGAGTTTTTGTTCGATAAAAAGTGGCAACCCTGTATGTGAGTTGTGGTGGCCAACATGGTTTGAAGGACCGCTTCTGAAGCCAACGCTTCGATATTTCGTAAGTTGTCTTCGTCATGGCTGCATGATTGCTTCGCTGACCAAGATCGCCGAAGTGTCGGCTCCGGCACATTACCTTTTCGAGCATGGTTCATCGCTTTAATATTCCATCTTCAAGAACATAAGTCGTTTTTATTGCGTGTTACGTTTTCCAGTACCGCGTTTTTTGTTTGTTTTGAGTGTTTGAGTGCTTCTCTCGTTCGCGTTTGTGTGTGGTGCGTTGTATACTTTTTTCGTGTTGCGCGTTGTGCGTGACTGTGGAAGAAAAACAAAGCTGATGTCCGGGTTCTTTCCTTTGTTCTCCTCGCGTCGCGTCTATAACCCTTTACGACAAGACGTCCTCACTTGGAGCCATACTTACTTTGGCCATTCCTGTGTAGCGTTGGCAAGCTAGAGACTACGAACACTGATGTAATGGTAAATGAACCATTCTTGTCGTCCAGAGTTCCTGCGTGTATACCGCTTGGGATTCAAGTACTCTGCTACACACGATGCTTTTCGTGAAGGTGGTACAGTGTTTATCGAGATGTTTAGCCGGGCGTGAGGCGGTTTGGTAGAAAATTCGAAATATTTTTAACCTTCTAAGATACGCTCACTGTCAGCATATAACTATCTTGTATTGTGAGAAGGTCGGTGAGTTTGCCTTCTGAGCAAATGTAAAATGACTGACTGAACCATCATTGGAAAACTATATACGTTGTTGCAATCAGATTCTGTAAAATATGGCCCAGTTTAGCTGAAAATTCAGATGCTTTATATTTAGTCTTCATTTCCTTCAATCAATCAGTTTTCAATCAGTTTTTTTATTATTATTCGTAACAAAAATGGAGTACAATGGGTAATACTTATACAGTTAGGACCCCAGAACTCAGCACGAGTTGTGGAAGGGGTCCCTATGACAAATAATGGTATTTAAATCCGTGTACAAGAATTTTATATATATATATATATATATATATATATATATATATATATATATATATATAGGTGTATCTGAAGTTATTTGAATTTCGCGCATTTATAATACAGTCGATCACAGGGCGCGTCGCAAAAGGCTAGAACCGCCCGAAAGTAAGCGCATGCGCGTCCGGGTTGGCGCGTTCGCGTCGACTTTCTCACGCCTCGGTTGTGCCTTCTTGACCGCGAACGCCAACGCACCTCCGAAGTGAGAAGCTTGCGTGCCTGCCACCCAGAAAAAAATTTCGCCGATTTTTGTAGGCGGAAATGTGGTTCGAGCGTCAGTGGCGGTGGTATGCCTCGTTGGAGACGCTGAAAGGGGGAGCAGGAAAGACATGTCGCCAATGGTCGGCCGACCGCTTTTGCGATTCAATAAGCTCGCCGCCGTGCACGGGCACACCAGTCTTGACGTTTTTATGCCTTCGCCCCGAACACTGTTTTGTTGCAGTGTGTATATAACAACCGATAGTCGTATATGCGGCCTTCTTGGTCTTTTTTTTTTCTGCCATATTACCGCTTACGACTCCGCTTCTTTACGACTTGTTTTGTCATATTCGCGATGTGTATACATGCGTGCGTCGACAGATGTCTTCATACATTTTTGTTTTCGCCTAGTGAAACATGTCCCGCACGATAGGTTTTGTTTTATTCTTGAGGCATTACCTTATATGCTCTTCATGGTACCTGTATCAGTGGTTGTGTTTCGAAAGTTGCATCTGTGCCAAAAATATGCAAGGTCTGCGCGTGCTTTTGTAAGTAAGTAAGCGCCTTGGTATGCATCATGCTGTCTTGGTAAAATTTCTGTGACGTAGTTCTATTATAATATTGTTGAGTCATAATTGCTACATTGAGTCAAAATTGCTACATGAAAACATATTAACATTAGCCTTGCCAGCATGCGTCCGATGTGTTCTTGCTAAGTCCGGTTGTGTAGGATGCTATCAATTATTTGAGTGCTTCAATGTTGCCACTTTAATAAATAGCGCCAGCCCCGCCGCGGTGGTCTAGTGGCTAAGGTACTCGGCTGCTGACCCGCAGGTCGCGGGATCGAATCCCGGCTGCGGCGGCTGCATTTCCGATGGAGGCGGTAATGTTGTAGGCCCGTGTGCTCAGATTCGGGTGCACGTTAAAGAACCCCAGGTGGTCACAATTTCCGGAGCCCTCCTACTACGGCGTCTCCCATAATCATATGGTGGTTTTGGGACGTTAAACCCCACATATCAATCATCAAGTCATCAAATCAATGATAAATAGCGCCAGAGTAGGAGACTCGGCAGTGTGCTTTGAGTGGACTTGACGGCCGACATTTTACAGAAGCCATTCGTGTATCGGCGAGCCTGGCTTCGCGACTCGTCCGCCCAGAAGCGTACACTAATTCTTTGGTGATACTTGACGGTGACATACTTGACTCTCCAATAGAACGACGCGTCTTGTTGATATTGCATTGAACTTGGGAAAAGGCAGGGATTTTGTTTGTTTGTTTGTTTCGATTCATAACGGAGCATGGCGAAGTGTCTAGAGAGAGTGAGTGAGTGATTAAGTGGAGGAAGTAGGGAGTAAATGAAGATAATTACGCCTAAGGGCACACTTCTGAAAAAAAAAAGAACACAGGAAAAAATAGGGAAGGAAATGAGAAAGGGGTAAGAGAAGGTGTGGAATGGGGACTGAAGGATGGAAGGAAACAGAAAGGAGAGGTCACCATCTCGTGATGCGAGTGCCCACTTAGCCGAGCGCCATGTCGGCGCACCTTTCACCTAGTTGAAAAACAGATGTGCTCGCGGTGGCCCTCAGAATTGAACCCAGTATACCTCCCGCATCGTAGGGTGACGCTGTACTGCTTTACAACTGCTACTCGATAAAATACAGAATCGCTCCGCCTCTTTCGTTTTGTACTGGTATCATCTTCCCTTCATTACGTGTGAGGTAGGCATAGTTAACACAGTAAGCACTCGGGTCGGGCTGGTGCACATTGATAGATTCGTTAAGTGCAAAGAAAAATGAACAATATTACAAAAAAAGAACGTTTGCCCGGTGTTATTTTTCGTTTTTGTCTGTTTTTCTATGTTTTGGAATCAAACTTAGTTAACCTCCCAGCCTTTCCCCGATTTTCTCTTTATCCGCATCGCTCCTCATGTTTCTGTCACAGAGATTAAGTTGAGAAAAAATCACCATATTATTCATGGGACTTTCTCATCTTATGCGTTCTTTTCTTTTTCTTTTTTTTTTGTCGTCGCTTCTGTATTGGTGTACAAAAACGTGCTTCATTGTTTTCATGACACCGGCTGAGCTGAATCGGCCAGCAGTCTCTGTGCTTTACGCTCCAGCCGCGATTACAAAGTCAAACGAAGTCTCCAGCTCTATGAGCAGTAGCTTTTGTGCGCTTTTACTTATCCCTGCTTCGTCTTGTGGTGGAATTCATCGGGTATATCGAGAGGACACCGAAATTCTGGAGGGCTGATTGCATTAGGCGTCTCTGAGGTGCAGCACGAGCAAAAGCATTAAAACATCGATACGAAATTTATAGAAGAGCTGGTTCGGAGCCAGCATGTGTTTGCTAAAAGCATAGTATACGAGCAAGTTAAGTATACGTGAAAGACTAAATATATTGCGCTGACCCTTTGTCTCTTTCCTATTTTGTACTAGAGTTTTTTTTTTTTTTAACGGTGATTCGCGTAACTTGATAAACCGCGAACAGGACTTCTCATTGGGTGCAGACTTAAACAAAAAAAAAACGGGCCATAGGGTTTATTCTGCGTAGTTAAATGGAGATTTTTGTTTGCCTACACCAGTTATGTATCGTCGTCGTTCTCAGTGCGGCTGTGTTCGACTGTTTTCGACGTCGCTGTGTCAAGGGAAGCAGCCGTTACTATATTGGCTGAGACTGGAGTTGTCGTACTTTCATATTTGCGTGGTGTCTTGCGTCATCTTCATAGACAAATAACGCCCTATGAACGTCTGTTTATTGCGCATGTCGCAGCAAGAGCACCGTTGACTGCGGACATTGAGTGCATCTAAGCAAAAACAATGCAAAAGAAAAACTAAAAAATTGTTTTGGAAAGATGACTGTATCCGCTGAAAATTATTTCGCAACCGGAACTTCGCAGTCAGCGAAGTAACTTCGTGAGTTTTTTTTTATTATTTTTTGGAGGAATTGTGGATTTTCGAGTCGGCTTTCGCGGTATGTGCGGTGCACACAGACCTATAATTGGAACTAAAATGTTTTAAGAGCCGAATGAGTTCATGATTAAAAGACGTACTCCGACTTGACACAACAAAGTGTAACAAAAGCTACTCAACTGTTTCGCCACTTACGCGGGTGGAATCCTCGGTATGCACTGGCACCAAATCGCTGAAAGTCAGCCAGTCTACTCTCGCGCGTCTCTGTTCACATCATGTAGGGGGCCGCGGTTGTCGTTGCGTGCCGACTTCTCGCGGCGAACGAACCACGACTCGAGAAGCCTTCTCTTGCCCCACCTTTGTTCTCGAGCCAGCGACGTCGCATTACGGAAGTCGAAGGCATGCGCCGTTGTCCAGCAGTGCTCGACGAGTTTGGTCTTCCCATTCTATTCATCATCCTATTCACCCTTCCTTACCATAGAGTTTGCAGTATACGTCTGCGTCATATGACGTTATGCATACAGCATGCAGAGGAGAGAGAGAGAGAGAGAGAATAAACATTTATTAATAACAAATGCACACTGAGCCTTCTTTGGGTGGTGCCCTCGGTCCAGGGCTCCATTGCCTTGCGCGACCCTGCGAGCCCGCTGGACCAGCTGCTGCTGTTCCTGCCGGCGTAAGCTGAGCAGTGCAGACTCCCAAGAGGAAGGGGTGGGATTGCGAATGGGAGGAACGCACTGTGGGGTGAGCCGCACTTATTCGAGTTCGCATGTTGCGTCCCCTTTCGTAGAAAATAGTGGGTATCCCGTACGAACTTTGCGATCATCCACGTAGAATAGAAGCGGGAAAGGGAGGGGGGGGGGGGCACTGAGCGCTGCGTGGCGATGCGTCGCGGCGAAGCATTTCAAAGGATGCCGTTGCGAATGAGACAAGAATCGGAAGCCTGCGTGTGTATAGACTCGTGTCATCATGGTAGCTCTCATTTGTTGTGTCCGCAGAAGCCGTTCAACGGAAGCGATGTGTTTGTACGGCATCTTTTTGCGAGCGTCTCTTTGTACTTCCCTCGGCGATGGTATAACCACGTTTTGCGGAAGCCTTCGTTATGAATGCAGTTGCTAGAAGTCCGGGGAGTTCTACTTTGATGAAGAACCGCTGATTAACAAAAGTATTTTTGTTAGTTTCCATTCAAGATTTGTTCTTATATTATAGTACTTATTTCTATTTGATGCGTGCTTCAAGGATCCTGGAGAAGCATGCTGGATGGACAGTCAGTCTATGGAAGCTGGTGGATAACGCTACAAGCGCCTCAAATAATATATTTATTCGCTCTTTTAAATTGTTTAGAGCCATCTCTATCTGCGTGGACGAGGAATTTGATCTAGTGTAGTACCATACTCTCGCGAAAATGCTTCTTGATCGTGCTTAACATTTTTACAGGTAACCTGGGGACATAAGATGCCCGATTCGCTCATTTGTTTTTTTTCATTAATTGGGAACAGTAATCTGAAAAAAGAAAGTTTAATAGAGGTAGTGTGGCACAGTGCTGTGGTGAGAGACAAAGTCATTTCACATAGAATTATGTTTATTGCGCACCAAGCGGTTATCTGGGGTTTTTAAAAGATGTCCAGGGGGAAGTACTGGCTGACGAGGTACGAGAAAGACCCCCCTTTTTTAGTAATTCCATGCGTTTATTTTATTTATTATAATGGCCATGGTGGTCGCCTTCAAACTCCTGTCGTGTACGTTATATTCATAACAGCCACGATGGTCTGTTGGTTATGATACTTACACTGCTGACCCGAAAGTCGCCGCATTAAATCGCTGCTGCGGCGACCAGATTTACATGGAGGCAAATTGTGAGGTCCGTGGGCTTGAATTTAGTCGCAAGGTGATGAAACCCAGATGGTCGACGCTTCTGGAGCCTTCTAATACAGCGTCTCTCATAACCATGTTGTGGTTACTGGATGGTGATACACCGAAAATTGTTATTAAAGACAATATTGCTTCTTTTTAGATACCTGAAGGCAGAAATTTTGGTCTGTCGGTCTGTCACACGGTTCAGCCACTCTCCCAAAGTTTAAGCACTTGCAGAGCGCGCAGCCATTATTGGATGGGTGGTTGCATTCATATTTATGAACTTTCTTGATCAAAAAGCAAATATTACGCATATCTGAGGCGCAGCATCAATAGCCAAGTATTAAGTGGCGTGTTCCTCTACTATAAAATACATAAATACGTAATTCTAAAGACGGTAGTGTTTCTTAGGCTGCGCTGAAAGTATGACGTTATGCGCGGAAAAAGGCCGGCAAAAGACGTCGTCTTTCGAGGACATTCACTACATGGTAATCCTGAATCAGTGTTAACGAATGCTGTGCTTCACTTTGTATGCCTGACTTACATGTGCATTTATCTCTGTCCACTTGCAGCGGGACTCCGTGTGGCAGCGGCTGCGCAGCCAGCCCGTGTGCCGCGCCTGCCCCGTCTCCCGTGGTTTCCGGTAGCATGAGGTAGCAGGCCAGCGCAGCTCGGCGCCTTCCTCTTCCTTCCCGGTCCCACATTGCCACTGACCCGTGGCAATGCGCAGCGCCGTGCTGCTGCCCAGGCCCACCCGGCGGTGGGTGGTGCTGTGCGCCGCCTGCCTCCTCGCCGCCTTCCTCTGCTACACCTTCCTCGGCTCGTGCCGATCGGGCAACCTGAACTTCACATACGTCCCGCCAGAGGTCGGTGAACCCTTTCATTGTTCCCATTGCTATTGCTTTTTCTTATACGAAAGCTCGACTCGTCTTGAATCACCAACTGACCCAATGATCCATTTGAAAGGGCCCCTGCAACATTTTCCCGGTATGCCCCCAAAACACAGCCGATCGGCTGTCAAAGTTCCCGAGAACACGATAGCGATACATTATAGCACAGCACGCAGTGTGGCATTTACAACTAATTCTCATAGTCGAGCTAGAAGTCGCTCGCATTCTTCTCGACAAGTGATACAATATGAGCTCAAACGACCGCGCCATAAACGCAATGTCTGCGGCCATTGGCTAATTTTAGCATCGTGAGCCGCGCAGTTAGCGCGGCCGCCGCGTGCTGCCGCCACGTGCATGCGTGCTCGCTCGTGATCATCCTGAAAGTAAGCTGTATGATAAAAAATAATGGTGCCGGATCTGCATGTTACACTCCAAATGTCGTCGAAAGACAATTGTCTTGCGTCTGGAGGGAGTGAACAAAACGTTTATTTGTGGTTCTGCGCAAGAAAATAGGTGAATGGTATTCTGAAGGCGTTAGAGTGCCTCGAGCGTGCAGGGGAGGCAAACGAGCGCATCAAGTCACGTCACACGTGAGACAAGAGCTCTATCTAGATGGCAGTTATCTTGGAAAACAAAGCGCGTGGCGCGCGCGCCCGTCTCGGAGGTGATAAGGTGTAGAACGCAAGGTGACGGGTAGGTGCCGCCACCGTGTCGTCTTAGTAAAGCGTTGCAAACCCTCGCCTTTTCGTGCAAGCGTTGCATTGTCAGCGCAGCGTGATAAACGCTACGGTCCTTAGAATTACTTATGTATGCCTTTTCTAGTAAAAGGACACACAAACAGAATATTGAAGTGTTGTTATGGTGCCTCAAATATGCGCAATAATTGCTCTTTATTTGACAATCGCACAAGTATGAACGCAAAATCTTGAGCAATATTGGTGGGCGCTGTGGATGGGGTCGGCCGTTTGGGGTATCCGTTGGTGCCGTTTGAGGTATCGTTAAGGGCAGACAAACAGACAATCAGACAATTGTACAGACAGACAGAAAGACAGACCAAAATGTTTTCGTCGAAGGTCCACAAGAAAGACTATAGTCTTAAAAAAAAGGGGGGGGGGGTGGGGGCTCAAGGTCATGACGCGCGTTGACGCACGGACGTAGCTTCTCGTCTACCTCCACCCGCTCTGCGCAGCTTTCAGCATGCTCGCTGGTACGAAAGAAGAAAAAAAGTGCTTAAACATGACCGGGATTTGGGGACATTAAGGTACCATGATGCGTGTGCCCCCGCTCAGGCTGCTGCCACCTTTTGTACTGCTCACTCCACCATTGAAATGCCTGCAGCATCTTCGCCAAGCTGTAGAGCTCACGTGCCAGCTTTGTTTGGCACGTTTAGCCTGGATTTTAAGTTCCTAGGGGCTACAACCATTCGCATTAAGCTAGGGGCCACTACGCGTCAGAGGAAAACCTGTATGCAGTGGGAGAGATAATGAATAATGGCCGCCGCAGATGTCTTCACTCTGAGCGGAGGAGCGGGTATCGAGGCACTCTAGGGGACATGTGCACGTAGCGCCATCTTTCCTCAGCCCCAGCAGTGGCCTGTCGTGACTGAACTAGAAATGGGAGAAAAAAAAAATCTCACAAAAAAAAAGAAAACCTACAGTTATCAAGAATAACTTCTGGTTTTATACAGCAGAGACTTGTTTGAGCATTCTGGCAAATTTTGGGTGTCTCACTACAAACTGCGTGGCTTCCCAGATGGTTTGGTATGTAACGATGTGACCCCATGTGTTTCTTATTTTCTTATAGGTGGTGTTCAATTACCTTGGAAACCACGCGCTTTGTATCGCGATATTGCTATTTCACCAAATTCTACCTTTGGGTCTCTGCTACATATAACTCGTAGTCGGTTTTCATAAGAAGCTTTTTTTCAAGAGAGATGATTTTTCTCACTTATTTTCTACTCAGATATGGCAGGCGGCTGAGAGATGGCGCCATGTCCAGATGTCCTCAATTATGAGGAGTGTCTTCGACAAATCCCTGTTACTCGATGATGACGTTATCGAGTTTTCAAAGCGAAATTTCTCAATCTAAACCATTTCATTATTTTTCTTTGGTGTCCTTTTAGGTGACAAAATATTTGTTTTGATCTGCCGAGCAAACTTGACAGTAGACGCTGCGAAGTAGGTTATGCTTCATCTTGGGTAACAGCGCAAGACAGGCTAGTGAATGCCATGATAACCTTCTTAACGTGGATACGCTTGCCATGATCAAAGAGGTCATGTTGGTGTGATTGGTTAGGTCGAGTATAACACTGAATAAATGTGTCAGCACTAGAAAAGGAAAATTGATGAACAGATATCTCACATTGAAATGCTCGCGCTGTTCCTCGATGTTGACGTGTAACCGAATCGTTCTAATGTCATTGCAGTAGATGTGTTGGTTGTGAATGTGCAAGTGTTGCAGGCTTTTAATGGACTTCATGTTGTCAAAGCTCGCCGGAGGTGTTCGGGCTTCAGTGAGCTTGGAATAAACTGCTGATAATTATGCTGACTTCAACGATGAGCGCGTTAGCGCTATCACTACCTATAAAGTGAGACATGCCGTGACCATAGCCCTTACTTCCAGGGAGAGTTGCAAAAGTGCGTGAATTGACTTTCCGTAACTCGAGGGGATGGCTGTCATCTTTTCTCTCGTCACGCAGCGCTTCGTGTGGGGCCGCAACATGGAGAAGATCCACTACGACCGGCACATGCCGCTCATCTTCATCGGCGGCATGCCGCGAAGCGGCACGACGCTCATACGCGTGCTGCTGGACGCGCATCCAGACGTGCGCTGCGGCGAGGAGACGCGCATCATCCCGCGCCTGCTCTCGCTCAAGCAGCAGTGGTCCAAGAGCCCCACCGAGGTGCAGCGGCTCATCGAGGGGGGCATCACCGACGACGTGAGTTCTTTCTTTTTGTCTCTCTTGACGGCCTCCGTTTGTTTCCACGAAAAAACGGGGTGCATGAACTTCATTATGTGCAGCGCAGCCAGGCACACTACGTAGTTTCTGTGGAGCACCTTATTTCGAAACCCTATTTCTGCGTGTGTAGTCAAAATTCACGAAGTCTGAGAAAGCGCTTAAGCCCTCCTAGCAGGCATATGCGCATACTGGGTTTTCAGATTTCCTGCATGTACTGCGCTGTGGAAACATCACATTTGTGCCATTGTACAGGACACGGTTACTGACTTATGGATAATTTAATGCTTCTTATTTTTTCACATATGATGGTCCAGGTGGCACCCATTGTTCATTTTATACGTAAACAGCAAATATGAATATTGAATCGAACGCAAATGCCCTGGGCGACTTCGATATGAAGTACATTCGTGGTGCATGAAAAATGACGGTGAGAGATATGGAAAAGTCTAGTATACTTATTTGTTCGCTTTTCAGAAAAAATTCACTGATTTCTTTTATCTGAAGAATGCACTGTTGTCTTTGATTTATTGAGCAGCAGCACACCTAGAAATGAAGTTCACATCTGTTGGTCCATTTGAGCTGAACCTGCCGACTCCCACAAGGAGAGCGATGCTTCGGGCGAGTTTATTGAACACCATTTAGCTCGTCCAAAGCGCTTCTTTGCCTGTCGTTTTAGTTACTCTCCTTCTCCGTTCTCACAAGGATATCACCTGTCCTGGGGAAAATTTAGTTTTGTAATTACCTCATAAGGGAGAATGGGTTCAGTTCTCCTTCGCCTCTCAAATCACTGCAGTGCAGTGACATGACAGATGCTACACACGCAGGCTTACGCGCTCAGTTCGTGTTTTGTTAACAGCCAGCACAAAGCAACAGAAACTTTGGCATCAGTGAGGCTCGCGTTGGTGTCGAGGCTTAACCGTCTGCCTGCTATTTTGTTATGAAATGGATATTTTGATTTAATGTTTGCTATGCAATGAATAAGTCTTAAATGCTAGAATGAAGGGGGGGGGGGAGCCTGAAGCGTTGTTCATGCAACCTAAACGGCAGTTTGTCTGATTTTTACCGTCACGCGGGCTTCTACTCTACCTATGGTAGAGTGCTTGAAATGTCCCAGGGGGACCGACTTCTACTGTTTCTGTGTGGAAGGTTTCAATGTAATGACCCATTCTACCATTGTAAACTAATTTCTTGCGTGCTCTAATGTTTGTATACCTGGATACGACATAACCCTCTTCATGACTCCTCTGTGAGTTATGGAGTCCTGCCTTTAGAGAAAAGCTGATGTATATGTCTTCTTCTGAATAATAGACGAATTGAATTAGAGATGAAACCACGTCCTTGCTCTCTGCCCGTTTGTACGCAGGTTATGGACGCTGCCATGACGGCTTTTATCCTGGAGGTAATTGTGAGGCATGGCAAGCCTGCGCCACGGCTCTGCAACAAGGACCCGTTCACGCTGCGCGCCGCTGTTTACCTGCACAAGCTGTTCCCGCAGGCTAAGTTCCTGCTCATGATACGTGATGGCCGGGCAGTCGTCCACTCCATCATCACGCGAAAGGTGCGTGCCGCCCACTGTTTTCCTGCTTTTGTTATGTTATTAGGCTTACGAAAGGGGCCAGAGGCTGTGTTCCAGTTCTAGACAGCATCGTAGACAATCTACGCTGACAGCTAAGCAGACAGCATCGAGCCCATGTTATCCGAGAAATTACGGCTGCTACGCGATGAGGCGCCACCTTGCTTCAAGAAGAGAAAGCTAAGATGAAGAAACGTAGCTGTCATTTTTTTAGCTCATGTCGTGTTACAATCTAAGAAAAATTTGAACGTTACTCACATTGAAGGTTTGGAGAAAAGTGTTTGTGTGCCAACGACTATTCTGGCAAGATCCGAACTATTGGAGCGATTCGCTGAGCCAACATCTTGTTTAGACAGCAAAGTAGCTTGCATCGTATTTGTCTATGATGTCTCGCATTTGTCTACGATTGAAGCTGTCTATTTTTCCGGCTACGTGGGAGTTTAAATGGTACTCAAGATGGCCGCTCTTAACTTAGTTGTCTATTTAGCCGTCTATGGTGAGTATTGGAACACACCCAGGGGCGTGAAACTTTAACTTAAGCTCACTTCACGTTTGCAAAAGAGGTGGTGTTTGATTCACAAGTTTCTTTGCGCGTTCGAGTATACTTGGCAGAGATCTTTGTGTGGTGCCGTTTTCGAGTTCTATGCGTGTATGCGCGTACGTGCTTATTTTTGTGATTGTGTGTGTGCGTGGGCTAAAAAACATTTTATTCATTCGTTTCAATTGCACTGTCTCAAAGGCAGAATGCACAAACTTTTGCCCGGACTAGTTACAACTAAAGTACGTTCTGGTAAAAAAGATGCTTCGCCGCATTAAAGATAGCCGTACAGCGAAGCTCGCTTGCTGATGAACCAAATTTCAGCACTGGCCTGGTTTATTGTCCTGTAGTGGACTACGTTGTGTTGATTGAAATGCTCTGTTGTACTGCCAAATGTTGAAGAACTCTTTCTGGTGAAAATAAGCCGCCAGCAAAAGCCTGTTATCCATTCCTGCTTTGCGCTTTACTGTAATAATAGAAGTGAATTACTGCACTGAGAGTAGCCTAAAGTGCTAGACACATGGTGCGATTCGGCGTCTGATCTCATGTTCGACTCCCCACGTGGCGTACGATGATTCGAGATTACATGCAGTGGGCGACCGATCAGCTTGAGGCACTGTTAATATCCGGTGCCTTGGCATGCACGTTCGCAACCCATAGTGCCCGCTTGATAGAGTAAAATCACACTTGCGCTACCCTGCTTCATTATATATGATTGTCACTAAAGCTACACCTTCGTGAGCGACAGACATCGTAACAGTCCGCACGGCTCCGAGTGTAGGCCTAGCCAGCATACGCTGTCACTAGCATTTGCACAATCAGACGCACCCTCATCATAGAGCGCTTACTTTTGCCAGCGTGATTAAGACTTGCACTTTCATGTAACACGTTTAAATATGCAGTTGGCTTTCTCGGCCTCCTCAACATCAATACCAAAAAAAGAAGTGAAGCGAGCGGGTTCGCTGAGACGGCTGGTGCCACAGTTTACTTGTGCAGAGGCCTTCCGTCGCGGCTGGACATTTTGTTAGTGTTTCGAAAATGGTCGTCGCCTTGCACAAATGGCAGACTTCTAACGTCACTTTATTTAGTCATAAATTGTTACATGTCAGAAGCAATGTTTAGCCAATGTTTGCATGCCACCATCAACTGTGATATCGGCAAATGCCAGTGTGATTGGTGCCACCGGAGCGGCGACAAATGCACCAGCGACACGGATGCCACCAGAGGCGTGACATCAGATGACTCTCGCGCAGACATTGGCTGTGGCCTTCAGACCGACGCCGCAGCCGTGTGGCTACATTCAGCAAGTATTATGACCTCGCGGCGTGCAAATCGCCTTCAAATTCTGTTGGAAGATAATGAACGCGGCTGTTGGCCCGTGCAGCCGTACATCGATTCGCATTCGTATTCGTACTGTTTCCAGCACTTACCAGGGAAGCACGCTTACTGGCCAGTTGAGCTCTCCAGCGCAAACTTGTTCTATGCTCTTCTTGGGAACTCTGTTGTTTTAAAGTAATGTTTTGTCGCACAAAAAGTACCCTAACCGTGAAGCACACTCGCCGGGGAGTACTATAGCTCTCCAGCACAAGCCCTTCTTACTCTTGTTGTGGGCAAGTGACGTCATTCATTGGTGGATTCGGAGTGACCCACGAACTCTGTGTCGGAGCACTCCACTCTGGCAGAGGGCAACAAAAGGGAGTCCACCAATGGAGCACACGTGCATCCTTCTTGAGCAAATCGCAGGGTGAGAATGGAATGCGATGTCCGCGTCTCTCTTCTTGCTTGAGTGAGCATGCTGAACACAGCGACACAACAATAGCAAAACGTGATCTCCGAAGTGAGGCGCAATTGAGGCGAGTGGTGTTCGTTGGCACGCCCAAGCGTAGCACTGTTTGAAGGCACGGGACGCGTGTGACTTCCGGTTGAATCCGCCGATTTTTGCGGAGTACAAAAAGTTGCTCCGTGGAGTGGATCTCGTGGCGGGTCTGTTCCAGATCTGCCAATGGAACATACAGAGAGCACCCTCAATCCGCCAATGGAATTGACTTGCTCCGCATGGAGCAGAAGAAAGTATTACCGGAAGTGTTCCGAATGTGCCAATGCATAACACCACAAGTTCTGTTAAATGAGATGCTTTCCCGCAACAAACGTAGCCTGACAGTGAAGCACGCTTGCCGGGAAGTATAACGTTCATGCACAAGCGTGTTGGTTGCTCTTGTGGACTAAGTTGCGTTAAGTAACATGCTTTCCCGCAACAAGAATTGTCTGACAGTGAAGCAAGCTTGCGGGGGAGTATATCTCTTCAGCACAAGCTCGTTGGTAACACTTGTAGACTAAGTTGTGCTAAGTAATATGCTTTTCCGCAACAAGAGTTTCCTGACAGTGAAGTACGCTTGCCGGGGAGTATAGCTTTCTGGCACAACCTTGTTGGTTACTCTTGTTGTAGACTAACTTGCGTCAAGTAAGATGCTTTGCTGCCACAAGGGTAGCCTGACAGTCAAGCACGCTTGCCGGAGAGTATAGCTCTCCAGCACAAGCCCGTTGGTTACGCTTGTTGTGGACTAAGTTGCGTTAAGTGACATGCTTTTCCGCAACAAGAGTAGCCTGACAGTGAAGCACGCTTGCCGGGGAGTATAGCTTTCTAGCACAAGCTCGTTGGTTGCTCTTGTTGTGGACTAAGTTGTGTTAAGGGAGATGCTATCTCGCAACAAGAGTATCCTGACAGTGAAGCACGCTTGTCGGGGAGTATAGCTTTCCAGCACAATCCCGTTGGTTACTCTTGTTGTAGACTAGCTTGTGTTATGTAATATGCTTTCCCGCAACAAAAGTAGCCTGACAGTGAAGCACACTTGCCGGGGAGTATAGTTCTTTAGCACAAGCTCGTTGGTTACTCTTGTTGTGGACAAAGTTGTGTTAAGTGAAATGCTTTGCCATAACGAAGGTAACCTGACAGGGAAGCATGCTTACTGGCAAGTTTAGTTTTTTAGCATGATCACTTTAGGCAATCCTTCTGTAGACTAAAGGTACTCTGCCGCAGTAAAAATAGCCTGAGGGTGAAGCAAGTTTCCCATCAATATAAGCCGCCAGCAGAAATCTGGTTGTTGGATCTGTGTCGAAAGCTTGATGGTGTCAGCAGTGCTCGGGACATGTGGCCAGAGCAAGGACTCTTCGTGAAATTTGTGAAACCGCTCACACAAACGCGCACGGCATTCCCCGTGCGTCGGAACGAGATGTTTGGTTCGACGGGCATTCAAAAAAAAGAAAGAAAAACGATTTTTTGAGCCGGGGACGCGTAGAAATGCATCAAAGAGAAAGAAAGCTGAAGAGCGAATCGGCAGAGGACGCATAACAACAAGCTGCGGCTACGAACAAACTTTTCGACCCCTTGTACCCACTGTCTATACCTCTATTAAATTTGTTTTTGTGTGCTTTCGTGTAATGTATAGCAAATTTGTATTGTATTGAGCAGGATCTTATTGTGCATCTGAAATCTGTTCGATTGTGAAGTTATTCATTTGTAGCGACTGAACCTGTCTTTTTACGCACACTATGCTGAGTTTGATGTCCTACCCACATGCCTACTCTAGCTGAAATTACGTTGAACATTGAGGAAGTTAAAATTGTCATCTAAGTTTTAGATTGAGTTAATTTTTCTTTACGCTTAATCAAGGATACATGGACACTCAGCAAACACTAATATGGAGAAGCATGGCAGGGTCGAAGACTTTCCCACGGAAACAGCAACAGACTTCTCAAAGATCTGAATATGAACTTGTTAAGAAGGCGGCATAATTAGGATACATTGAAATCAGCACCATGTTTGATTCACCATACTATGTCCTGTACGCCACAGGCTCTAATCATCTTGCTGTGACATGAATATTGCTTATGCACTCGCCTTCCTCATGGGTGCAGGTGACGATCACAGGCTACGACCTGTCCGACTACCGGCAGTGTCTGAAGCGCTGGAACGCCGCTATGTATTCCATGTACAACCAGTGCCAGCAGCTGGGGCCCAGCATATGCATGCCCGTGTACTATGAACAGCTGGTGTTGCACCCCAAGCCCTGGCTGCAGCGCATTCTTGCTTTCCTTGACGTGCCGTGGAATGATTCTGTGTTGCACCACGAGCAGATCATCAACCAGTCGGGCATATCACTCTCCAAGTAAGTTATTCCTGATGAAGCTGCTGCATTTGATAGTACTTTGTTCCTCACACTACATCACAGAAACAGAACACAGAGGCGTAGTTTTGTCATTTCCCTGTGGAAACAAGGATGGGGTCACAAGAGTAGCCACATGGAAGCCGATTTTGTGTAGCTGTGCTTTGCAAGAGTAACATAAATAGACGAGTAATTGTTTGAATCAGAATTAAGAAATTAATTTATGCAATATTCAGAACCAAATACCAGTCATTAAACCTCCTAATTAAGGAACACTAAAGGGAAGACCTTTCTTCTTGTATTGTTAGATTACTCTTACATAATAGGAAAAACTGCCCTGCTTACTGCAAGAAGGTGCTTGATAAGTGAACATGCACAAAAAAGAAAATGTAGGTGGCGATGTCACTTTGAAGTTCTCGCACTAGTCACCGTGGTGTCATTTATTTTGATCGTGTCTGCTATTACTATTGGCTGTGATATTTAGCTATAGGTGGCAGTATCATCGCTGCATTACTGTGTATACGTCGCCCAGTGTGGTGTGCAGAAGTGTAGAGGCCTGCTGTTCCTATATTGTCATTCTGTGCACTGTAGTGGATTAAAACCGTTTCAATTTCCAAGGAGAGGTATTGTTCAGTTCTGCGATGCCACACAGATTGTACAAAGCCAGAGGTAAGCTTTCATTCTTATCTGGCAACACACGACATCATCGAGAATGTGCAGATACAAATCCAGTGGTGAGCTTTCATTCTTATCTGGCAACACACTGGCAACACACGACATTGCCGAGAATGTGCAGATACACACCCAGGTACGCAAATAACAGAAATAAAAGATTTTCATGAAGCAGGTGCCACATAAAGGAAGAACTTAAAATTGAAGAGCTCATTTTTATTGTTAGACACAATACTAATGAAAATATTATGAGTTCCTAATAATATTGTTTCTACCACATAGCTAAGCGATCGTTTCATAATGCTTAATTTTTCAAGGTCTTAAGTTCCTAAGATGTCCTACTGCTGTGTATTTTGACTAGCAATATAAATTGAGTATTGAGAATGTGTTTGTCACTCTAAAAAATTAGTTGTGAAGTAACTGTGCATGCCATTTCTTATTGCCTTCCTAATTCTTGTTAATTATTTGTAAATAATCTTCACAGTACATTTAGCGCTGCATCAACTAACCACTCATTTCTGTGCCTTTTTTTTCTTGCTCAGGAGTTATTTAATTTTTGCCAATAATGTATGCAACAGTGTGTCCAGCATTATTATTAGCAGCGAAACTCTTGGAGTCATGCACTCTTTTTTTTTCTTTGTGCAGCTTGCCAAGTATCCGACTAGCACTGAAAACTGCTCTAATAACACTGTATTGTGGATGAGCTATATTCATCCTGACCTTGCCTATAGCATCGCGTATTCATTCAGTTCAAGGGATTGACATGAGCCGTTTACATTAGATGTTCACCAATAAAACTGAAAACATGTGAAAATACATCTGAGCAGGCTTTGAATAAATGAACTGAAAGCTTTTAACTTTCTGTGATAACTTTCTTCCTGTTATAGTATAATATAGTTGGCAATCAATGCTTTCGTTCATGCTCAACAAAAACATTCCACAGTGATCACACACTCTACTGAGCTCGAGAAAAGTGTAAAAGTAAAGAGAGGTGAAAATATAGAAAATATATTATGCATTTTGCTTTTGCTTTCTTTCAGTGATGTACCAACTAGCTGGAGCTTGTAGGCTGTTATTGACAGACAGGAATCATGCTGACTAACATTAATTCGGGTCTTTGAGAACTTGTAGTGACTACCACAGACCTGTCCACCATGTTGTAATGCTTGCTGCTGATGATTTTCTCCTGTGCAGGCTCGAGCGTTCCACCGACCAGGTGATCAAGCCAATCAACCTGGAGGCAGCTGAGCAAGTGGGTCGGTCCAGATTCCCGAGGATGTTGTGCGCGACATGGCCAAAGTGGCACCCATGCTGTCCGAGTTGGGCTACGACCCGATGGCCAACCCTCCAAACTACGGTCGACCCGACTCATTCGTGCTCAATAACACGCTTCAGATCAAGCGCGAGACAGCCGAATGGCGCGCTCGAGAGCTGGAGCTGGCTCAGCATCGCGATGCTATTCGTCGTGGTGCCATTAGACGCAAGGTTGAAGAAGACGCTTTTATTAGGACACCCACACCTTAGGAAAAGAAACTTGTGCGTGACTTTAAAAGACTTGAATCTGTGTGACTCCCGTGAGCATTTCTGTCTTGGAAAACGACAGTCCCGTCATTTTTGTAAAAAAAAGAAAGACGAAAAGACTCTGAGCACGCAGCCACCTTCTCCAGTCACGTTAGTGCAAGTCGCGTCTGGCTGGCAGCTTTACTTTATGCCAAATGGTCGAATGTACAAGAAGTCAGGTGTTCTTTCAAAGCAGCTTTTTTCTCAAATATTACCTCATAAGCTTGTTGTTTTTTTAATATTGGATATAAACATGAGTTTAAGCTTTTCCAAGCTTGCTTTGCAGACAGGTCTGTCAAATGGGTCTCGGGATGAGAAAAATGCGCATTGTGTGAGATCTTTTGAATGTCTTTAGTCCGTTTGCATGCATTAATTTGTTCTTTAATGGATCTTGAATATATCCAACTGAATTCACATGGTGTCATTAGACAAGCTGTTGCTTTGTAGTAACTTGTTTAACAGATTACACTTGAACATGAGTGTAAACCAGCTTCATGCTGTGTATTGTAATTCTTCATTTACAAAGTACAGTTTAACTTTTTAAACTTGGAAAGAAGGAAACAAATACAGATTGGTTCCCTAGCAACATGCAATGTTGCCACAAAATTGAAGCAACTTTCTGAATGTTGCATCAGCGATGCATCTACATTTGGTGCTGCAAGGGTTACTCTACTAGCCCGTCTGCTTTGTTTAAAAGCAGCTACATCATCTTTGATCTGTGACACACATAGCTGGCCAATCTTGCTTTGTTTTTGCTTCAGTTTTCTTGAGCAGCTTCGAACTGTGTCAGTCATTTGTGGAAAATGTAGACACGATGCTGAAGGCAATGTTCAGATGCTGTGTCATCACCCTCACACTGTGGTAATGGCGTAACTGAAACAGTGCTAGGATCTGGTGCGAAGCTTTTCAGCTTTGTGACTGCATTACCCATTTGCTGAACACAGTTGGATCATGTCCACAATGAAAAGAGTTCCACAATGTGCATATCTCGATCTGAGCACACATCATTCATTAAAATTTCTTTTTGCTCATGAAAAGGTGCATTTAAATCGCAAACCTCAAAAGTTTGTGTATCTGACTGTCTCTTATAATACATTTACTAATCTGGAGAATCTCATTTTTTATTTATTTTGAACATTAACTGCTGCGCAGCCTGCACATTTTTGAAAACTTAGAAGCTTTATATTCATACCGAAAGTTGGTACCAGTACTTTGGTTTTATCATTCATCACATTTATAGCATTGCAGCTTGTAACTATATAGTAATGCACTGTGCACGGTGTAAGCATTAAATTTAATGCAAACTGACTTGTAAGTTTTCTCGTCAGACTATATTTTTGAAGTCAATGACAAAAAAAGCTGTTTTATGCATATAACTGAGAGTTTTGTTGAAAGCTTATTGTACAGGAAATATCTGAACACATACTTCAAGCCCAGTTGTGCAAACATGAAAAAAGCGATACTGGCTTATATAAAGTACCTCTCTTCATCATATGAAATTTTTTTCACTCATTAATGTCGAGGCAACTAATCTTGAAAATTGGCCCTTTCAGCTGTGTTATCACAATCTAGTTAACTGAAAGGAGTCAGTCTGGCATACGCCCGATCAAGTTAATATTAGTACAGCTGTTCATTTGCATTCTTCTGTACAAAAAATGATTTTTTGATAGCTTGGGCTACACTTTTATGCCAAACCACTTCAGTATTTACAGTTTTAAATAGCAATGAATTGGAGGCAGTTTAAGCACTCTGTAATTGCCTTACAGTCTGTCTGCACAGCAGTTGACACTCAATATTTAGGAAACCACTGGCAAACAAAGGGTGGTTGTGTCTATTGAGTCAACAAGAAAATAAGTCTAATTTCTTCCTTCTTGAAAATCGCTGTGCTATAATTGTGCCATCACACACGGTTTCGCAGTGCATTTCTGTCTCAGCGGAAAGTCAGAGCTTATGACCCGAATCAAGCATCTCTCCAAACACGTGTGATAGAGCCTTACTATGTAAATAGTGGTGTAAATCAAAAGGTATGCATGATACAGTGCAGCTGTCCTATTGGTGTGCTTGTCCGAGCCCGTTAGTATTTCTTTGTTATTCCTCTTCGCTTTCCTTATGTGCTGGTTTTTTGATGCTCTTTGCTGAACCATTGTTTCCTTTTTTTTATCAACGTTATCAGTTCTATCTTCGCTCAGGAGTCTTTGCCTTTTATTGACACACTTGTAGCTGTGGACAGGGCATTCTCTATGGGCATATACAACAAACACTCGATTCTCCTGGGCAGTGTTGTCATGTGTCCCAATGTAGGCACAAATTCTGATTGTCATTATGCCCTAGAAGGAAGTTACGTGTGGACGTACGTTTTGTTCAGGTATGAAACGCTGACATTATTGAGCCAATAATGACCTCTTTGCTGTCATATTGGATAAAGCGAGATCATTCCATTTTGCTGGGCTTATGTCCCTGAGCTCTTTTTTTCTGCTCATGTTTCAGTATGAAAATAGGCTCAAACATGTTCCTTTCGCAAAGACTGTGATTTCCTATGTACCTTCCTGCCACGTTGTTGGTAACTCTGTTCTTGGCCTGATGACAGTTCTTAACACTCATGTTCTTTTTTCTTCTTGTTTTTTAAGGAAAGATGCTCCTTTCATTTTTTTTTGTCACCCCTCTGCATTTCCTTGCTCACTCCAAAGATGTTTGGGAACGTGATGCTGCACTTTTAGAAAGAGATGTGCACAAGTTTTTTATACACCGAGGCGAGATGAAGTAGTGTGTAGTGTTTATGCATGTATATAAATATGTGCGTAGAAAGGCAGGATGTCATCATCTATTGGCCTTTGCTATTGTTCAAGAATGATGAATGCAAAATATTGTTTCTTTTTCTATCTTCTGGATGAAGGCATTGTCCATTGCTTTCAGAAGCTGTAAGACTTGATTTTGATGTTTTCTGGCAAATGTGCCAGACCTCTTGGAAATGGTGGTGGGCCAACTGGCGAAAAATTATTGTGTGCAGCTTGGACTGTGGTTGTACGAGAATTTCGCACGGATGGTTGGGTGTACTATATCAGGGTGTGCGCCCCCCTTTTTTTTGTCTTGTACATGCTCTTTTTCTGAAAAGCAGTACTAGCTTCTGGGTAAAAGTTAATGCTGGTGAATGGAACCGTTGTGTGAAGTGTTGTTTACAAAAAAAAATTTCAATGAAAGCTAGAAAAAAAAAAAGGTGAAAGCATAAAGATAAAACATGGAACTAGGATGTCTGAAGTGGTGCTTAGATTTAGCACATTGTGTTTGTACTTGTGGCTGTGCTGCTGCCTGGGTGTTTTGAACCGCTCGGGCTGTTTTGAGATGCATACTAAGTATGCCTAGTGGTATGGTTACTGAAGTGCTTAGAATGTTACATGAAAACAAAAAATGTGTTTTTAAAGATGCCTGAAGTGGATGTTGTTTATAGCTCTACCAATCTACTGAGTGAACAGTAGGCTGAATACGATGTACCTCAGTGTTTGAGCGGGACATTTCAGCTAAATGTGGTTTAGCTATAAGGAGAGATGCTGCACTAGAGAAGCTGTGTACATTCAAAGTACAGAATTTCTAGTAGTTTGCAAAGGACGGTGTAGATCTTGTTACACCTGAAAGCATTGAGGTGTAGTATTTGTTCTCAAGTGCGTGCTTGTGCAAAATTTTACAATTTTTTGTCATGTGCAAAACTGTTGTGTAGATGTTGTTGCACACTCTTTTTGTTTATTTTCACCACTTTACCGGTGCTTCAGTGCACATATTTAGATATTTGATGTCGTTAGATTGCATTATTTTAAAAACTTTTCTTTTGTATGTGGGCTGCTACAATTCACTTTTTCTGCAAGAGCTAACTTGGTTATTGCTAACCACTTGTTAAACCGTAGGTAATAGTATAGCTGATTTTTCCGGGTGGCATATGTGAAAAACACTTGCTACAGGCTAGCATCTTTTATCTTCTGTGAAATGGCCTATTCAGATGCAAGTTTGCAGCCTCTCTATGCTATTCACTGCATCTGTAAATGCATCCAGAGATATCAACGCCACTTGTTCAGAGGAAGAAGTGAATCGTTTGTTTCTTTTTTTTTTTTGTTATTAGAGGTGGGGTCGAACGATCTTTGTCTACAAAAGTGAAGACGTAAGATATTAGGAGATGGAGTCTCAAGTACTTGTATTTCTCTGTATTTTTTTTTCATTCTCGAAGTGCGAAAAAGTATCTGTTTCCAGTTACGGACACAAGCAAGTGCCTTTGTTCCGCCAATCCACATATCGTGTGTGCCAACACTTCCTAAAAGTACCGTGTGACTTTGACAATACAGCTGTGCTCTCCATGTATTGTCCTCCATGGCGCTGAAAGTCTGGCTGGAAGTGGGGTTCTCCTAGAGAGCCCAACACTTCGTGATTGGATTATTGCCATATAGCATTGCAGATCAACCATTCCTGTGATGGAGGCCCACTGCTTTATAGGCATTCACAGTTCTAAAATAATGAAAGCTTGAACTTGTCCTCAAAGGGGCACTAGTATCTTCAAGCAATGTTGTAATGTTTTATGCTCTGATAAGCAAAAGTAAGCAACACTTCAGCCTTAGTTTTATGCTGCTCTATTTAATGACTGGAAGCTCATCTGTTGCGCGGTGCTTCAAAACATTTTTCATAAATCACAGCGCAACATAGATTTGAGAAGAGCCATCATGGCAATCTCACACTAACATTTGCACACTCTAATTAAGTCACGCACTACTTGATCACGCACTGTGCTTTTTTCTGTGTGATGATCCTGGTGTTGTCAGCACTGACATAGAAAAATGAGACTGTCTTTAATATCTGCTTTTTCTGACCTTAGAACATCTCTTCAAGTATGTCTTGCAAGTGTGAGCAACAATATTTACTTAGTGTGTGTGCCACATTTTCATGTTGCCAGTACTGTTGGGACATTTATCAATCAATGGCCGTGGTACGATTAAAGTATGTGAGCACGGTTCTAAGCAGTCGGACCCCTAGCCAGCCAGACTTTATGCAACATGGATAACAACTTCATAGAACAGGCGCAACACTGAGTGTTGACATTGCTCTAATGTACGCCAGCACAGGGCTGATTGCTTCATTCGCTTCTTCCTTTCGAATGTGCCAGTAATGCTGTGTTGTGCACAACACTTGTTGATATTTGATGAGGAGCCGTGAACTATAGAAACACAAACACGCAATCAATTGCGGGTTTCTGCAGCTGTCGCACTCTCAGCACTGCATTTGTCGCCAGGGTACTCTCTGCACAGTGTTCATAGTGTAACGATGATAGCAGCATCTAAGGAGCTGTTGTTTCTTTACCTTGAAATTTGACTTTACTGAACATTACTGCACTTGCAATCATGCGCACAATTGACTGTCTGCTCATCTTTTTTTCCCCCAATTAGGTGTTATTCGAGCAGTGCCCCTGTGTTTTCTTTTCTTATTATGATCTAGCAAGCTCATTATTATAAGCTTATCTGCTGGCTGTGTTCAAAATGCTTTATTTTGTCCACAGTTTAGTGCCCAAATTTGGTCAGAAGTGTTTATTCTTCGGCCCAAACTCTTTTATGTAATAGCTCTTGAATAGCCTGCTAAGTGTTTCTCCCTGGCTGCGCTGTTTGACCTCTGGGACCAACAATATGCAGTCGTCATCCTGTTCCATTCTTTCTCAAAACAGCGAAATCTCCCCAGTAAAGCTTTTCGACAGTCAAAATAAAACTGCCCATTCTGGGAACCATATTACATAAGAACATATTGCTGGACACCCTGACGTTGCTGGACGTAACATCATACTGCTTGCTTTTATAGCAATTAGACTGTGGTTATAACTCATAAACACTTCATTTATTTTGTACTGCACTGTAAGCTCCTCAAATACATGGTCATGCTCTGTTGCAAATTAGTTCTTTTGTATGTATATGCTAGTGAGAAATTATAGGACAGTGATGTCAGTGTTTTAGTACAGTAATTCGGTCTTTTTCAAAGCATAAATTGTAGTTACTTCAAACACCGAGCTCTAGTGCAGCGCCGCCTGTAAGTCATAGAAAACGAGTGTGTCGGTCAAGTACAGTACACTTAGGAATTATTGACTCGTGTGTGCAACATTTTTTGTCCTTGATTTCTGTAACATTTCACTCTTATGACAAGCGTCCTCCTGAATGGTAGACAATGTTGAGAGCATTGCAGATTCATCAAGCAATGTAAAATGGTGGCAATCCAAAGAACGAGACTCTTCTTTAACATATGACAGTTGAATGCAGGTGTCAATATTTATGCTGCTGTATGCCATGTTTTCTTACCGGTGTAATTCAGGATGAATTCTGAGGAACCTTAAGTTTGTTTCCTTGTAGTAGTGCTCGGCGTTCACTGTTGCACTTGATGTTGTTAGTATTTTAGTGCCTTCTGCAAAGACTCCATATCTAAAATGAAGTGAAAGTATCTACTCTAATCACCAATGCAGATAGTTAACACATTGTGTAAGTGCTGCATTGTTTTAATGAGAGCCCATTGGTAACCTTTTTCAATTACTCTTCATTAAAAAATTCACTCCGACTTAACACAACAAAGTGTAACAAAAACTACACAGATGTGTCATCAAGTACGCAGGTGGCATCCTCGTCAGTATGCCAGTGCATACTGAGGATGCCACTCGCATAGGTGGCGAAATGTCGGTGTAATTTTTGGTATATTTTGTTGTGTTGAGTGGGAGTATATTTTTTAATCATGAACTCACCAGCTTTGGATCAGTTTTGCAGTTATTTTTATACAAGTGCATTTATTTAACTAACATTCAGATAGCAAAACTGATTTATTTGGTGCGCGGAGAAGATGGAAATCGGTCAACAGGAGGCTGGTGGTGTACAGCGCAGCTTGCTGAGAGAACTTTTTTTTTGTCTGCAGCTAAACAGATTGGCACCCATTTTACATGCCATATTATAATATATACAAACATAAGCGTATATATTTTGTTGATCGTGATGTGGAGTAATTTATTGAAGAAAAGAAAATGGCGACGTCCACGCACCTCTCTGTGTCTGTGTCATTTATTGGAGTGAAAGCTCCAATGGACCTTTTAATCACCTTCCACGAAATTGCCACTACTGAAACGACAGAAGCCAATACGCTTTACCACATGCAAAGCTCGATCGCCCGCAATCGGCCACTCATCACGTGGCCGACTCGGCCGTTACAATGGGGGCATAAATCCACAATGTCCAGACCTGGCAATGTTCCGCGTTACCTCAGGGATCTCTCACCAGTGAATCCAACTGGGAAGAGGCACTCAGGAGCCCCAAGCTCCAACACCCAACTAAAGGCAGTCCAAAGGGCTTAAGAACTGGCGGTATTCCACCATGTTCCTGCCCTGACTCTGGAACCTCCTACAGTAGTGGCTGCTAGGATGGCCTCTGTGGACACCCTGGTGGCTTAAGCTCTTCAGGACCTTTTAATAAAGTTCTTGACTGACTGACTGATTGACACAAAGAAGTAATAAAAAGAAAGATCAGAGAGCTAGGCAGAAAGAAAAACAAAAAGTAAGCAAGAAATATAGAGGAAAAGGGAAGGAATATAGAGGAAAAGAAAGAACAAAATAGAAAGAAACGGAGACAAGAAAGCTAAGAGAGAAAGAAAAAAAAATACGAGAAACGTGGATAGGTCGCCCAGCTCTGTTGTTGTCAAGGCTTGGCACCACAAGTGTAAAGCTGCTTTAATGTTTCTTTCTTTTTTTCGTTCAACAACACAGGACCACCGCTAGGGGGCCACGGAGAGCGGACGTGTTGCGCGTCGGCTCCGCAACTTTCCTATGTTTTTGGTGGATTGTCGAATTTATCGTGGAAAACGCTTCTCACCATCGATCGACGGCAGTTTCAAGGACTTCCCTGACACCAAGTTTTGCCAGGTGGGACCACTTTTTAGCCACTTATTGGCGCTTTTATTCCACCACGAAAGCAAGAACGCCAAGTCCAGCGTCTCTGCGCACGACGCCATAGGCCGGCCGCTGCGGCGGTGGGGCCTGCAAGCCTAACGTGTCGCCGGACCTCCTCGGAGCTCCCGATCCCCGACGGCAGCGTACAAGGCCTTTGCCAGGGCTAAATGGATGTCGTAGAGGTAGAAGGAGAGGACATTCGGCCGGAAGATTTCGGCGAGGGAGCAGGATGGTGCAGCGTAAAGAGAACGAAACAGGCCGACGGCGCGTCCGAGACAGCGCAAGACCAGAAGACGGAGACGCAGCAACAGGCGGCTGCCGCGGCGACTACAGAGATTGCCCCGGATACTGCCACAGCGGCGCAGAATAAAAAGAAGTGTGCTCGTTACTTGCAGCACCTCGCTAAGGCGAGCCGAATGCCAGAGTTACCGCCCGATGACTACAGGATCATTGTGCGCCCCCGCGGCGGATTCAACGGGGCTGAATACAAGATAGATCGCATTTACTGCTGCCTTCGTAACGCGGCAGGTATCGGTAGAGAAGCGGCTAGAGAGGACAGCATCTGCCTCAACGTTAAACAGAACGTCGTGGTGCTCAGCACTCCGTCCGCGGACAGAGCCAAACGCTACGGAGCCATCAGCAAGCTTTGCATCGGGAACCGAGAGTTCGAGGCGAACGCCTATCAGGCCGCCCCGGAGAACACTTCCAAGGGCCTGATTAGGAACATTTCCAAAGACGAGAGCCCGGAGGACATCGTTAACAACCTAGTGACGCAGCGCAACCCCAGCGTGCTGCATGCCAAGCGAATGGGCACCACGGACAACATCATCGTATTGTTCGACGGTTTCCGTGTTCCCAGACACGTATACTATGGACCTATGCTTGTGAGATGCTCCCTCTACAGAAAGCACATCGACGTGTGCTACGCGTGCGGGAGGCTGGGCCATCGCTCCGACGTGTGTCCCAACCCTGCTGTCAAGATTTGCCGTGGCTGCGGAAGCAGTAACCCACCGTCTGACCATCACTGCGAGCCGCGGTGTCAACTGTGTGGCAAGGATCATCTCACGGGTGACCGCGTCTGCAAGGCGAGATACAAGACTCCTTACATAGTCAAGCGTCGCCGCCTAGAGCGAAAGCGGCGTGAAGAAGAGCAAGCGGCCGCAGCGTCCGACAGCATCTACAACAGCGGCATTAGCACCGAAGGCAACGGAGGTTACTACAATCATTATCCGGCGTTTGACAGTCATTCATCCAACGCCACCCGAAGAGGACGCTCGACAAGCCGAGACGCGAGAGGCGGCGGCGGTAAATCCCGGTCCCGCTCTCGCAGCCGGACACCAAGGCCGAGAAGCATGTCGAAGACGCGCGGTGGCGCCGTTCCGGGCGCCACAGCTGTCACCAAGGCACCCAACAAAGTCAGCAGCATCAGACGTGGCGGCAGCCGCAACAACAAGGACCCATGGGAACATGGCAGCAGGTGAGATGGGCGGATGTAGCCGCCTTTCGCGCCGGCGGCGTTGTTTCGGCGGGACGTCCTAACGGTCCCGCCGTCGGTGGCGGCGGTGGGAGCGAGCTCAAGCTAGCGGTAGAGCGAGCGCTAGAACAACGCCTTGGACCATTACAATCGATAATTTCAGAGCTGAAACGCGAGAACGCCGCCCTTAGAGCGGAAAATTCCAAATTGAAAGGAGAGGCTCCACGAATGCAACAACCGCAGCAACAGTCGACGGCGCCGCCACCACCGACGCCTCGGTCTTCGACTCCGTCGAGACCCGAGGCGGCGGGGATGGGCACGGATGACGAGAGCAGTTCGGGAGAGGGGGCAGGCGGAAGCGAAGACCGCCCGTGTACCGCGAAAAGGATAGCACTAGATCCTGCCAGGCACGAATCCACACAGCGATTTGGCCGTTATGATAAGCTACAGAAACAAATCGATACTATCGAGACCAGCCTCGATGAACGTTTTGCTAAACAGGTGGCACAGATGAATGACATGTTCAATAGTGCGATAGCTAAGCTCTCTGAACAAATGACACAAATGCTCACCGCGCACACGGCGCGCATAGAAAACATTGAAGCGCGACTCCCGCCATCTGCGGGCAGACCGATTAGAACGGTGAGTAAGCCCTACGCTAGACAGCAACAGAGTCAGCAGCAGCAGAACGCGCTGCCAGACGCCGAGCCGCAGATTCAGCCGCACCCCAGTCGCCTCGACGGCGATGGGCTAAATTAAACACAAGCATCACCATGGCTAGACACGCGCACACTCACACTAACACTCACAAACAACAGTACACGATCTGGCAGTGGAACTGCCGGGATATAGGAGGAAGCGGGGAAATCTCGAGCAATTTATTCGAAGCCGTGAGACGAAACCGGACATTATCCTTTTGCAGGAAACAAATTATCTGGCAAAACTAGCTGGTTACAAAGCCATAAATGCGGCCGCGGCGGACAACAGGCGGAAAGAAAAACGTGCTACACAGCGCTCGGCGCGTGCCGCGGGTCGCCGAAGGCGGGGCGATCCGCTCTCGTCGTCGGCGCGACCGCGGTCGCTGCCGTCGCCCCCGCCGCGTCCGGCGCCGGTCGCCGCCGTGCTAGTTAGACGTAACATCACGGTGGCGCAGCGCGAACTTGAGTGCGTAAGGATACCGCATGTTTTTGTAGAATTAATTCCTAAGCGCGGCCGAGGCCTGTTTGTACTTAACGTCTACAGTAAACCCACGCTACAGCACCGATTTGGGGAGCTGCTCCGGAGAGCAAGCACGGCCGCCAACGGCGCACCTCTGCTAGTTGCAGGTGATTTTAATGCGCCCCATGGGGCCTGGGGATACACGCGTGAAACGCTCAAGGGCAAACACCTTTGGGAAGACTCGCAAGACCAACGGCTTGAACTGATCGCGAACCCCGCCGATCCGACGCGCCGGGGTAACAGCGTGAGCGCAGACACGCTACCGGACCTCGCGTTCGTGTCGAATGTCACCGCGGCGTCTTGGCAAAACACGCAGGAGGACTTAGGGAGTGACCACTCTCTGATAGAGATTACGGTAGACACGGGCCCGAGCGTTCGTAGAACATACTCTGAAAGCACAGGCCATAAACTCAAATTAGTGCAGTGGGACGCGTTCCGCAAAAAGCGAGCAGAAGGCGGGCGAGGCGACGAGCCGATCACGGATATAGACGAGTGGACCGCGACGCTCAATCGGGACGTAGACGCGGTAACGTGCCACATCCCGCCCGAAGCGAAGCTCGAAGTAATCGACAGCAGGCTCCTACACATGTGGTGTTAGAGATGGGAAGGAAGGTCGATCGCTGATGGCATCCCACCGCTGCCACCAGTTGTTAGATGTGGGAAGGAAGATGTTGCCGGTGATAGCATCCGGATGGAGGAACTGAACGCAGACAAGAGGATACGAGAAACATAACAGAGGTTTATGACATTATTTACACTTATTTACAGAAAAAAGGGATAGTGGTTTAACAAACCACGAGCGTGGTGGTTGAACACTACATAGTTCAGAGCCAGGTTCAGAGAGCGCCGTCCAGCACTCTGCTGCTTCGTTTTATGCCCTGTCGGGCTCCTCCTCTCCGAGTCGAACACCAATCACGCACACACAGGTGAGGGGGGCGAGCATGCAAGGTCCACGTGAACACTGCACTGTCGTGGCGCCAGCAGGGCTGGTCCTCGTCGTGGGTGTGCCGTTTGACGAGCGTTCCCACGATCCTGGCCGCATACTTCAAAGGGTCCACTGCACAGCTCGCCCAATTAGCGGGGTAATTTGCGGTGGCCGTTGGTCTCCTCCAGGAAGGTGCTGTCTCTGTTGGCCTCTCTCGAATGGTTAGCGGCGTCTTGGCGACACGACGTCTCGCCCTCCGGCTAGCACGTACAATGCATGACGAGCATAGGCAGTCTGCCGGTCGGCTTGGTGAATGGGGATCAAAAGGGAGCGCCGCTCCTCGGTCAGCTCCGGCGCCGGGCAAGCCAGCCCTCCTGTCGCCCGACGAGTCGACGAGGTCATCAGTCACGCTGCTGCTCGAAGGGACGACCAAAGGGTCCGCACTTGAAGGACGGGACTCGCCTCTGCCCGCCGCCTGGTTGGGACAATCACTCAAATACTTGACAGCGTCGGTAAGACTGGGCGCCGAAAAGATTGAGAGATGAATCCCCAGGCCAAACCTAACAGTGGGAAGCAAAGCAAGCCCTACTCAAGAGGTGGAAACGCCAAAGACATAACCGGGCGTTGAGGAAACGCATAGCACGGTTAGACAGAGAAATTGAGGAACATGCGTTCCAAGTCTGTAGGTCACAATGGGAAGACCTGTGCAACGGCCTCGAGCGACAGATGCGCGGGGCGAGTGCTTGGCGCCTTTTCCGGCACCTATTGGATCCGGAAGATACTCGTGCCGCTCAAGGCCATAAAACTCGGAGACTTGTGAACGATCATAAAGGCGATGACCTGCTCGGTGAAATACGTGACCGTTACTTTAAGTCGCAGAGAGCGTCCAACACCCAGATTATGACGGCGTTGCTAATGAGCAACTAGACGCCGAATTTAGCGAAGCGGAAATACGGGCAGTCCTTTTTGAACTACACACCCGATCGGCGCCCGGCCTGGACCGGGTTTCGAACAAGGCTCTCCGCAACTTAGATGACGAGTCAATCTCCCGATTTGTGACTTATATCAACGAGTGCTGGCAACGCGGTTCCCTTCCTGAAGCGTGGAAAAGAGCTCGAGTTATCATGATCCTAAACCGGGCAAGCAGGTTGCGCTTGATAATCTAAGGCCAATTTCGCTCACGTCTTGTGTAGGAAAAGTTCTGGAGCACGCAGTCCTCAAACGCGTGAGTGACTTTCTCGAAGTCCGCGATGTATTTCCGCACACCATGCTAGGATTCCGCCGCAATCTCTCCGCACAAGACGCGTTGCTTCAGCTGAAGCACCACATTGTTGATGACATTACCAGCTCAACCAAGGCGATCCTTGGCCTATATATAAAAAAGGCCTTCGACAGCGTTAAACACGAAGCAATTTTAAACAGAGTTCAAACATTAGGACTAGGACAAAAAACATATAATTACATACGTGACTTCCTTGCCGGCAGACGCGTACGCGTCGTCGTTGGAGATGTGGAACTGCAAGAATTTGAGATGGGCTCGAGGGGCACGCCACAAGGCTCCGTAATTTCGCCATTACTCTTTAATTTAGTTCTATTGGGGCTACCCGAGAAATTATTAGGCATACAAGGATTGTATCACAGTATCTACGCGGATGACATCACCCTTTGGGTTCCCGGCGGAGGTTGTGATGGTCACGTCGAGCGTACGCTCCAGGCAGGTGTAGACGAAGTTCAGGAGTACTTGCGAGGAACGGGCCTCGAATGCTCGGCAACCAAGTCGGAACTTCTAATCTACAAACCTACAAGTAGAGGTCGCAAAACCCCGCGCGACGAGGAAAGGGAGTGCTACAAAATAAGCGTTCTATTGGCAGATGGCACTCCCATTCCACACGTAGACAAAATTAGAATTCTGGGGTTACACCTGCAGGCAAACGGCCATAATGGTGAGACGGTGCGAAGACTACGTCGTTCGGTAGACGACACGATCCGACTCCTACGTCGTATCACGAACAGACGTACTGGTATGCGCGAACACTGCGCGATCCGTCTAGTGCAGGCGTACGCAATAAGCCGTATAACATACGTTGCCCCCTACCTCAAATTGCTAGGCTCAGAAAAAACAAGATCGAATGTATAATACGAAAGGCTTTCAAGAGAGCAATTGGAGTTCGACTGAATGCGAGCACTGAAAAGTTACTAGAACTTGGACTGCACAACTCACTCGACGAGTTAATTGAGGCCCATGTCGTTTCGCAAAACGAACGCTTGTCGGGGTCTAAGACGGGTCGACACATCCTCGAGTCACTTGGCATCCGGTACCACACTCAGCAGGGAGAAAAAGCGGATGTTCCTGCCTCGGTTCGCGACCGCCTAATTGTTCCGCCGCTTCCTAAGAATATGCACCCGACGCATCACGTCGGGCGCCGTAACCAGCGAGCTAGTGACCTTCAAAAGAAGTATGGCACTAGCGACGAAGTTGTGTACGTAGATGCCGCGAGATATGGGGACGGGAGACACGCACACGCCGCTGCGGTCGTTGACCGTGCGGGCAAATGCCTCGCGAGCGCCACGGTGACCACGGGACATACGGAGGCGGCCGAAGAAGCCGCGATAGCCCTAGCAATCGCCACGGTGCCGAACGCTACGATCGTATCAGCGACTCGCAGGCAGCAATCGCAGGCAGCAATCAGCGACTCGCAGGCAGCAATCTGCGGCTTCGCGCGCGGCCGCGTCTCGCGGGAAGCGGCCCGCATCCTTAAGATGTGCGGTGATGGTGACTCAGCGTCGCGATCGCCACAACAAAATTTAACAGTCTTCCTCCTTTGGACCCCGGCACACACCGATGTCCCGCTTCCGGGCAACGAGGCGGCCCACGCCGCGGCTCGAGGTCTCACTCGCCGAGCCGCGGCACATTCCGTGGCCGCCGCCTCCGCTCCCGAGAACGGGGCTTCTGATCTGCCGGATCGAGACACTTCGACAGACACGCAGCGACATCACAGACCACAATGGTCGTGGGGTGATCGTCTCATCACGTTCCGAGATATTACGCAACACTACAGACAGACTGGAAAGGCGAAAGTTCCCGCCACCGCATGACAAATTAAACAGACACGATGCCGTAAGCTATCGCTTACTACAAACCCACTCTTACCCCAGCCCGGTCGTCTTACGCCACTGCTACCCGCACTTACACATTACCGATCTATGTAAAGCATGCGGGCACAGAGCAACGCTGCGCCACATGCTCTGGGAATGCGCCGATAACAATGGTCGAGAAACGGCCGCCGTTCGCGATGCGCCTATGGCGGCTGCCAATACCAGGCAACAGGAAGCCTCGAGCTCACTCGTTCCCGCCGCCGTCCCGTCTGCGGGAGCCGCGGGGGACCTTCTCCGTCGGCGACGCCGCCGCTGGGAGGCGGCGCTCAGAAGCTCGGAGCTCAACGACCAGCTCTGGGCTGTCCGGCAGGCCGAAGATGCCGCCCGAGTTCAGGGACTCAGCGCCGCCATCTGAGGCCACCAAGACCAAGCTGCCGGCCAAGTTCTAATAAAGTTTCCTCTCTCTCTCTCTTCAACAACACATCCTTCTACCAGGACAACTTGCATCGTCCTTTTGAATGCATTGATTGCAAACTGAAAGGTGTAGTGCACTTCTACCTTATTAAAAGGGTGTGAGTGTTTCCGTACATCCTCAACTATTCGTGCAAGTAAGTGACGAGCTTGCTAGTAAAATTATGCTACTACTATGATGATTGCTATGCAACTACTTATACGATTACATTGACTACTTTGGCACCTTCCGTGACGTTTTGCAGACACCACAGGCAATGTCTGCTAGTTAAAATCAATCTATGAGGTATACATCGCTCGCGGGATCGTTCAAAGAAAATGAGCCAGCGGAAATGAAACATCAACTTATTTCAGACGAGTGAAACGCCATGAAGGAACGGTGCCATTCCTTACCGCTTCGACTGAGCTTTAGCGTAGTGATCACGTGTTTGGCTGATACTCTTTTATTTTCATTTATGTTTTCCTTTCAATCACAATACTCTTACACTCTCTCGTAACTTCATTCCTCAATGCAGAGGAAGCTGCATAAGCACACATGAAAAGCATGTGCTCTATACCCCGGGTATCCGGCGCGTCGCTTTCTTTACACGACGTGTCCATGGTGGAATTCCAACTGTCCTTCGAGATGCTAAGCCTTGGTTCCTTTTTTCTATTTTTTGCACAGCGTGAAAAAAAAAGAGTGAAAGGGGGAGAGTGGGCTTCGATGTCATCACGTGACTATCCATACCGCCTTTCTTTTCATTACTCCAAGCTAGCGTGGTTTTGACGTCGCTTTATAGTCTAGCGCTGCTCGTTTGCTTCGGTCAGCCACTGCCGCAGAGAGGCGATCTGTGCCACGACGCTCTCCTTTGCGGTTCCACCGGTCGCCTTGTATTGTTCCACAGAGTGTTCATAGTTCCACAGCTCGGCCAAGTCGTCTTCAAAGAGCTCCCTGCAAAGTCCAGTGGAGGGCACGACTGTCACATGCATACACCGCCACTGCAGGTATACCTTGCAAAAGCAGCCCTTTACGGTAATTTTAGGCCGATTCAGAGGAAAGGTAGTTGACGTACAATTACTGTGTCAGGCATGCTGGTTCACACCAATGAGATAAGTACACGAAATTTTAGTGGCGGTATCAGAGCCACATCGGAAAGAACTGCTTTGGTTGAAGGATACTTCATTTAATTACTGCTAATATTTATCGGCAACCAACTTTGCGTAGCAAGTGTTCTTGTAGGCCTGTAACATTCGCTTGGGCCATTCTTCTCAAAAATCAAATTAAGCGTGGAAGCACTCTGTGCTCTTGGTTCCAGATTCTCACAGAGAATTAACTGCCATACTCTCGATTATTCAAGCACGTTGTATCGAAGTACCCTTTCTCGACACCGAGAACGTCACCGATACCCTGGAAAGCGCCCTGGTAAGCCAGACAATGTACTAAAGAATGCAAACAGGTGGCGCCACTTTCTTGAAGTGGCCGCGCTAGCCAACTGTGACGTCATATTATTTAGATGTCTCAGCTAGAGCTTAGCTGAGGAAAGAAACTGTATGGCAGTGCCACTACTGTGACTCTCGAGGAAGTGCGTAGCACAAGAACCCAGCGATTCCCGTTCATATCGTTCACACTTCTCCGTTTACCATAGCGTCGACGACGGCAGTGTTTGAAGCACGAAATAAATCGCGTACCCGGCGACCACTTTTCTAGGCATTTAAGCAAAGGCTACAGAGCCAAGTCGCGTGCGTGCATCCTACCGGCAGTGAATAGCGCCCGTATTTTCAATGCAAAATACCATAGCTAGTTCCTCCTTTATTTTCTGCTTGGAGCTATTTGAGACAAAACACTGCACAAACCACCAAAACAGTTGTACTTACATAACTTTACAGCGTTTTCGGACGCATCCGAAAGTCCCGCCTTTTACGTGTATCTGAAGCGTGGCGTCTGCTTCTACATGAAACGCTGATGGTGCGCCCCCGTCACTTTCCACAGCGTTAAGGGGACACTAATGTCGAATAGCAATTTACGTCAGAGTGAAAGTTCAATGCATGACAACAACTAAAACGACAATATTATCAACAACAGTCCCCTACTTATCGCGAAACTTGGGTAAATGCGCAAGAACACAAGTGCCGCAGCAGGACATTTTCAAAATGATCCCGATGACATCAGATGGACCGCCTACAATTAATCACTAGTAATCGATCTAACTGCATTAAATAAAGAGCCTTCCGTGCATCAAGAGACGAAATGAAATGCTGCTTGTTCGTTTCTGCTTGATTCATAGAAGTAAAGAACCACCCGAAGTTAGTACGAAAAATGGCACGAGTGATTCAAAAATTCAATTTTTGCGTGGTTACACGGGACATGTGGTGTCATCTAGCGGGGCGCAGTTGAAACAAAAAACGTATTCAATCTCGAAGCCAATGGCGGGAAATTGATCAATAGCCGTTGTTGATGCTGTTGCTCCCGCTGCTTTCGGTCTGCTGCTACTAGCGTAGTAAAGCCGGGCAACGTTGTGAACGGCAACAGTGACGTGAGTCTGTCCGGTCGGTACGCTGCTTGAGGCGGGTAATTTGAAGTGCGCTAACCCGACGCGGACCATTAAAACGTGATTTTTATTCAAAATTAAGCCCTTCCTTGGCACAAAAGTAGCACTACAAAGATCCGGGAATGCTATTTCAACAACCAATGTCGACTTAATAGTTGCCATTAGAGTCCCTTTCACAGACGCGCGCCAAATCAGACTTCTTCGCGTGGGGCTACATGTGCAGAAATCCCGCCCCCGTAGCTTTCCCTTCAATGCCAAGAAAAGTTGTCGCTGAGTATAGAGAGGTTCGCAAACTCGGGGTGCTACGTGTGCGCTACTTTTTGATGTGATTCATCGACTTCGTGCCTTTTACGATAATTTGATATACAGGTCGTCTGCAGAGAGTGATCAGGCTAAACTGACTTGGTTTCTCTATTGTGTACTTTTTTTAACTCTATTGACAATTCGCGTTGTTGAGCGAGTTGATACATAACTTCACAAACATAAGACGACGAGAACAAATTTATACGAGGCCGTATGTGGACGAAGGACAAGCTATAGACAGCAGCTCTTGTTCGGGAGAGCAGCTGCCATGTGTTTTTCTTTCCTCGTCGACACATGAATCGGTGCTCGTCGCTATTTCTTCGGTGAGCACTTTTGCTCAACCCTTTCGGCACAATGCAATGACACAGTACTTATTCACTTAACGTGGAGCAGTTAGGGCGCGATTGCATAGAACAGCTTGCTTTAACACGCATGTATACGAAACTCTAATAGCGAAGAAAAGGTCGCATTGTGACATGAATGCCTGCAAATTTTGGCAGAACCTGAACAAAAAATATATTTAAATGTGGAACGAGGGCAAAAATAATAAAAATAAAGAGAGGGGTACATTCCCTTTGTAAGAAACAGAATAAACACGTGACTAAGGTATATGGCTTTAGCTTACTTATAGCCATGTATTAGAATTCGAACAAGACAGGCGTCCTGAAAACCACCGCCCATGCACCCAGTACACATCGTTTGAGGGGCCCTCTAAAGCTTGAAAACATCGGAGCTGACTGCATAACGCGGCAGAGAATAGCAGGCGCTAGACCAAAGTTGCACTGTTCAGTCGAGTTTTCCAGTCTGACTGTAGTGCCAGAATACATAGCCTAGCGGATAAAACGAGCAACCTTGAGACGGCCTCGGTGAAAATGGAACGCGACACGCGCGTCTCGCACCCTGCATCTGTCGGCGGATTGTGGCCGGGATACATGGAGGACGCGAGCACACGTCTTTTTTCTGCGTGCCCCTAACGGCGAATGTCAACGACTTTGGGACGTTGCAGTGTGAGCAACGAAGCTCCCTCTGGTCAGTGTGCGGTGCCTATAGCCGATGTTGGCTAGACGGTCATGCGCTGAGCGTGTGAGCGGAGAGTCGTAGCGAGCGAAGGATCACGTGACGCGACGGGAAACGACCAAAATGGCAGCATCTTGGCAGCGAGTACGTGCTGCTCGGGAAACGCAGTAATCGTTCGGCAAGCACGCAAGCACCGACGGCACTTCAGGACACACAAGGATCTGTGCCTCCTCCGAGAAGTCGTCGCAGCCAATCCCTTTGGAAATCTGGGCATGTGGATGACGTTCCACGCAGCGATACTTCGGCAGCTGACTCTTCGGGCCATAAAGGATTGATTGATGATTGATTGATATGTGGGGTTTAACGTCCCAAAACCACTATATGATTATGAGAGACGCCGTAGTGGAGGGCTCCGGAAATTTAGACCACCTGGGGTTCTTTAACGTGCACCCAAATCTGAGCACACGGGCCTACAACATTTCCGCCTCCATCGGAAATGCAGCCGCCGCAGCCGGGATTCGAACCCGCGCCCTGCGGGTCAGCAGCCGAGTACCTTAGCCACTAGACCACCGCGGCGGGGCCTCGGGCCATAAAGGAGCGTCTCGAGCTGCTGCTTTGGTACTTTCGCTAGAAGACTCTGCAAACCTTCGTTAGTAAGCGATTTCATGTATATGTATGTGTGTGTATTAGTAATAATTTCGTTCTTAACAGCATACATTTTCAGAAAGGCTGTTTAGTTTGATTTGCCACAAGGCAATGCAGTGAACGCGCTGCCTCTGGGCAGGGCGTTTGAAATGCGTTTTGGCTGCCTTGAATTGAGGCTTCGATTGTAGCTTAGCTCCAAGTGAAGGTGACAAAAAAAATTTCAAATGCTCATGCGTCAAACAGGAAATGGTTGCACACTCTTTTAAAACAGAATTTTCTATCTTGCTGCTTCCTTTACAACAACATTGATGCGCCGGTGGCGTCACGATTGCGTTGGCCGAACGACGCATGAATGTGCGCGTCTGTGTTTTGTGGAATATGCGCGTCTGTGATTTACCGCCCGCGAAAGCCATGGCATCAGTGTCGCCACATGTGCGTGCGTGTGACTTGAGTGTATCAACGTGGCAATCTTGGTGATCTTTAGTGATATGTACTGTGCTGCGCGCCTACATGAGTTATGTACGCATGGACGAGGCGCGCGAAAGAAGCGACCAACGGAACTTGCACGTGACACAGTACGAAAGCAAACAAACCAGGTGTAAAGAACTTGCAGTGGTGCGTGCATTATGAAGCGAATTATGGTCATTTGGTGTCTGTGTGTAATTATATGACGTGTTTCTATTGGCGCAGCTGTGTCATGTTAACGGAATTATATATCCACCAGCCCAGAACCGTATGTGCCAGGTGGAATCATTCATTTTGTAAATTAGTCTCACGCTCAATGCACGAACGCAGTGCGATATTCTTCAGACCGAGGAATGACGCACGCTACGTAATAGGGAGGTTTAGAATAGCGCACCGCAAGCCCTTATATGCGGTGCGGTCGCACATGCGTCGTAACGTGAGCCGCTCTTCGTGCTTGCGGTTCGCTCGCCGAAAATTCGAAATAGCGTGCGGCCCGCAAGGCCCGCAAAGTGGTGGTGTTATGTGTATCCGTGCATTTGGATTTGCGGGGAGGCTAAAGTCCCTAGATTTTTCATTGGGGGAAAAAATGGGGGGGGGGGGGGGGCAAACGCTATTTTAAAACTGGTGTGGCACCCTCTACGCCTGCGAACGTTATTCTAAACTGTGTTGATACCTTTGCATCAATCGTTATCAATGGAGCGATTATGATCAATTACGATCGATTGCATCGATCAAAATCGTTATTGAAGCGATGCCGGTAGAAGTATTATTTAGCGAAAAAAAAAACGATTTCGTTTTTTAAAGTTCTGTAACACACTTTAAAATATCAGATTAAGAATTTTACATTTGTGTAACTCGCACTTATTTTTGGCATTTTGCCTATATTGCGCGCATGTATTACATAGTGTTAATTTGTTTACATTAAAGTACTGTAGAGTAAAATAAGACATGAATAGTGCATCGCACTCCCCTGTGAAAACGATGTCGGGCACGCAATTCACTGGCATTCACAGGAAAGAGGATATTCTCTTGCATAACGCATTTGCAGAGACACATGAATAGAAGGTAGTGGCCCCTGCTCAATCAAAACTGGGTCGCCTTGAAAAAAAAAGTTCGAAAAGGTCAAGAGTGCTGACGGGTCATGACAACACCAGTGTAAGTGGTCGAAGCAAGAAAAAAAAAATCACGTACTGTCTTTGGTTGCCGTCACTTTCGTCGCCTACATCGCCATGGCATGAGCGTAACGATAACCAAAACGTATGCAACGACCTTTCGTTGAACGCAATGTGCGTAATGGGCTTTTATTTCATGGAAACAATGCGGCAAATCGAAAATTGGCGTTTACCTCAAACGCGACGACCGGCATGGCGACGCGAGACACGCATTCTGTATCTACGGCACCACAAAGTCAACCTCAGATCACTTCGCCATTCTTGTCTTCGAGTCATAGTTGCCATTATTACAGCAGACAGCGAAGAAATTTGGTGGAAGAAGTTTCGTAAAACGAAAAAAAAAATTGAAATGACCTTGTAAAATGGGATTAATACCCCTGTTTCATTTTGCACAGCCGCAAAAGAACAATTCCTTTATGTAAAGCTATACGTTAAATGTGGCGTTGTTTGTTTCGGTGCACAATATGTCCCGCACAGAAACTTCGCTTTCGAGAGATGTACAGTATGGTCCACTGTTAAAGGGAACACTCGAATGCACACCATCAATATTCCCGGCCCTCTAAGAGCAAGCGGATTAAGAAACAATCTTCATGCAAGTCAATAGTCCGTGAAGAGAAGTATAGAAATTTTAACCACCAGTGGCCTTATGCATATCTAAGCCGCTATGATTCCATAAGGTAGCGAAATCTAAACATGCTGCTCACGTAGGTGTTCCTTTTAACAGTGGACTCGTCTGTACATTACTTCTTCGTGGACTCCGAGATTAGTGCGGTGGGCGATGCGCTTTAAACAAAACATATATTTCTAAGCTGACCTTAAACTGCATGCCTTTACAATTTTTATATCGAGCTTCGGTTTCTCTTATTCTGTTATCAATAGAGTGTTGTCAGATAATGGTTGTATCCGTCAAAATTATTGTCATTGTTTAGGCACTACTTTTTTGTAGCACGGAGGCATGGAAACTAAGAGTAATGGGGCCTCGTGGGCGGAGCTTATATTTATTCTTAGGTTGTTACCGACTATAGGATGTTGGTTCTATAGTTCACTATAGCAGTGTGGCAAAGATGAAAACGTTCATGTTGAGGTACAAAGCCTCTTCTTCTTCGCAAAATGGTAAAAAAGCAATCAGATTGTAACTGGGACGGCTTTCTGCTCTCCCACTATTAACTGCCAACTACTCTAAATCATAGATCATTTTTTCCACGCAAAAGAGAACCTGTTTTATAACGCGTACAAATTACTTATCAACGTGTTTTTTTTTTTTCGCTCAGACGGTTCTTTGATTTCCTATAGCTGAGTACGATATACTCGAAATTATGAAAAACTTTTTCCAAACACACTTATCAGCATGTCTTACCCCTTTCCGCACAAGGTAGTAAGCGACATCTGTTGCCAGCATATCCGGGCTTAGAGCAGATTCACAGGCAGCTTTGCACACCTTGAAAGAGAGGAAACATAGTCAACATGTCTCTAACCAATGAAGACTTCGGTTACTCTACACCTTCAATGTTTCCATGTTACCGGCGGCCACTTCCAATGATGCGGCCAGGGTATCATAGGCGTCGAACACGGCTTCTTTGTCCTCCTGAAAAGCTCGAAATCAGAGAAGGTAAAACGAAAATTACGTTGGACGCGTAGACTTACAAACTCCAACTACAAAAAAGCACGTGTCTTTCACGTTTTCTACAAATTATTATAATTATTATATTATAAAGTTATTACACTTTGCATTTCCCATGCCCCTCCTGCGTGGCTCCTTGCTTAGGCCTGCAGTATGTCACTAATAAAAAAAAATACGAGTATATGCTTTACTAAACTTAGCGTGCACTGTTTATTGACGCTCGCAACCAATGCCGAAAAGACCGCGATATATTGGATACTGATTCATCATGCAAACAATCGTCTTAGAATTATGCTAAAACCATGCGTCTTAATGACGGCAATATGATTGGGTCTGGTGAGATTTGCGATGAAGTAAGCCGCGAAGTGTCGATTTTGTCAGCGTGCACTAACTCTGGGGGATGACAACTTACTTCATCGAAAGAATATGTACATATGCAAACACACACTTGCGTATGTACAAGTGAACTTGTGAGTGATTACGTTGTTGGAACATTATACTTCTTGCTATTAGTCGCACCATGAGTAGACGTTTAGATACCGCAAACTGGCGAATACGTCTTGACATAATTGACACGCAGAAACACAATCAGTTAGAAGTACCTGAATGTCCTTGTTGTAGGTGCTTGGTAGGCCTTTGAGAACCATTAGGAAACCGACGAGCTACGAAACAAAGCAGAACAAAAACTATATTTGTATACCTTTCCCTCTGCCGTTCGCTGTAACACTCTTTATGTAGTGCGATTGTAGCACACTGATTCAAAAGAAAAATGCAACCATCTCGACTTCACGGACGCCCATGAATCAGCGAAGATGGCGGCGTTCACAGTAAACTGGTTTGCACACGTAAGGGTGCTTTGCTTGTATATAACTCTAAAATAAGGCTTTTTTCTGGTTTGTTAAAACACTCTTGTAGTCGGGTGTTAGTTTTAGACACGCACACACCCTTAAAAGGGTTGTGAAACGGTCGCTTTACAACGACAATGCCACACCATCGGCAGCCACCTGCGCTAACTATGTCATCAGCCCGAGTGGACCTGCATAGACGCTTTGCCTATGTCGAGGAACGCGGAACTATATATGGCATATTGAGCGCGCGGAAGAGGCGCTCATCGGCGTCTGCCGTATACGTGATCCGCGTCCCACAAGAAGCTGCTTAAAGGCTGTTTCACATGCCGCGATTGCAGCGAAAAAATCATTCCGTTCGCTCCAATCGCTCTGTTCGCAACCGTCGCTAATGGCAGTTTCGTTTCACATGGACCGCGATTTTCGCTCTGCAACTGGAGCGGTGAGTTCTTGACACCGCTCATTATGACAGACACGAATGTAATGTAATAGTATGTGCATTATGATATCATGAATTTACCGTGAACGGTAATGAAGGGCTTGCTTATTTCGTCATTTCAGAACACTTTCAAGTCTGAATTCCTTTTAAAATGCACAGCATCGGCCATTACCAAAACAAACACTCCGACTCTATTTCGACGGCTTGGCCGGACCAGCCCTATTTCGACTGGTCCCGACCAAAAATCGCTCCCGCCGCTGCGATCGGAGCAAAAATTTCCAACATGTTGGAAGCTCGCCGCGGACCACTGCGGCGGGAGCGAACTGCCCATTTTTTCGCTGCGAGCGAATTCACAGCCTGAAAATCGCTTCTTTTTGTGTCATGTGAAACGGCCTTAATATGACGTCAGAGTTCAAGGTAGTGCCAATGGCGTATGGCAAAGACGCTGATGGGTGTCCCGGTTGCACGCACTCGCAAGCACCGAAGAGTTCCGCGTTCCTCGATAGGCAAAACATTACT
Source organism: Rhipicephalus microplus (assembly GCF_013339725.1). Lineage (NCBI taxonomy): Eukaryota > Metazoa > Arthropoda > Arachnida > Ixodida > Ixodidae > Rhipicephalus > Rhipicephalus microplus. The sequence continues at coordinate 132,761,219 of NC_051165.1, forward strand.
TATGATGACGTCACCTAGTTAGTGCGTGTGAACGCCGGTGGCTTCGCATTGTCGCTTTGGAGCGAGCGTTTCACGACCCCTTTAAAGGGAAAAATTGTTCACTGTGTTCCCTTCGTCAGGCTAACACCCTTCGTTGTTTTCAAGTCTTTCAGATGCGTTGTATCAATGCTCTTTATGGAACACTCTTTGTTAAGCTTTGAGGTGATAGAATGGCTACCACCTTTTTCTAACTTCAAAGTAGCACGTGGAATGACAATGCCAAGCACATGCCATTTGTTGCGTCAGCATTTGTTATCCTCTTTTGTAGTGGAAGTTGCGTGCAGTGGGACTTACCCATTTTCTGAGGAACATGCTCGTTTAGGATTATGATCTTTTTTTCGGTAGGCTGCACTGACTTCTGTAGCACAAAACCGTTTGTTGGGATAGCTGTTGTCATTTTAGGGGCGAAGCTCCTAAATGCGTGGGTCTGTCCATCCCATGTATGTATGTATGTATGTATGTATGTATGTATGTATGTATGTATGTATGTATGTATGTATGTATGTATGTATGTATGTATGTATGTATGTATGTATGTATGTATGTATGTATATGTATATGTATGTATGTATGTATGTATGTATGTATGTATGTATGTATGTATGTATGTATGTATGTATGTATGTATGTATGTATGTATGTATGTATGTATGTATGTATGTATGTATGTATGTACGTACGTACGTATGTATGTATCTATCTATCTATGTACGCGACCGCCTATATAGTTCCACCTTTGCGAACTGCCCACTACTTCGTCCTTGCAAACATCCCAATACGCCCCATTACCGATCCACCACTTCGCCAACCATAAAGCCGTTATAATAAAGGGGGAACGGAAGCGACGTATAGCTACGACTTACGAATAATAAAATTTTATGTATAAATATAAACAGTGTTTGTCACGTCTTTGATGACGCAGTGGGCGATATTCACGGATAGTTCACGGTTTAGCGATGAAACCCTCCATGCAGCGCTTCGCCCCACTCATCACCATTCCCTGCGTGGATAATTCTTTTAGTTGGCAAGTGGTGAAAGTATTACCCAATGTCTGTTGCGCATATAAAGGCACACATAGGATGCTATCTCTGGGCGTCTTCTGCGTCATAGTTATAGTTGTGCTACATGAAAGACCCGCAAAATGTTAGACAAAGCTCAAAATTTCCACACGGCTGGCTTTGCGTTGTGTTAATATATAGTTCTATCGTGGGTACCGTCTTCGTAACTCAATACGTCCTCGTTTTTTTCATATTTTTGTTGAAATGTGCTTTTTTCCAAACACCCCGCAACAGGAAGTGCGTCAGAAGAATGCACTGTTATAAAAAAGTATGCAATATAATCAGTGGACTAGTATTAAATTATGACAATGCGATAGTTCCAGTGGTGTTGGTTATTAAGTTAGCCGGCGGCTAACACCAGTCATCAGGCAGCCATCATTTAGCCAACATTCGCGACCCCTTACAACATTGTCCAGTGCGGGCAGTGTACTTAAAAACAAAAAAGAAAAAGCAAGTATATATGTTACTCTTTTCGGTGAGTCCTCACTTTACTGGCTATTTTTAAAAATGTCTCTCGTTAAAAACACACGTTAACTCTCTCTTGACTCTCACGTCTCCCCAAAGAGAGTATAATAATCTTGAAAATAGTTCGATTATTTCTTTAAAGAGAGTCATATATGAGGCAAGTCAGGACTCACAAAAACAGTGGATGTTGCTCGGGACGACTTCTACTAGAGACAATTTGAATGCACTCAGGAATTATTGTCACCGTCATTGCGTTACAAAATTAGGTATTAGTGACTCGGTGGAGCAGCGCGTTCAATAAGAAAAAATGAATAACTAAAAAAATGCAGATGAATGAATCCTACGTGTCCGGAAATCCTGCCGGTTTTGCCGCGTATGAGCTCAAGTCCATCTGGGTTCTTCTTCTGTGGCATCAGGCTGCTTCCCGTGCTTTATTATAGAAACGGGAAAAAATTATAAGCACATCAATTTCGGGGAAGGCAATATAATGAAGATACAGCTACTCATATTCACTATTTGGAATGCTCTAGATGTAAACGAAAGTTTTTCGTTTGCAGTCCCGAACGGCGAACATCTTCATGTAGTACATGTGTGTTTTTCTGTGTACCTTGGGTTTCTTAGCTACTGAGTGATCAACCAAATAATACATGACAGTGATCTGATTGCAGTAATTATAGTGATTCTTAAATCTTCAGGCTAAAAAGCTTAGTCAACGTTATATGCTTATGGAGCCATATTTACATAAGCGCATAATCTACAGTTTTAGCGCCTGTCCTGTGTGATTCGCGCTATTCACAAAAATTAATCCCCTTAATTTAGCTTAATTTGCAGTTTTGTTTGTCTACTTTTATTTCAACAGGGCGCATGAGGCTGTTATAATAAATTACACTCTTAAATCAACACAACATTCTTGCCTTAAGAGCAAGCTCTGTGCAGCCGGAAATTAAAACCGCAAAAATGGCAGCGACGCTACTTTCAAGTTAATAGCTATGACGTCACTATCTTTGCTGATATTTTTCTCGAAAAAAGAAACGTTTCATAAGAACAAAAATAAAAGAAAACTGTGCAAGTTCTTTGAAGATTTCTCGCTCTAAAGCAGACCAAATGCAAGACGTAACATGGCGGGCACATGGCGCTACCATAACGTGCAAGTGTAAGATACAGCTTATATATAGTAAAATGTAATAAAATTACAGCATCGTTTTAAACCGGAAACACGTGCTACGCGCAACCATACAAGTGTTGTCCGTGTGCATGTTTTAAAAATGCTTCAGTTTTGTGTGAGATTGGTGGTTTCCTCAACATTTATATTTTATTCTGTGTCTTTCTTATGCTTTTTTATTTCAGTGTTTATAAAGTGAAAAGTGTCATTAGGGAAAATGATGAAACGCTCAGAGTTATCACCTTCAAGCAATTTGGTTACAAATCTAACCTGAACTATATTGTTCCTTTATGTAATTTCTCCGTTGTGCGTGCAAATATGACACAGTACAGGTGTACAGAATATTTTCGAACGTACGCGGCGTTTACCTGTAAGCGTCGTCGAGAGTAACGTATCCAAACTCGGCTGAAGAGTAGAGAATCAAGTCTTCGGCCCACTTGCTGAGGTGAACCGCGGTCAGCGAGCAGGCGAACAGGAACTCGGCTGCACACAGCAACATGAAGTTCTCGCCCTGAACGCTATATAAACCAGTGAGCTGTTGCTGACTATACGGCGAACTCATAACGCACACTCACCGACAAAGTCTCTGTCACTGACTGCGGTGATGCTATTCTGAATGACACCATCGAAGAGAAGGTCTGCGAGAGTGAAATCACATTTTTTTTTTCAGACGTGATTTAACTGTGCACAAGTGAAGTTGGCTGTTTTAAGGCAGTCACGCGTTCAATTTCATTCGTATTCACCTTCAATGTCCGGAGGCTATGATTACATAAGGGGTGATGGAGCGTAATTTATTTGAAGACAAAATACAATTGCACCAGGGCAGGAAGCAGGTGACTGTCGGGACGAGGCTTTCTTACTCACGAATACCAAGTGAGAAAACCCATGAGAAACTTACCGGACGCCATTCTTTCCTTGTCGATCGGGAAAGGATTACCAGCAAGTGCACCACTGCAATGTATAGAGGAAGTGTCGTCGTTAAAGGTGTGCGCACATGCTGGGAGCGGGGTATATGGAGAATGTAAAATCGTGCCATAAGAAGCCTTCCATTCAAGAGCAGCATGTGGTGAAAAAAAGAAGATTAAACGTGTGAAGATGATGTATATTGCTACGTAGCATTCAATTTATAATGATTAATCATTCAGTTTTGAACTCAATTGTCACTGCCGCACTCGTGCTTGAAGGCTGCATCACCACATATTGGGGTGTCGCCTTCTATACTGATGCAGCCGTATACACAAGTTTCAATGAGCGCCATGGCATGCACGAAGCTGGCGTACCGCGATACCAGAAACAAGAATAATTGATTACTGGCTTCAAAATAGCGGTGCGCATTAGTTGTAGACTTGCCGAATAAGATGCAGTCGAGTTAAAGTTTACACCATAATATTTATATTACTACGCTTCATGACTAACGCGGGAGTGGGACTATACTCTGCGTTGAATTTACATTTGATACCCACCACTCATTTCGCGGGAGAAAGCACAAGACTGAGTCGATTGGCGGTACAAGTAGCCTTTGCACTCCAGTAGGCGTGATCAGGCTGATGATAGCGATTATGATGATGATGATGATGACGACGCATTTCGCATGCATGCCAGCCGGCCGTCACCGCCCTTAGGAAGCAGTTGCAGAAATCTTCACTCCTTCGAAAGAGGATGAAGACGCATCTTAGATATTTGCACGTAAGAGCGAAAACTTAGCTCTGCACTCTCTATAGGCATCCGCATCACTGCACGATTAATGCCACACCTGAGCTTCAAGAAGCTAGCGGCCTTATATGGAAGTCATCGCATTTCTAAGACGTCGTGCCATCGACAACAGGTATAAAACACCCTATATGGAGGCACGAAATGCACAGGACTGTGTTGCGCGCTTGGTTCGCCTTACCTTCCCAGAGGACACGTGTTCAATCTGCGCGAGAGATCGAGGAACCGTTCTGCGTCCTGCCGGAGAAACCACGCGTAGCTGCAAGGAAAGTGCGCACATGATCCATTTACTTTCCGCGGATAAAAATGCACGCTCAGGCACGTTCAAGCAAGCGGTGACAGAGATATATAGGAAAAGGAGGGGGGGGGGGGGATATCAACATTTCAGTGCGCAGGTGACTACACTGTTTATAACCGGCACACCTTCTTTCACATCAAGACGAAACGTTAAAAAAAATTATAAAGGCGTACGATAAACTGAAGTTTGAAAGTATGAAAATTCACATCCCTAATATGCATGCAGTTTACTGCTTATATACGTTCTTTTTCGATGTTATAACGCATTCTACAGCTCACTCATATAACATAAATCTTCACAAAAGAGATATAAACGTGCGATGCTTACGAAATGTTCATTTCGTAGTTACACATGTAGTACGGATAATATAAAACATAAAAAAAGAAGCGCAGCAGGAGCCAATTATACATAGTACGAGATTTGTATTGGAGAGGAACGTACTTCATTATGCAAAACCAACTAGCCCAAAGTTTCACTCTACTATAACGTGAGTGCAGTTCCTACATTTGCTCACTGAAGGTGGACGTTTCTATTTGTCCGGAGTCGCTGCCATGGTAAAGGACGACAATAATAGTGGCCTTGCGTGCTACAGGTCTGAGACTCCACCACTTAGAACGCTGCCCACAAGTTCGAAAACAGAGTAAGTAACCACATTTTGGCTTCTTTACATGCATGAGGAAAACTAACGAAGATCTTGTACAGCCATTCATTACAATTATCGAAGAACATTTCTGTGAATGATCCCACAAGAGCACAATAGTCTTCTTTGTTTTATTTCACTGACGAATGTTAATTCAAGTGATATTATTTAAGGTGTTTTCAGCCTCGTGAGCAAAATAACATGAACAATACAATTCGAGGCGCGCTGCAGAGCGGTGGTGAGGTAGAGGTATAAATATGCCAAAAATAGGAACTTACGCAATGGGAAATACATATCGGCATTGTCGCTGCAATACCATGAAAAATATTGGTGGGATGTTTATTGATATGTGGGGTTTAACGTCCCAAAACCACCATAGGATTATGAGAGACGCCGTAGAGGAGGGCTCCGGATGTTTCGAACACCTGGGGTTCCTTAACGTGCACCCAATCTGAGCACACGGGCCAACAACATTTCCGCCTCCATCGGAAATGCAGCCACCGACGCCGGGATTCGAACCCGCGACCTGCGCGTCAGCAGCCGAGTACCTTAGCCACTAGACCACCGCGGCGGGGCAAATATGGGTGGGAACATGAGATCAAGTGCATGGCAAACAGCCTCAAACTACAATTCTTGCGATGCGCGGATGTGGCTGTTAAAAACAATGCTTTTCAGCGAACTATACTCCAACGACGCGTCTGTTTTTTTTTTACCCGCGAAACGTATGCACGCAGATAACGTCTCGATATATTATAATAAGGCCTGTTGTACAGAGCTCACGCGGGGCGAAGAGTGGTACCGTTTTTTTTTTTTTTCAATAACTGTTTTGTTTCATCTTGATTTTGCGTGTGACACGTACATATACACGGCCGAGTGGGGGAACATATTAAGAGTGGTGTTTTACGCCGAGCTGTAAACAGCTGGCTGCCACAGACTGCCTCGTTTTGTTTTGTTTTGTTTTTCCATATCTTCGCTATTGGCAAGCGACGTGCACTTTGCCGCTATTTCGTATCAACATTGGCGAGGCGGGAGTGCCAATAGTTTGCGGAACTGTGGCGCACTTTCCAACAACGTTCATTCCCGCTTTCTGCGCGAGCGGTCGCCGTGATTCGTCCCACGTCGGGCTTGAGGTAGTGCGTTTGCCATGCGCTCGCGATTTCACTCCTCTCGGCAGTACATCATGTCAAATCAAGTGCGGCTACAGCCGAGCTTCACGTGTGGGTAACGACGCACATGTATTCTTCACATGCACATGTATGTGCATGTGAAGAATATGCACATGTATTCATGCACATGTATTCTTCTTCATTCAGCACAATAAAACTATTAGCGTTTGCGTTTGCGTTTGCGACGCAAAATTTGAGCACCCCAAGAAATTACCTGAAGGGGTATTTGCGCATGCTGCCCGAATTGCTTTTTTTTTTTCGTCTTCTATCTCAGAGTTCCACGTGAGCTCCGACTCGCATACTTTTTATACAAGAATTGTTTCGCTTAGGTATGCAGTGAATCTAAATTCCTGGTAATGTATAGCATCAGGTTGCTCGATCTGAAACAATTAGCATGATCCCGCGACCCGTGTCACGGTGGCCAGTTTGCCGAATGCAGTCCGTATACGGCATTAAAAGGTCGTATCAATGCACGGGAAGTCGCATGGTCCTCTATTAAGTTCACGAGAGTGCGCACTTTCCTTAACTTGTCTAGGTCTGAAAAAAAACGATTCCGCGGCACTTCCTTATTTTAAGGGACACTATAAAGTAAAGAAATGAATCAGTTTAGACTGACGAACTATATTACTTTTAAATCTTCGTTATTGTGAATTTCACCAGGTTTATGATTAGAGTAGAAAATCCATATCAGGAGTTTCACTTTTGAATTTCTGAAATCATATGGTGGCGTCACGGATCTCAAAGTGGTTTTCCGTATTTTGTACACACTGGCTCAATAAAATTTCCTGAAACTTGGCGTGTTATGTCTGTGGCTCCCTCGGAGGAAAAATGTACTTCATTTTAGAGGTGAAGCACCCTAGGACCGAGCCTCCTTGTCTGTCACGGGGGATTTGTGGAGGTGAACACGCACACATACGAACAAAAAAGGTTCAACAATAAGCTAATATAAATCATAATTGGGAGCGAACAATATAAAACGCCTAGAAGCACTAACCCTTTATACCAGTCAGTGACTTCAACGTATACAATCGCGATAAAATTACCAATTTACTGTTATCGCTGTTCCTGGGTAAATATTAATTGTAAATCACTTGCGGGACATTCACGCATACCAGTGGATACCGCCGATATGACGATGAATAAAGAGAGAGGTTTAGAATAGGCGAACAACAATCATAATTGTGGCGAAACAATGTAATATACCGACAATCGCGAACCATTTATACTGATCGACGACTTCAACGTAGGCATTATCGACGCAAAACCTAGCTTTGTCGTCGACTCTTTATGTCGCTTTATGTCACCTAATTTACATTATATAGAGCAACGCTCGGTTAACGCGTGGTTACTCACCATTACAATACCCACTTTTCACCATTCACTTCGTGGAGTTTTGTTTTACTGATCACGAACTACGTACGCGTATGCCTTTGTAGAAACCATCAAAATATATGACGTCATTGCGACTGGCGTGGAAACATTAAGATGGCGTGCCACTCACAATTCCTTTTTTTTTTTTCACCTGCGTTTTCTCGAGTATATACTTATTGCGTCTTTTCGTAGCAAGAGCACAGTTATTGGTGTCGTGAAACAGTAATTTATTAACACGAGAAAACTCGTTTTTCTATTTAGTATCCTTTTAAATGTTTCTAGCCAACGTCAGCGTATTTAATGAATACATGCTTATAACGATCATTGATTATAAGGACTGTATTTCAGTATCGAGCATGGGTTCGTTTTAAAGAGCCTCCACTATACTTAGTTTAATTTTTATGTTATGTGTATTTTTATTCGAGTTTCTTTTTTTCCGATTATTTTTTGAATGTACCCGCCTTACTGCGTAATACCCTGGCCCTTATGGATATTTTGAATAAATAAATGAGTAAATAAATAAATAAATAAATAAATTTTTCGTATATGAAGCCGACAAGCAATTGTGCCACCTACCTCAGCATCCAATGGGCGAAGCGAATGGGCTGAGCTTTTTGTACGTGCGTATATCCGGGCATGAGAACGTCGATATCTCTGAAAGGCACCCGATACAAAGACAAGTTGTGTACCTCTAAATAAACGTGCAAAGTTTTATGACTGGCGTAAAAGGCAAACAAACACGTTGACACTTATCTTCCCTTCCGTTATCAGGTGGATAGTACATATATGTGCTATCAGAGCGCGCTGCAATTTCTTTTTTTTCGTGCGTTCAGAGTAGCAGCAATGTAACAACGTTGAAACAAACGATATTGTGCAAGCAGCTAGCTTTTTTTTTCTGAAGGAAAACGATAAGCAGGCCAATCATATAGCGAATAAAAACGATACATAATTGGTAAAAGCAGTTTTAATCCATCGATAAACTGAAAGATGCTTTTTTTTCTTGGTAATTACGTCATTGTTCGGTTTCTTTAGCAAAAAAAAAAATATTCTTCGAGGGCTAGAGAATTCATTTATAAAGTAAGAAACAGAGTAGGAAAGAATACAAAAGGCTTCGGCGAGAAACTAACCCTGTAAGATCCACACGTTTCAAGCAGCATTCTTCATATTTGCAAGCTGTCTGACGGAAAACTCGTAAGCATCAGATTAACGCGCACAAAGAACGTCACAGCAAAACTTGCTCACGTTCTACTTCGCAAATACAGCACGTTCCAAGTAACACGCACCGAACCCCACCTGAAGGTTGATCATATTACGCAATAGCCTCAAGCATGTATAGTAGAAGTGGAAGATCAAGTTGGGCCCCCCCCCCCCCAATAATCTTTTTTTTATCTCTCGGTGATAATCAACTTCTTATTTGTGGTTATTCATCTAATTAACTAAAAAAGAAACAATATTGCTGTATTGCCACGAAGTCTGGCTTTTTTTTTTCGAATTTCGGTCTGAGCTACAATATTCAGACACCACAGTGTCGTACTGCATTACATGTCTGATTCTCGAAATGTCTAATAAACTAGAAGGAGCATCAAAGTAAAACGTTACGAACAATATGCTAACCACGTAGTTATGCAGTCAGCCTTTTTTTATTCAAAATGGCTGACTTTCACCATGCTTCGTCAATGGAGATAACTTCGGTGCGAGGGTATACAGCATCGCAACGTGCGCGTTTATAAAGCCGAAACACTACGAGCCCTTCGTTATACAGGTCACTTCGATGTAGAAGCTTCGTTGAGTATAGGGACGTTTGATTGCGCATTTTTCTGGGCTCTATAGGTGATGGTTATAAAGCGGCGGGAACAACAGCGCAGCGAAAGGTTTGGACAGGCACAGACAGTCCCAGATTTTCGAGTTCTCTGTCTGTCTGGATCATTTGGCCACCAGTGCAATAAAAGTAACTCGAATGGTCAGTACTGGAATAGCTTTGTTTGTTTATACTGTCTCTTCCAGTTGCGGTGGTGCTATCCTATACTCCAGATCTTGACACTTTTTGGCACTCTTTTTGTGAGCTTATCTTTTCGTGCTCAATAGTATACGTCCACGAAGGATTCATTCTAACCGCGTCTTACCTCTCTGCTCTTGTGCAGGCAATTTCGACGAAGTGCCTTATATGATCAATCAGGGTGGCAGCGGCTTTGCGTATCCACAACCTTAGGTCCGTGGCAACCTGCAGCGACGCCATGGACTATTCAGCGAGCACACACAAGTGTATAGTCTGTACGTCGCAAGCATTTATTCAGATGTAAGGCACAGCAAAGTGTATATGTGCGTTTGGAGGTCACCACTTTCCTCTTTTGAGTGAAATTGACACATCCTAATGTATCACTAACACGCTCACATGTTCGCGGATTGGTTCTCGTAAAGAAATGCTAACATATTTGGCTGTTTAATTTTGTGTTTCGAGGTCGTCTTGCTCGTTGGAACTTATTCATACACCGAGCTTCTAAGAAATACATGTATGGCTGAGTTTTAGGTGTGTTTGATTTCTTGATGTGTGATACTGAATCACCGAGCGTCTACGTGCAACAGCTTCGCATTTTTGTCAGAACAACGTATAAGTTTGCTAACGAAGTCTCTTGTTTTAGCTAAGAGATTACACGACATTGCATTAAATTACGGGCAAAAAAAGGATATATTCCATTTTTTTTCTATTATCTATGTCAACGCTACCATGAATAAGAGTTTTGAACTAATTTGGGTCTCGGTGCGATTAAGTATGGTCTTTTTCTGATCCCCCCCCCCCCCCACACACACACATCGCTCTCACTAATACCTGATCGTTCCGGCTCCGACCGGTGTGCAGCTTACCGCCGACCTCATGACCGATGATTTCCTGCGAAGAAAGAAAAAAAAAGAAGTCTGTCGAGAGAATTAGCTTTTTCCCAATCTGGACGTCGATAAGCATTTGCTGTACAGGTATACACACATGTGTACTTGTTTTTCTTTTATTTCGATAAAACTGCCGATTATAAATTTAGCAGCGTACTTCCGAGTTTCTGCTCTTGAGGCATCGTAGCGGGTTCTCGAGCCTTAAGCCAAGGAGGTGAAATGAGCAGAGAGGTACCTTTATTATTCATATTTTTAGTATAAATATACATATGCATTCCTCGCCTCCAATGTTCGACGGTAAAGCCGGGGAGATCGATGGCAGCTGGCTTGTCAATTCACGGGCAAATGCAGCGAGACATAAACGAAGACAGGGACACCTAAAATGCAGACGACCACAGACGTATACAAATGAGTTTATTTGCTCTTCAACAGGCCTTTCTATGTACCATAGCAGGCTAAATCAACCGACCATTGATGAGAAAGACAAAATCACTTGAAGGAAAAGGACGACACTGCAGTGTAGCCAAAATCATTGTATGCCTGCCTTTCGCAGCTGCATGGTAATTAAGAGGCTGAAGCCACGACCATTGGGTTGTATCGAGTGTCCCGTATTGCATCGGTATGCGAACTCATATGCAGTATCACGAACCTCCGAGGGTTCTCATTTTATCACAACTCGTTTTCTTCCTTTTTTAATTTAACGGCAGCAGGTTTATATATAGACTATGTTGCCTGCGGCACATCGCCTACGACCATGTGTCGTAGGCGATGTGTGGATTCATGCATTCATTCATTGCCAAACCATTGGTAGCACAGAAGGAGATCCCGCACTTACAAAACTGTCAGCTGGTGTATATGTATATATATATATATATATATATATATATATATATATATATATATATATATATATATATATATATATATATATATATATATATATATATATATATATATTATATATATATAATGTAAGAATACTGTTAGACGCCACACCAGGGTGATGCAACCGTTTAATGGGCCGAATAGCAGCGAGACAGCAGCCAGCGGTTTTAGCAGCAGCTGCAGCAGCACGAGCCTCTGCCACAACAAACGTCTTCTTCGTCGTCTCTAGCAAGGCCGAATTTTTGTCACTACATTGACTCCCTGGTGCAAAAGGAGCCATCCTGGCGACCTATAGCACAGGCACGACTGGTGGGTCGTAGTGAAGTTTTAGACGGTCGACGTGCACAGTTTCACGCCCGCGGCGCCGTTGGTCTGTAGAGTGAATGAATAGGTTCAACCATGTAGTTGACTGGTGATGTCTGGCGCAAGATCCTGTACGGACCGTCATAGTTGGGTGTGAACTTTGAGCAAAGGCCTGGGGCAGACGATGGCACGCGGAGCCACACAATTGTTCCAGGCACGTACGACGATGGAGATGAGCGTTGGTCATGGGAGCCCTTCTGGCAAGCCTGATCGTGCGTAATAAGCGCACGTGAGAGCTGCCGACATTCTTCGGCATATGTGGCGGCTTCGGCCAAAGTCGTCGATTCTGAAGGGTCTGGGCGGTACAGAAGGATAGTGTCCAAGAACGATGAAGGTTCCCGACCATAAAGAAGGAAGAATGGGGATAATCCAGTTGTCGATTGAATTGTGCTATTGTAAGCGTAAGTAACGAATGGCAGTACGCGATCCCAGTTCGTATGGTCCTCAGAAACATACATAGAGAGCATGTCACTCAGCGCGCGATTAAATCGCTCGGTCATCCCGTCGGTTTGGGGATGGTATGCGGTCTTGTTCGGTGCACGATGTTGCATTTGCGTAGGAAGGCTTCTACAACATACGACAAGAAAGAACGCCCACGGTCACTGAGAAGCTCGCGGGGTGCAGCATGCCGAAGGACGAGGTTGTGCAGAATGAACAGTCCGACTTCACGCGCAGTGGCCTCGGGAAGCGTGGAAGTTTCGGCGTAGCGCGTAAGGTGGTCCACGGTGACGATGACCCAGCGGTTGCCATTTGGTGTGTATGGTAGGGGACCGTACAAGTCGATTCCGATGAGGCCGAAAGGCCGAGAAGGACAAGGCAGTGGCTGGAGTGGCCTTGTAGATGCGCGAGGGGAGCTCTTCCGGCGTTGACACAAGGAACATGAACAGACGTACTGCCTAACAAAGCGGTACATTCCACGCCAGTAATATCAAATTCGTAGGCGAGCATACATCTTCACTACACCTGCGTGGGCGCATTGCTGATCCGCGTGGAAGGAGGCACAGACGTCAGAACGTAGGTAGCGAGGTATTACCAGCAACCATTTGCGGCCATCAGATAGGTAGTTTCGCCGGTACAGGAGACCGTCATGGATGGTAAAATGGCGAGCAGTTCATCGAAGTAAGCGGTTGTCGGTACGTGGAGACGTCTGAGACAGGTACTCTAAGACAGACGCTATCCATGGATCCTGGAGTTGCTCAGCGGACATGTCGGCCTTTCAAGTGAAGAACATACGCAGCTGGAAACAGACGCTGCAACATAATCTTGGGGAAGTGGCGAGCGAGAAAGAGCGTCGGCGTCCGAATGCTTGCGGCCTGACCGATAAATTAAACGAATATCGTAATCTTGGAGACGTAGTGCCCAGCGAGCTAGGCGACCAGATGGGTCTTTTAATGACGACAACCAACACAATGCGTGGTGATCAGTCATGACGTCAAATGGGCGGCCATATACGTAAGGTCGGAATTTCGTGATTGCTCAAACAATGGCAAGGCATTTGTCACAAACCGAGCGCTCAAAAAAGGGCGCGCCGCCAAATTCGCGCGACGAAGCGCCGAGAGGTCAACGATAAAAAAAGAAAACAAGCATCCAAAGACTCCCCGTGCGCGCGTCCATCTCCCCTCGGAAGCGTGGGTTCGCCGACGAACCTCCTCTCATCGGCGCCCGAGCAAGCCCTGGAACGTTCTAGATGGAAAGGGGCGTGGTGACGCAGGGCTGCGTCATCCGTCGCGGACGGCCCTCGTACCGTCTCGCCCTTTCCCCAGCCTTCCCTGCGTATCGCGCCGACGAAATAATGAGAACTTTCTGGAATCTCACGCGGAAGGTATTTAACCGAGCAGCAGAGATGGGAGATCAGGAGAAGAAGGAAGTTAACGCCAGAGTGCGTTGGGTATCCCGCCGCGTCTGTCGGTGAAGGTTTTGTCCTTAGTGACAAAGAGGGAGGAGAAGAAAGTATGCGCCAGAGTGCGTAGGGTGTTCCGCCTTGTGGGCGAAGCCTTTTGTCTTCCGTGACAAAGGAGGAGAAGAAGAGGATTTCCACCTGAGGGGTGACGACTCGAGCTACAGACAAGAGTGTGTGTCTACCGCTATCGAGCGAAGACGCGTGGCAACAGCTGCGAGTGTGAAGCCGACGTGTTTCCGGCGAAGAAGTTTGAAGCTTGGAGAGCAGCCAATTGAAGACGCGAGGTTTCCTGGAAGAGAAACTTCGGGGGCAGCGGAACGACAACAACGGTGGACTTTGAGTGAGTGATTCTCGGAAGAGTATCATCCAGACTTTTGTTCCAAGAACTTTGGACTGAATAAGTTTTCTAACTCTATAGTCTTTAAGTGTATTGGTTGTTCGATGCATGCGACTGCATTGTAGTGCGAATTGTTGTCTGGGTCCGTTGATTCGAGTGTGGCTGATTGTACTGTGTAGTACATTGTTTGGTTGGTGACATCGTATTCAACTATTGTCGAGTGTGCATACTTGTGTATCGTTTTGATCTGCCATAATTGAGAATATAATTTTGTTTTGATTATCAACTCTCGGCTCTGACTTGTTCTTTGCCACAGCCGGCGTCCGCTGGCGCGGTAAATAGGACCACTTCAAAATTGTCCACGCTTTTGTGGTGTGGTTCGGGGGGCCGATACTTCGGCCCTTGGAATTAGCCCGGCGATTGCCTCCCTTATTAACGGGACCCGTGACAGCATTCTTTCTCGGTGACTGAATAGTTCTTTTCCGCTTTAGTGAGGGTGCGACTAGCGTAGGACACAACATACTCATCGAAGCCAGATTTACGCTGAGCAAGAATAGCGCCGAGGTCAACTCCACTAGCGTCCGTATGGATTTTGGTTGGAGCGTCTGGATCAAAGTGGCGTAGGATAGGTGGTGATGTCAGAAGATGGCGTAAAGACGCGAATGCTTCATCGCATACTGGGGACCACGCCGAGAGGTCTTGGTTGCCGGCAAGTAGCTGCGTCAGGGGTGCGATTATGGTGGCGAAATTGCGCACAAAACGGCGAAAATATGAGCAGAGCCCGATGAAGCTGCGGAGTTCTTTTAGTGTAGCCGGCCTGGGAAAGTCGGCGACAGCGCGAAGCTTGGCTGGATCAGGACAGACACCATGCTTGCTAACAACATGCCCTAAGATGGTAAGCTGGCGGGCAGCGAAGTGGCATTTCTTCAAATTCAGCTGCAGTCCAGCGTTCGAAAGACAAGTCAGGACGCTTGCCAGACGGCTGAGGTGGGAGTCGAAATCCTTCGAAAAAACGACGACGTCCTCCAAATAGCACAGGCATGTGTTCCATTTAAAGCCTCTAAGGATGTTGTCCATGAGACGCTCGAAGGTGGCAAGCGCATTACAGAGGCCGAATAGCATGACGTTAAACTCGTACAATCCGTCAGACGTTACAAACGCAGTCTTGGAGCGGTCGGCTTCATTCATAGGGACCTGCCAGTAGCCGGATCGAAGATATAAAGAAGAAAAGAACTCTGCTCCTTGCAGGCAATTGAGGGCGCCATCGATTCTGGGCAGCGGATAAACATCTTTTCGGGTGATCTTGTTCAGACGCCTGTAGTGAACGCAAAATCTGATGCCGCCGTCCTTTTTTTTTTTCACCAGTACCACCGGAGAGGCCCAAGGGCTGTTTGAAGGTTTTATCACACCGCCGCGTCGAAGCATATCGTTCACCTGATCATCAATGGCACGGCGTTCAGCGTGAGAAACTCGATATGGGTGCTGGCGCAAAGGTGCATGGCTACCGGTGTCGATTTTGTGAACGATGGCAGACGTGCGACCCAAAAAAGGTTGGCTATGGTCAAATGACATCTTGAAGCGATCGAGTAAAGCCAGGAGTTGGGTGCGCTGAGCAACGGGAAGTTTAGGGTCAATGGATGGGAAAAAAACCTCCGGAGATGAAGTGGGGGTGGTATCAGAGGTAATGGTGTTTAAGTGAGATGATGACAAGTCATCAGGTAGGTGACTGGACGAAACAGAATCGATTTCCTCAAGGTGACCGAGGACTTCACCACGGAATAATATGGCTGGGGAAGGAAGCGAGTTCGTTATATAAATGGAGCCACGGGAGTTTTCTACGGTGACAACTGCGAACGGGAGAAGGAAGCTTTTGCGAGAGCCAAAGGCGTCGGAGGGGTAAAAGAGGGCGGTGACAGAGGGCGCGTCGTCGCAGAAGAGTGGCACAAGAACACAGGATAGAGGAAGGATGTGAGTGTCCGCGGCCACGGTGACTCGGGAAGACAGCGGCTTGAAAGAAGGTTCATCAGACGTCGGCGCTTCACATAGGGGCAGTTCAGACATCGTCGACAACTCTAGTTCGGCACGCACACAGTGAACGACGGCATGATGAGCGCAGAGGAAGTCCCAGCCTAAGATGATATCATGCGAACATGGGGAAAACACAACGAATTCGACTACGTACAAAATAGTTTGGATGACCAGTCGAGCTGTGCACGCCGCAAAAGGTTGGATGTGATGCGCAGTGGCCGTGCGGAGAGAGACATCGGAAAGTGGCAGTGTAAGCTTCTTCAACTTGCGGCACAGTTCACCACTTAGCACAGACACGGCAGCACCAGTATCAACGAGCGCTTGCACCGGTACACCATCAATATGCACAGTTATTTCATTAGCAGGTAGAAACGGAGGCCTTGAAAGTTTCGAGATATGCGCAGCTCTTGTCTCGGGAACGGCAATGGTCAGTTTTCCGTTTGGGTGGGTGCTGATCGTGGAAGCATAGGAGAAATCGAACGGCGCCGTGGTGAGGGCGACCGATCCCTGTCGAAGCCGCGGCGATTGTTCCGACATGGGGGAGAAAGAAGACGACTGTGGTGGCTCTGGACGATAGCCGTAAGTCGCCTCACCAGCAGTTGGGTTATAATCCTGACGGCGGCAGTAGCGTGCTACATGACCGGGAAGATGGCAGAAGTAGCAAATCGGCCTTTTGTCCGGAGTGCGCCAAGGGTCAGTTGATGGTAGCGCGGTGTGGCGAACAGGAGGTGGGTGGGGACGGACAGGGGGACTTGCTGAGTAGATGGGACTGGGCTGTCTAGCAAGATCCGTGGCGTTTGGTAGCGACGGCGGCGATCGTCTGGTGGCCTCAGCGTAAGTGAGAGGGGCGGAGATAGGCGAAGGATGGTATGTAGGAGACAGGGCATCAAAAACTTGCTCTTCGATTGTCTTGCGGAGCGTTGGGGTCAGTGTGTGCGCACTGGCCGGAACGTGCGACACAAGAGACGATTGGCGCGCCACTTCTTCTCGGACGTACTGCTGAATTTGCTGCATTAAGGTGCTTTGTTCTGATGAAACAGTGAAAATGGTTAACGCAGATGTAGAGCTCGTGTCGAGGTTTCGACGTCGAGTAGAAATGTGCTCTCTCCGCAGCTCGTCGAAACTCTGACAGTGTTGAATAAGCTGGGCGACGGTTTGCGGGTTTTTTGCAACGAGCATGTGGAAGGCGTCGTCCTCGATACCTTTCATGGTGTGCCGTATTTTGTCCGTGTCAGACATGTGGGAATCGATACGATGGCAGAGGTCCAGAATATCCTCAATATACGAGGAAGGTCTCGCCAGAGAGCTGTGCGCGGCCGCGCAAGCGCTGTTCGGCGCGGAGCTCGCGAACAGCGGGTCGGCCAAAGACTTCTGCAAAGCGCGTCTTGAAGGTTGACCAAGAGGGTGTTTCCGCTTTGTGGTTGTTAAACCACAGTTTTGCCACAACCGCCAGATAGAAATGAAGGTAAGCGAGCTTGTCGGTGTCATCCCCCTTATTGTGGGCGCTTACCGCTTCATACTGGGACAGCCAGTCTTCGGCGTCTTGGTCGTCGGTCACGTTGACGGAACAGGTGGCGGATGGTATTATGACTGCAGGTGGCTGGGTCATGTCGTCAGGCATTGGCGAAGCGGGGGGTTGGGGTAGAGTCCGGGAACGGAGTTCCAGTTTGAGACAACCAGCACTCTCCACCAAATGTAAGAATACTGTTAGACGCCACGCCGGGGTGATGCAACTGTTTAATGGGCCGAATAGAAGCGAGACAGCAGCCAGTGGTTTTAGCAGCAGCTGCAGCAGCACGAGGTTCTGCCACAACAAACGTCTTCTTCGTCGTCTCTAGCAAGTCCGTATTTTTCGCCACTACAATATATATATATATATATAATGGCTCGTTTTTCCGTGTTTTAACACAAAATTAATGAGATCTAACAGACAGTAATGCCAAGGAATGTACAGGGGAAGTTATTAGAACCAATGGAATGTAAATAAGAAGAAAGAAAAGTGGATGAAAAAATACCCAGCCGTGAGCAGGAATCGAACCTACGACCTTCGAATAACGCGTTCGATGCTCTAACCACTGAGCTACCACAGCGGCTTTCCCTCCGTCCACTTTTTTGGGTTAATATGTGAATTTAGAAGTAGGAATGACAGTCAGCGCCATCTATGAGCTAAGCGAATCGACAATTCCGATTTTGTAGGCATCGAATTTCTCGTCGTGGGTGATACACAGGCCGTGCAAGCAGCTTGCGTGTGCGTTCATCGAGGTTGATTGGGCGCTGCCTGTGTTCCTGCAGAGTACAAGCGGTTGTTTTGTAGCGTTTAGGGAGTTTTCTATGGCGATGGCGCTGGTGTTCAGACCGAAGGCGCAATCTCGAACGCTGGTGCAGCAAAGTTCCTTGGCTTTTCTTTCTGCGAAAATGGCTGAAATGCGAATTCAGTCTTTTCTTTAGTGTATGTTGGTCACGACATTCTTTAGGCCGCAAGTATCCTTGCGCTGTAGTTTTAGTTGTTCGTTGCCGATGTTGGTGTGGGCGTTTTTGGCTGTTGGGGTTCCTCTTGTTGCTTTTGTTGGTATTGCTGATGTTGCACTGTCGGACGAGATGGACTTCTTTTGGATCCATGAGCCCACTTTTCTTTGTAGGTTGACGTGACCAGCAAATAGTTGATACTTGTTAGGGTGTTTCGATTTGTGTCAGGCAATAAAGATAGTGTGCCAGAATTGGCAGAAAAATCTGCTGAGGCTCTTGCAACGCCATTTTTTATGCATGTCTCTGGCACAGGGCAGTGCTTGAGAGTTGATCCTTCCGAGCCTCCTGTGTGGGTTGGGCTCTCAGGTGGCTGGGAATTCGACGGCGACACTGCGAAAGGATTGGTTTGGTCATATATTGATTGGGATTGACTGTCTTCCACAGACAACCACACTCGGTCCGTCACAATCAAAAGCAGCCTTCACGCATTGATCAACCTCCTGCTTTTCCGTCGCGTGGGTCGCTCACAACGCCCACCTTGTGTCTCACACGTTCACTATGGTCGGAATAGAGCGGAGAAGCTCCGAGCATACTCAGTCAAGCTCGTCACCTGCAGTTCAGATTTATGCGCCAGAAGAGCTCGCATCGTTCGTTCCACAGAAAGACAGTCAATCCCAATCAATATATGACCAAACCAATCATTTCGCAGTGTCGCCGTCGAATTCCCAGCCACCTGAGAGCCCAACCCACACAGGAGGCTCGGAAGGATCAACTCTCAAGCACTGCCCTGTGCCAGAGACATGCATCAAAAATGGCGCTGCAAGAGCCTCAGCAGATTTTTCTGCCAATTCTGGCACACTATCTTCATTGCTTGACACAAATCGAAACACCCTAATAAGTATCAACTATTTGCTGGTCACGTCAACCTACAAAGAAAAGTGGGCTCATGGATCCAAAGGAAGTCCATCTCGTCCGACAGTGCAACATCAGCAATACCAACAAAAGCAACAAGAGGAACCCCAACAGCTAAAACGCCCACACCAACATCGGCAACGAACAACGAAAACTACAGCGCAAGGATACTTGCGGCCTAAAGAGTGTCGTGACCAACATACACTAAAGAAAAGACTGAATTCGCATTTCAGCCATTTTCGCAGAAAGAAAAGCCAAGGAACTTTTCTGCACCAGCGTTCGAGATTGCGCCTTCGGTCTGAACACCAGCGCCATCGCCATAGAAAACTCCCTAAATGCTACAAAACAACCGCTTGTACTCTGCAGGAACACAGGCAGCGCCCAATCAACCTCGATCAATGCGCACGCAAGCTGCCTGCACGGCCTGTGTATCACCCATGACGAGAAATTCGGTGCCTACAATATCGGAATTTTCGATTCGGCAAGATGTTTGAACCTCGTTCGTTCTTCACAAGAATGTCACCTGTGATTACCCCTATCTCTACGTCCAAAGCATTTTTGTGTTATCCAGGACGCAACCACCAGCCTCGCCCACCAGACCCCCTGCGTTAACCGGACTGCTGCCCTCTCCCCAGAAGTCTTTGAAAGTTTACGGAACTTCCCTGGAGCGTAGAACCAATTGTGAATTTTGGCAGTTGTGACTTTTTAGCCTCTTCTTGTTTACTTTTTCTTGTTCGTAATCTATGCCTTCTTTCGGGGGGAGGGGGAATCGTGTGACGTATGAAGCGATGGTTTGTAGAAGCCGATGAAGAAGAAGTGCAAGTGCTTTTAGAATAAACATGGCGTATGAGCCAGGCCACGTCGCCCTTTCATCATAGCGACACACACACACACACACACACACAGATATATATATATATATATATATATATATATATATATATATATATATATATATATATATATATATATATATATATATATATATATATAACATTACAGCCATTAACGCATTATTTGCAACATAGCAATGAATTACGTCAAGCTAAATATTAATGAAGACTATTTATTTAATGCATGTAGTATATAAACTACACGTGGCTCTTATATTCCTCTCCTGTGCATTTCTCTGTTTATATCCTCCATGGCGTTGCTCACTGCAGGTGCAACAATATTCTATTCCACTGCTATCCAGATTAAAAAACAACAACAAGAAAACGTGGTATACTTTGATGACTCGTTTACCTTTAAACGTCGTTCATTCGCAGAATGAATGTCCTCGTCATGCCGAGTGATCACGAACTTTCCAGACTGCCATTCGTGTTCCACCTGGGATTTATAGCGTGCGAATAAAAACACTCTTTACCATTCGTTCAGGTGCAATCGCCTTTTGACATATACAAATATTTCGCCAAATGTGTGGCCAAAGTTGTCCTCTTACGTACTTCCGCGAGACCACGACGAATTGTGTCCGCTTCTTGTGGCGTTATGATGCCGGCCAACTTCAGCGCTTCGGCATACGCCATGCTACCCTGCAATGAGTGAGATATAAAAAGGGACAGCCTATCTATCTATCTATCTATCTATCTATCTATCTATCTATCTATCTATCTATCTATCTATCTATCTATCTATCTATCTATCTATCTATCTATCTATCTATCTATCTATCTATCTATCTATCTATCTATCTATCTATCTATCTATCTATCTATCTATCTATCTAGCCGCCTACGTCATAGATGTTCTCGTGATCACTCCTTAACTTGAGGCCAACAAAAGTTTCTTAAGGAGGGTAAGATGCTTTGAAGAAAATGGCTCGCTGGTCATGAATCGTGACGTAATGCCACAATCCCGTCGTGTACGTCCTCAAACACTTTCCGCCAGACAGTGGCACATACCCGTGGGCGGGTATGTGCCACAGTCCTGGCATCATAAAAAAATTGCATCATATCCACGGAGTGAATGATGGAGAGTGGGGCGAAGCATCCGTCCGTCCATTCATTCTTGCTTCCGTCCATCCATGCGTCTGCCTGTGTGACCATCCGTGCGTCCATTCGCCCGTCCATGCGTGCGTCTGTTCGTGCGTCCGCACGTCCATATCTGTGCGTCCATACCTGCGTTCGTCCATCCATCCGCCCCTGCATGCGTTGGTGCAGTCATCCGCGAGTCCGTCCATGCATCTGTCTGTGTGTCCGTTCGTCCATCTATTCAACACTCCAAGTACCACCATCTCGCATCTTTTCATCATGTATACCGTATATGCACCGCCATCCGGCGGACATTCCAAGGACTAAACGAGAGGTGGCACACGCACACTTTCTTACGGCTTGCGCTTCGTGTCTACTTCCCACCTTTAACCACCTCGAGTTCATGGTATATACTAGTTCACTGTATTCATGGCTATGCGGCCCAACGCTCACTAAACCTTTTTAAAACCAAGGAGGTAATACCCAGCGAGTGTAACGTAGCAACCCTTTCTTGTCATATAGTGCTCAATGTACATGCCAATGGCTGCTAAGGGGGAATGAGAGACAGGAGAATTCGGCTTATAGTTAACGCGCACGCTGCGAATTTTTTATTGTTCAACAACGCACAGAAGAAATCTCTCACCAGCACCATTTTGGAGGTCAAAATGTAAGACTGGTTACACACTACGACTACTACTACGACTACGAAAGACGAACGGGTGCCGCTATAAGGAGCTTCGCCCCTAATAAAAGCTTACAAAAAAAATCAGCATTGACCAGACGAATGCAAAGAATGAATGTCATGAGTCCCAGCATGAATCGACCCAAGCATTTTGCGTGGCAATCGATTATTCTACCACAGAACCACGCCAGGTCTCAATAATGCTTTAAGAAAACACGCTGTTCAAAGATAATGTTGATGAAACGTTCATTATGACTGCAATGCTGGCTATCCAATTTTGTAGACTACAAATGTTTCTTTTTATACCGTCGTCTCGTCGGTATCATAGTCACGTCATTTGTAGTTAAGCGCCATCCATTGAAGTTGATTTATGTAGCAGTGTCCAGGGCTACCATCCTCGCGTGCGCAAGTGTAACATATTAGCTTACCGCTTCTGGTGTAGCTAACACGAATGTTGCTGTTGGCATCGTCACGAAAGTGTAAACATTTGGTTATATATATACGGACGGACGGGAAGACTAATGGATGACCGCGGACGAACGGGTGGACGGACCACGGATGGATGAACGAAGCACGGATGGACGAACTATAGACGGACGGACGGATGGACGGACGGACCACGGACGGACCAGCGGATGAGCGAACCTTAGATGAGTGAGCAACCAGTGAGTGAGCAGTCTCACACGAGTCAAGCGCCAGCCCACTTGCGACACGTCACTGGGAGCTCCCAGGTCTTCGGCACGCCAGCTGTGAGCCGTGTGACGTCACTGCCCGTGTGACGTCATCCACGCGAAACTGCTCAAGCAGGGCCAGTGTAACTTACGGTATGAAACATATGCGACTGTTCCACATATCACTGTGCATACAAAACTTGTATACATATCTTCAGCGTCATTTCGTAACGTTTCGCACAATAAAAATTTACAATGCAGGCACCCTTCCTCCGCATGCTTCGTATAATCGTCGATTCCCGAGTGCGTAGTATCTGCCGATTTTTATACGTGTGTTGCGCTATAACAGCTCATGAACGAACGCAGGGTTATTACAAACTTACTAAGCTTGATCAATGGTATTTAAATACAATGCGTACGGTGGGGGGGTTCAGAAGTTCCCAGGCCACTATCCCACATGAATGCCTATGACAGCGTGGCCTGGGAACTTTTGAATAGCCATCTATTTGTTTATGCGGAATTTTCAGATACGAACACAAAGTGTAATCGATGCAAAACCACAACGTAATCAGGAGGCCTGCCACGGTGGAAGAGTACTGAATAATACTGTCCACAATGGGTTCGTTAAACTGCACAAGTAAATTATAAAGTACCGAGGTGACTGGGAATCGAATAAGAAACATTGTGAAGTGACAGCACATACACACAGCCGCTACCGCATTGTTTGTAAATTAAGTATAACGGACACATTTGCATGCTGCCATATTCGAGGAACGCTACACAAAATGAGACCTCTACAATATATATTACAATATCATATTTGAACGTCAACAGAAAGCAAGTGGTAAACTGAAGCGACGTGAATTTATCAATTTTTGATTTTCGAATGCTTCAGTTCGCGGATCTTGCAATCCACACTGCGACATTACTAAATAGTACACGGGCAATCGTTCACCTCTATGTCTTCTTTCCACAGTCTTCTGTCGTAGGTGATGGAGTTATTAAACTTTACCATAGCGTCACTGGTTTTTCCAGAGAAACCGTCCACCCCATAGTTTATTCTGAAGGAAAGATAAAGCAGTAAACTTAATAACTAGTGCCACAAGTCAATAAACGCTCGTTCTGAGGAATGATACCCTTCCAGGCAGCCATACACTCACAATTTCCATTTTCAGGCAACCGTTGGGGCTTTGCTCTCGTGTTTACCGTCGTCTTCACAGGTGCGGCAGATAATAAACGACCGAGGAGTTCAAGAGTCGAGCCAGCCGATATGTTATCTACAACACGATATGAAGCTAAAAAAAGAAACGAAACTGAAACCAAATGTTTTTTGACATTCCAGTCAAGCCAAGCCGGTAGGCAAGTGATCTGTCGAGCCAAATGTACGAAGCCGCGAAACAAGAAGTGCGCGTTTAAGTTTGTCGTCGGTACTTGGCCCCAGCGCTGATGTCAAAACGCGATTTTTGCTCTCTGATCTTGCCGCAGCGAGTACGCAGGCGTCTTCAAGAGGCCTGGTATTGAACATGACGACGACCTAATGGCAGCCGGTCCGTCCTTCGCGGCTGAGGCGACCTTGGTTCTCGAACGACGGCGCGAGACTCCCGTCTTCACGTTTAACACCGCTTTGGAGTGCCTCAAGCGCAGCGAAAAAACACAGCGCATAGCGACATGGATTCCCAGCATCGACGCTATGCTAGACGGTGGCATTCCCCGACACAAGATAATCGAAGTTACAGGCGCCGCCGGCACTGGGAAGACCCAGTTTTGCATGCAGGTGGCAGCGTCCAACGAGCTGTCGAAGAAATCGACCGTTTACGTAGATTCGAAGGAGGATTTCACGATAGCGCGGTACCGAGAAATCTTCGCGGGAACTTCGAGAAGGCAGGAGCGGAGCGGTGTGACGCGTGGCGATGGCGGAGCCGGCCTTCGCTACACGTTGTGCGACTCGTGGCAACAACTGGTGGCCGCAGTTAGTCTTTTGCCCGACAGACTGAGAAACTGTGAGGCGAAGGAGGAGACAACGTTGGTCGTGTTAGACGGCTTCGACTTTCACCTGAGGAATCAGCTGCACGATCCCCGCGAGAGGAAGAAAGTGCTCAGTGGACTGACGCAGAAGCTCGTCGAAATCGCGAACTGCGGTGCGGCCGTGCTGGTCACTAATCACTTGTCCATGAAGCCCAGTCACAGCTGACCCGTCATCCCTCGTGATTGCTCCAGCCTTGGGACAGGGTTTCGGGCACGAGTGTGCGTACAGAACAACATTCGCCGGAGAGGACGGTCTCTACAAGGCCACCTTTTACAAAGCACCAACTTTCGGACGTACCGTGGTGTCGTTTAGAATACAACGTGAAGGTATCGTTGAAGATACGGAAGGTTTCTAAACACGATAGGCTATAAGCGCCATGGGTACATGTGAAAGAACCCCCGCATGCTTGTGATATTACTGCCGGTGCAAGTGTATATTGTGGAATCGACGAGTGTACTTATTTCAATTTCACGTTAAATAATGTTGGCCTTCTGTGATGCGCTTATCTGGTCACAGACTATTTATCATAACATGGTGGACGTTCATGGGAGCATGAATTCTTGAAGTAGTGAGAAATCATTGAACGATGGTTGTCACTTCAGCCAATGTTCTGAGAGCAGGACGAAGCTATGAATGACCTTGTTGAAGTGTCTCCACGGACATCCCTAGTTCAACATTTTTTCATCCCTGTTCATCTTGTCACAGTGCTTTATTGTTCTATGAGATGTGTCTGGAAATATTGTAAATGTGGCCAACTTGCGCCACTCCAGAATACTGACAATTGTCAGTAAGGCTGCAAGTAACTCGCATTTCTTGAATATGTGAGTTGACGCTAAGCAAGTTTCCTACTGTAGAGCAGAGTGTCGAAAGTTTTCATAACAATTATTGTGAATTTTCTTTAATGAACTGGCCTTTGTTAATTTAGTGATGAACCAGAAAATTCATAATTTACTTACACCATGCTGCCATTTCTCCACCTTTGTAGAATGTTTCTCATAATGCATACTAGTATAGTAAGCTGGGCTTAGCCGTATCAATAAAACCTTTCAGCCTTTCAAGCTTGTCGGTTAGACACAAGGTACAGGTCTGTTCTGACTGCTTTACATAAGTTTACTGAAGCACCAGCAAGATTACACTATTAGTTTTATCACCACCTCTCTAATACTGTATTAATCTAGTGAGATTTATATGCATGTTAACAGATTGAAAGTGGTGAAAACTAACCTAGCATTTTTATGTACTGTGTGCTATAATTATCGTGTGGCTTTCGTTTTTGTGGGTATAAAACTACTCAAGTGCATAAATGGCACATTTATACATGTGCATTTCCTCACATTCACTTAACCAAAACATATGCCGCACTCATTTCCAACTGTTTATTCATTACATGAATACTATAATTTATGCACCATTTAAAACTTGTGCATGTTAACATAAACGAAGCCATCTACAAACACTATCATGTGCCCTGCCGCGGTGGTCTAGTGGCTAAGGTACTTCGCTGCTGACCCGCAGGTCGCGGGATCGAATCCCGGCTGCAGTGGCTGCGTTTCCGATGGAGGTGGAAATGTTGTAGGCCTGTGTGCTCAGATATGGGTGCACGTTAAAGAACCCCAGGTGGTCGAAATTTCCGGAGCCCTCCACTGTGGCGTCTCTCATAATCATTTGTTAGTTTTGGGACGTTAAACCTCACATATCAATCAAATCAATCAACACTATCCTGAAGATAACTTTTTTTTGACAGACTAGATAAACAGTATGAATGAATGTCTGGGTGTGGGCATGTAGGATGTGCCATCTTTGAGGTATATTAATTTTATACAAAAATGAGCTGCCAAATGAACAAGTTTTTTTAGAGTACATATCGTGTTTAAGCTTTATTATGCGAGGAACAAGCCATCATGAATGCTGGCAGTAACCACTGGGAGTGTCTGCTGATGTTGCAGTAAGCAAATTCAGACTGGGAGTAATTTCTAAGTTTTTTAGAGCGTGTTTGATTTCTACAGTCAGGCTTAAAATCACGGCCAACCACGAAAGCTTATCAAACGCTGTTTCCTTACCAAACACAAATTTCTGCAGTGCTTTCAATGTAATCAGTCACTGTGCAAGTCGCGTTCACTGCTATGCAGAGAAGAAAACTGAATTTGGTACTAGTGACCTCGCCTCTGGGGAAATGCAGCTTTGTCGCAAGTCCTGTGGGGTATTGTTGGGGAAGATGTCATGTCCGTCGGCAGGAGGGTGCAAAAAGGGCATGAGCCCTCTTTAAGCACCACCAATGTAGAGATTCGGGCTAGTTCGTGATTGTTGGACTTCTGCATCTTAGCACAAACAAACGAAAAGAACAAACACAAAAGGCCTAGCACCTGAGGTATGCTTTTCGTGTTTCTCTTTCTTTTGTGTTTCTTCCACTGCGCTTGCTAGGATGCTCAGAACAGAGAGGCGAGCGAGTTGGTACTGATTCATTATGGCGTGAAAGTAGCGCAGAAATAAAAGACGAGGACAAGAAAGTGGGGTGCTTGTGGTGTTCACTTTCTTGTCCTTGTCTTTTTTTTTGCTAGTTTTACACCATAAAGATGCTCAAGTTCTACAATGGCACTTGTACCCCATAAGCTATACCAGCTCTTCACCCCTTCCCCAGCCAAAGTGCAACATAGCTTTCTGCCCCCACAAAAAACTCCTGCCGATCAATGCTTATGGACAATATTATTTATCATTATCGTCAATGTCTCCTACGTTCACTGCAGGATGAAGGCCTATCCCAGTGATCTACAGCCAATTATAACCTACACGAGCTAATTTGAATTTATGCTTGTAAATTTTCTAATTTTGTCACTCCATCTAGCTTTTTGCCATGCTTTTCTATGCTTCCTATATGTTCGTAACCATTTCATCACTTAAACTGACAGTTGGCTTTCTTGTGGGCCCGTGTGCTCAGATTTGGGTGCACATTAAAGAACCCCAGGTGGTCAAAATCTCCGGAGCCCTCCACTGCGGCGTCTCTCATAATCATATGGTGGTTTTGGGATGTTAAACCCCACATATCAATCAATCAACCATTGGCTTTCTGTCCCTTTCATGTCGTGACCTGCCCAGGTCCATTTCACCCTCTTAAAGGATCCCTGCTTTTCTAAGTAACCATCTAATGGCTTCATTGAAGTAGTTTATTGCCTCACGAATCGACCGCCTCGAATATTCTCACAACATGTCAAGTACAAGTGTAGTTGCTGAGATTTGTTGCATGCTGTAATCACTTTCTCTCTTCTCTAGCCCACATGAGCACAATGGAAGTTAAGCAGGGAGGAATGGCACGAGGAAAAGAGGTCTGGTGCGTTGTGATTTTTAAGAACTTTCTTTTCTTCGAATGATGGTTTACTTTCAGTGTAATCACACGCGCGGGCACGTGGTGGCTTCCTGTGGCAGTTGCTCTGACTCTTCAGCGCATGATGCCCAAATCGGCCAATGGCGTAAAATTTGGGTAAGTGGCATAATTTTTAAAAAGAAGAGAGAAGGATTTCTGGCATACTTTCAGAATTGATTGTAAGTTATAGGTCGCACGCTGCACTGTAATGTTTGGCTAGCATGTCCTCGGGAGTCAGAGAGACAAAACATTTTTTTTGTCTTTTCTGAGGTCAAGGAACCCCAACTACTGATCAGCAAGTACTCTAGGTTGGGTGAGTTAGTGCATTATGAAATCGTATGGTTATAGCGCAGCTCTGTTTGAGCCTGAAGAAAAGACACCAGTAAAAAGATTATTGAAACTAACTCTATTGCAAAGTATGTGAAGCTTTGTGCGAGTACACCATCCATAGCCTTATCTGTAATATAGCTCGATTTTCTTGGGTGTGTGCAGTGAAATGCTGATATAGGATTGTTTATTTGACAATCTGCTTGAAGATACATTTTCTGGTCTTGTGTGCAACACGTGTACAACAAGGTGAGCTATGTAATGTGCTGTAGGGTCATGCAATTAACAAAACTTGGAAGTTGAATGCTAATCCTTTCGTCTGTATTTCCCTTCTTCACATTCAAACAGAGCTGTGCTGTAATCATACTATTTTATAAGACTGATCAGCGGTGTTTTTTGACCATGCTGTAAAAAAGTCGCAGAGCCCCGTTAATATAAACTTGGATGTCAGCTGCATATGCTTGTTTTGTGACCCACTGTGCTGTCTTCGTGGTTCTTTGTTTTGGTCATAATTTTTTCCTTCCGTCACAAACTGTGCGGTCTTTTTCTGATTGAGTTTGCTATCCTTGAAGTGTTTGCTCCATATTTAAGATCTGGTAAAAAAAGATGTTTGTACACTTTCCGCTCTAACGACAGTAGTAAGTCCTGTCATGAGTTAAGTATTTCCAGTGTATATGTGCCAGCCCATCCTTATACTTTGGTGAACTTCTTTTGTGTGAGTTAGCTCCTCTATGTCTAAATATATGAACACTTCAACAGATTCTAGGTTCCGTTTGTCTGTCACAAACTCTCACACTTTCACCAGACGACCCGGCAATATCATTGTCTTGTGTATATTCATCCTCAACTTTAATTTAATTCTTTGTCATTTTATTACCTTTGATTATTTTTTTTTTCAATTTGTCATTGCTGAAATATCATCTGCAAGCTGTGAGTTGTCAAGATATTGATCTTTTCCTATTTCTTCCATTCTAAATGTTTAAATGCTTCTTCGATCAGTCCACGATGTTACCTTTATCAAGTGAAACACCTTGTTGCAATCATTTCAAGTCATGGCGTTTTCAAGACTTAGCACAACTCGGCAATTGAGAAGACTGACTGTGGGAGGCTGGTTGTGCTAAATGCTATAAACTTTGGGACTTCTGTCTCTATCTACCGTTTTCACTGCTTCATTCTCATGGCTTATTATTACACATGCACGGGCTCGACATACTTCGAGTTTCTTCTTAAGTATCTTTGAAGCAAGAATGGTCTGCTTTACGGTGAGATGTGATTTGAAAAAAAGTTTCGTGAATCTGTTGGCTCAGGCAGTCAATTTCTTGCTGTATTTATTGGCTTTTATGCTGATTTCAAATATGTAATTTGTTTTCTAGTAAGTTGCACAGTTTTTGTTTTGCGCCATGACAATGTGTGAAATATAGTTCGTTTTGGACAAACTTTTAAGCCATTAAAATTTTGTGGTTCTGAGCCATCAATGGCTCATATTGCTGCTCATTAATTGTATACTGCAAATAACCATAAAGAAAGTGCATATAAGACTTTATAGGACAAGAAAAATTGTAATCTCATACTTATTATAATCCTAAGCCCATACTAATTGATTGCTTTAGCTTCATAGTAATTATACAGATAATATCAGGTTTGAAGGTGATACTTGCATCCTTTCCATGTGAAGGAATATCTGGGCGACATTTCATTCTGATCTGACTATCAGAAAAACCAAAAACATGATGTCTAATCTCGAGAAGTTGCCCAAAAATAGATCTAGAGAAAAATGCATTTTAAAGGCATAAGGCGCAGCTCATCTATGGGCAAAGATGTGTTTTTAAAACGATTTCCTCCATCATGAGAGCCTGGCAAACTTTGTTATTTTGACCTTGTGACTTTAGTGAACTTCACATGCGAGATGCAATGGTAAGCAGCCAGGCTATAATTTCCAGGGCACTCTAGACAATAAGCTCATTTTAGTATTTGGTAACCACCTTGTGCCTTTTAGAGGCCATTTTAGCGTACTGCGAGTTTAATTACAATCTTCAGTTTTTGTTGTGAAAGTAGAGAAAGCAAGCTTGTGAAAGCAAGTTGAAACGAAAAATATGTAATTTTAGAAGTAATGTTGTGTTTTTTCACTTGTATCTCTCTTAATTGTTATATACACAGAAATATGTGAAGAGTGGTGAGATCAAAGCTTTGTTTTTCAGCTTAGTAGCCTAATTCAACTATATCACCATAGGCATGTGCACAATAGGGGCAGGGGAGAGCAGCAACTCTCTCACCCCAAACCACTTAAAAGGGGGCATTGATTCTGCTCCCTGCCCTTGCTCAATGGGATCATTCATGTCATTTTTTGATGCCAAGGGTTATGGCTACATATGTTCTATACAATAGGGGTCTCCAAAGACCCCTGATGTCACACTCAAATAACTGCATACTTCCCAATTTTACACTGCAGCGCTGGGAACTAATGGGAGGCCATTTTAAGAAGCATGTCATTGATTCATTTTCATTTTGGCACCCCTTCTGCAGCTCATCCTTTTTCTACTCCTCCGACAGGGAAGAGGGGGGGGGGTGGCTGTGGTGAGACTTAGCCCTCTCTTGCAGTGAATCTTGTGCACGCCAAAGTGTATCACTATATTAGGCCATGATTGTGCATGTGCTCCTCTTTTGCCAAAGATAATGTTTGGAACACCTGGGTCTTAGTTCGTGTGCAGGTTTCTCTCATTCTCTTCTCTTAACAGCTAGTGCTTCGAGATGCAGTGTTACACCACCGTCTTCGGCACTGGCTGACTTTGTTTATTAGATGAATGTGAACGAAGGGGCTTAGTCTTCTGTGTAAAAAGGAAACGCATTGAGGCCCTTATCATAAGGGGAGGCTTGCTAGACCTGAAAATAGTCAATAAACTATATGGATATTGATGGCATCGTGAAAATCGGCCATACTCTGTCGTCATCATTTCTTGTGATATTGTGTTTTTGAGCTCGATCTCTCTGCATGGTTTCTTAGCTTTCTTTCAAGCTCTTGCATAACACTGAAAACTTTAGCTTTATATATAGTAAAGTAGTGTCACGCATTGATTGTACAGGGGTCAAGATGTCAGTAAGATTCTGTTCATAATGTACACTGCATGTGCTTTGTTTATTTATTTGCAGAATTATTTATTATGGTTTATGCCTCCCTTTACTATGCATGCTTTGAGATGCCAACATGAATTGCAGATTTTTTCATTTCACACCAGTCCCTTCAGCATTACTTAAGCTTCCTGTGTGATACCGGTGTCGCACGGGCACTTTTGATCATGAATCAGGGCCGATTCGAATCAATTGCTGTTACATGATTACTTTTAATCACCGATCAAACCAGATCAGGATCAGGAAGATTGTGATCTTCACATTTCAATAAGGCTCCATCATGGTGATTTGGCAAATGTCTGTATCAAGCTCAATCTGGCTTAGATCGTGTAGCAGTGGCCTACTTCTTGGTCACAAACACAATTTGGATTAGTTTCGATTGTGATAAAAAGTGCTCGTGTGACACCAGTATAAAGTGTGGGCTGGAGTAGCTTTGCCAAATGCCTATAGTTTCCTCGTGGAAATGGCTAGAAATTATGAATGTGAAGTTTGTGAGGACAGAGGTCATTGCCCACCATCTGTGAGATCATATGCATTTCGAAAGGCTTTAAAAACTAACCTTATAGAAAACAGCATTCCTAGATTCAAGTAGCTCTAAAAATAATGCAATTTAATGAAAAACCATAGTTATCGTTAGCACTCCTTGTGCTATTGTAGACAGATTCTCTCCTTTTATTTCATTTTCTCATGTCTTTCATCTCTGTCTTTCATTTTTTTTTCTCTCCTCTTATATTTTGCTAGAAAATGTCATGCCATACTTCCTGTGCCTAATAGGTCATTGTCAGTACAAATACAATGCTAGATCATGCATTTTTAGGCTCGCTGATGTTTGCTTACAGACATAATGCTGCCCAGTAATGCAGTGCAGTAATGTAGACGTAGCAAAAAAAAAAAAACATTATTGATTTTAAAGTCCTATAGCAAAGGTGGTGGTGACATTTCTCTTTATTTCTTCAAAATATGGCACGTGGAATGCTATTACTTGTGGCTTTGCAGGATTCATTGAAAAAGCCCAAGATTTAAGAATGGCAATGGCATAAATAAGACATTCTCTTTTAAATCGGAGGTTGAGCCATTTGCTCAACCTGTGTCACTTGTGGAGCGTGTCTATTCACACTACGCATTCACACCGACATGAGCTCCGGTTTTAACCTTCTTGCAGCAGCAAATATGGCATACAGCGACACTTGCGGCAGAAGAGGTTGAATGTACCATTCTTTGGCACAGCCAGCTGGAAGATTTTCGAATATTTGGTCAGTATCTATGGCCTGTTTAATCCGGAGGCCTCTATCAATGTTTTCCAATTCACCATATCTCATGCAAGCTGATTCCACTTTACAGTAGACTTTCAGTAAACAGAAATATGTTAAATGGAACAGCTGCTTAAAATGGAACAACTGCCTCCAGTATGATTGGTTCCGTACCCACAATCTGCATCGCTGTTCATCTCTCAGTAAACGGAACTCTTGTTAAATGGAACATATGTTCTCATTCCCTTCATGTTCCACTTAATGAGAGTCTGCAGTACTTTTTCTCAAACTTTTTAATGTCATCTCCCTGCCTACACTCTATTACCAGCCTCTGCTGCATTTCCCATTTCTTGGTATCCACTTCATTGTTGTAACCAACCACCAGTTTTAGTTCCTGCGCATTACGTGGCTTACCCAGAAAGCTTTCTTCCATGTAATGTCTGCTAGAATATTGGTTACCTGCGTGTTCTACAATTTTCTTTGCTGTCTCCTGGTTTCTTACTGTTACACCCATCGTTTTCTATTTCACTGCATGCTGCATTGCCCTCAACATTCTCTGAAGTTTTCTTGTTACTCTCAAAATTTCAGCATTGTATACTTGTGCTGGCACTCTGCAGTGATGAAAGTGTTCGAGTGTACAAATTTAGCCAGAAAGATATTTGAGGTAAATTGCATTGCAGTAGTATAATTGAATATGTCTTTTCTAAACAGGCAGTTAGATAGAGGCCCTGCATATTGTCTTGTATTAAAATAAAGAAAAGAGAGCAAAGTTTCGTTGGTGCACCTGATGTCATACTGATGTAGACGTATCAGTCAACTGCAGAGCTTGTAAGTGTGGAACTGATATAGTGGCCGTGTCTAGTGCATTATCATCGTGACAGCAGTCCAACACAGTGGCAGTGTTTCTCCATCCTGGTTGCAGCTGCAGCCCATGTCCAGAACACAGGAATACCACACCGCTGCACATTTTTCTCAAATACTTACAAACATGGTGTGGTTTATGTGGTTGCTTTGCCTTAATTATAAAACGAGTCTTTAGATTGCTAAATGCTTAATTGTTCTCATTCAATGGTTCGCAGCTGTTGTATTCAAGCTCACTGCACACGCTTGTTGAGAACTGGTGCATTACATCTCGTGAATAGACCTCTACCGAGGTAAGTCGCACTGGGACGTCACCAGCGCGCGTGCCAAGCGGCGTTCGGCAAAACATTCCCCCTGGTGCCTTAGCATGGTACGGTCACGCTGTGCTTCGGACAAGTTTTTTCTTTTTTTTAAAGGTTGAACTTTTGCTTACTGTGGCCAAATTAGATTTGGTACACTACATGATGAAATACTTTCCATGCTGCCTGACTGGAAAACTAAATGCACGTAGCAGCCCGAGTGAGGAATAGCAGCATCATCTTTGAAAATGTCCAGCGTTTATTGTGATGCATGTGTGCATTGAAGGGCATCGACAACACTGGTTCATATTCACGGACGCTGAAAGCGAGATTATTGTGTGTGGGTGTGTGTGTGAATAACGATGCGTCTTGTTTGCGAAAACATTGGCACTCTTTGCGAGCTGGAGGCAGTCACTGGCTGTTGACAGAACTTCACGATTCGACATTTTAGTCGGATGTAAAGCACTCGGGAGGTCATGTACGGTTGGGTACATCTCAGCGTTTGCGCTACGTGCAGGAAAAAAAACAGCATATGATCTCCTGGCTCAAAAATACGACAACAAATAAGCTATTGTCGAAGCTGCATATATATACGTTGCAGCACGGTGAATATGGAAAACCAATAAATGTATAACTTGTATTATCGTAGACTTCATACGTCTTAATGGAAACAGCATAGATTCTTCTTTCTTATATACTTGGTACCTTTACGGCTCGATCTTTATGAAGTGACAATGCAGACTACAAGTTGTGTGTCAGGTTTTAAAGAGCAAATTAAATGTAGGAATACACTGTAGGCATCAGATGCAGTAAGGTAACTGCACAAGAGATCATCTATATAATTAAGTTACAGGGTTTAAAATCTTATAAATTTTCAGTGGGTTAAGAGGAATGCCATAGGGGAGAACTTCTTAGCTATTGGGATTCGTTAACCTCAGCCTATAATCTGGCAAAAAGTGTTTCATTGTTTTTGGTTTTCTTTTTCCATCTCCGGTCATAATTTCGTTCATTGACTGAGAATCTCATCTATGGCCTTAAGCAAAGCAGCTCGAAACTATGCCACCGCCAATGCTGCAGTGTGCATGTCGTGACGGAAATTGAGTACATTCATACTTATGTCATACAAATATTTCTTAAAGCGCCAGTCACCGTAAACATGCAAAATGTTCGCTTTTGAACAGGATAAGATTTTTTTTATGGCTGCCATCTATGACGAGCAAAATCACCACATGTTAAGCTAACGGAATCATGCATTATAGGTAGTGACTATTCCCTTTAAAAGCTGTAACTTTATAAAATAACAATTCGTAGAGATTTATGTCGAAGGAATGTCGATACACGCAGCGCTGCTATGCAGAAAGATCCTGCTGGCAGAACATCTTGCCAACCAGCAGCTGTTCCTGAGGGAGGAAATTGTGGACGGGGCACTCGCAGTGACGTCACACTGTTTGCAAACAGGGAGGGGTCTATTGTTCAGAAACAATTGTTGCATGAGCAATTTTCCCTGAAGACAATGTAAACTGTTGTTATAGTCAGTTGTCAAATCGAATGGCAGAGCATATGTGATTTGGATTGGATTGAAAGAGGAAGGTTATAATTTGAGTACACATATAGCGTAGCAATTTGTGCACATATAGCGTAACATATAACATAGCAATTCGTTGATTTGATTGATTGATATGTGGGGTTTAACGTCAACATAGCAATTCGTGCTTTCAGCAAGAGTATGTGTCTAAGCGTTCATGATTAAAAAAAAGATGACATGGACATGAGAAAGTGTGTTTAATGAGCTCAGGTACTGTGGTAGTGAATACATAACTTCTATGAGGTCACAGTTGTATTGTAACTTGCAAGTGTCTGTAGCAGCAGGATAACGTTCACAGATGCAACAGAAGCCATAAATGACTATCACAAGTATAAGGTGTTAGCATCGAGTAGACG
This sequence comes from Rhipicephalus microplus, assembly GCF_013339725.1. Taxonomy (NCBI): domain Eukaryota; kingdom Metazoa; phylum Arthropoda; class Arachnida; order Ixodida; family Ixodidae; genus Rhipicephalus; species Rhipicephalus microplus. The sequence goes on from NC_051165.1 coordinate 132,797,413, forward strand.
TAAACAATGACAAAAGAAAGAAGCACTTGAGAAGGCACGCTGCCTAGAAGTTGGCATCAAAGTCTCGTCATTAAAACCGTTACTAACTGTATCACAGGGGTTATATTACAAATATAAAGTGTTACTGGCATAGGGTAGACGTAAATAACGACAAAGAAAAGTTATCTTTGCCTGACCACAGGGTTGCATCAGATGAACTCGCGCCGGCTGCTTAGATGTTGGCGTAAGAATCCCATTGTCATTAAAACCGTCACTAACTCTATCACGCAGGTTATATCACAAGTAAAATGTGTTTACATAAACGACAAAGGAAAGTTATCTTTGCCCAACCAGAGGGCTGCGTCAAATAAGTTTATGCTTGCTGCCTAGACGTTGGCATCAGAATCCCATTCCAGTTTAGGACCTGTGTTCTCTACCTCGGCTGACCAATCGGGAACATCATCGAGCTTGTGAGGACTGCTGGCACAGTGCACAATGGTAGAACTCAGAAAAGGGTCTTCCGATACGATCGCCTCGGAGGAGGCGTCAAGACCGGTGGAAGGCAAGTCTGCACTCAGCGTCCAGACTGGGACCAAATGTTCGTCCTCGGGATCGGACGGCGGGCAAGCCTCAAGAACCATGGTCCCGTCGGGAACGATCTGCGCCAAGTTGAGCCCGCTCGTAGGATAAGGTGTGTCTTCGTAGAAGCTCTCCATGAGGTTCTTCATTGTCGGGGATGACATGATGGCGGCCTCCACGGCGCGGTTGCTCCGCCAGACTTGGCAAATTGTCGGGCTTGACGGTTCGCTGATGGCGGCTCCGGCAGCATTGGCGGTACTGCGGTATCGGCGCGTTGGCCAGCCCTGCCGGCTTCGCGCACACCCGTGAACTCCTCCTGGTCGCATCCTTCCAACACCTCTAGCGAAGGCAGTAGCTCCTGTGAGCTTTGTTCGCTGCGACATGGCTCTCTCATCGTCAGCCACGGTACTCCGCCTCGACGATATGAAGGAACCAGCTCCTCACTTCCACAACGTTGCGCGGTTTCTCTCGGCGGTCGGTGTTGTTCGCGAGCAGCTCGGAGATGAGGCCTTCCACGTAGCGCAGCCTTTGGCATATCACCTGCAGCACGGCGTGCCTGCCCCGGCGCCGTCGGTCACGCACCGACGAAGTTAGCACCAGGCAGCGCAGCGTTTCGAAGCCGCTCGAATACTCGGCTCGCCACTGAGAATCGCACAGCTTCCTGCGGCGGTAAGCCGCGTCCTTGTCCACTCTCCGACGATCACGGGCTCTTGACGCACTGCCTTGCATCGAACTTTTGCGACGTTTCGGCGGCATTACTCGATCTGTCGCGGCTTGAACCACCAAATTTTGGTTGAACTAAACGTCTAAACTACGCTTTGCTTTAGCTCAAACCTTCTGCCGTCTGGACGATGTAAATTTGAATTAATGCAAAGCCGTAAGCCAGCCAGCAATCCAGTGACTAATCCATATATTTCATGTGGCTAAAGCACGGCTGAAGTACACTTTGCATCGGGTCGGCATCGGGCAAACTCAATATGAGTGTCCTTGCCGAATTGTAAAAAAAAAGAAAAAGTGAAAGGCACGTACACACACAAGTCGGAATTCACAGGTCATAAAGTTCGAGCGATTGATGCAAACACATCCTACTCGCACTTCTGTTATCGTCGATGCAATATAAAACAGCAAATACATCATGTAAGTTTGATAATACTGTATTTTATCAAAACATCGTTACTTGTTTTTTCAGTTTTCGGGGTGAAGAATCGATTGTTCTTCTGGTCTTCAAAATAATCTTATGCTCGCAATGCATATGCAGCCTTTGAGATTGGTTGCGCAAGTTTGGGTCACGAAACTTTTTTGAAACAAACCTATTCTATGTGTACACTAGCGCCACGAATTAGCTTTTTACAGCACCACAGCAACTACAGCCCTAGCAAGACGAGCGTAGCCCTCATAGCTCCAGCAGCTGAAATTTTGAGAAAATGCTGCAACGGCACCTGTAGACTTGTGCGTTTATTTGCGTGGCTCACGCAGCAACTGCTGGAGCCATATGGGGAGCATCTGTTGCATCGCAGTTTTTTGACATTGTGAAGCCTTCCTAATGCGTTCGAGTCTTAATATAAACGTATACAGCTGTCCAATGTTGTATTGATGGCCCCTGGCGTAGTAACAGCTGTGAAGGGCTCCGTTTTTAGAACATAATCTTATGCTCACGCGTCTACGAGTCAAGGAGGATAGTGCTTGTGTCACCATAACTTGCGTTATAAATGAATTAAACGCGACAGGGCTGCATAACAGATCGTTTGATTCACGCATGCGCTTTCCTATTCACCGCCGGAAATCCCCGACTCTAATCTAATTGCGGCAGCCGCATTGCATGCGTGCGAATCAAAATGCACATTGAGGAGAACGTCAGGTGGTCACGAACGACGGACGTTCCTCTCGTGTGACTTTGGTACGCAAAGCCTGCATAGCTGCTTTAAAAGACATGGAACATTTATTGTGCCAAAAGCTTGTTTGCACTGTACTCGCCGTATGAACCACTGTCATTTCTCACAACTATATCTGCCAGTCAAGAAACGTTGACATGTAAAAACACGCAACACTTGGATGCCTTGGTGCCAACACTCGCCCGCAAGCAACTATCGCAGGAAAGTCAACGCAGTCATCGCCGCGAAAGCTAGCGCGCCATCCGTGACCTTGAGGCTAAAATCGAGCTGAATACACAAACCTTCAGCAGTAATGATTAGTAATGATTGCACTGCAGAAATTCCTCAACATTAGTCACGTTTTGCGTTCACTGGTCTGGTTTGAGTTACGTAAATGAGGCGTTACAAAGGCCGAAAACGGAAACTGTGCCACTTCAATCGATACCAGCGAGAACACTTCGTTGCACACCACACCAACTCTCTCGATAACACCGCCGAAAGAGAATAACAACTATAGTTGGAACAAACAGGGACGTGCCCATGTGCCCGATCTGCCACACACTACCCTAAGGTCCACCAGGCGAATGACGTCTTGAGCACATGACCGACGAAAAACAACGACGCACAGCCGCGACAGCAGTGCTCTCTCACGAGCAGAAATATCAACTGCTGAATGAGTACTAACGTGTCAACGCAAAAACTACCCTTTAGCGACGAGATTGTGCATCAGCATCAGTCGGTTTTCCTGTCTTGGTCTACAGCACTGGCGAAGTGCCGTTCGATAGTCTTAAGCAGCAGCGATATCGTTGAGTTGGTTATCCCACGGATGAATTTCCACTATGATAGAGAGGTACTGTCTTGCACCGTGTAATGTTATGATTTGCATGGAATAGCTGATAAACTTGCTTTCTTTCCTCATTATGCCACGTGCTGTGGGAATGTTTACCGAGCATTTAGCCTTTCAGGGAGGACGAGAGAGCTACTCAATGCAACAAAACACCCGTCCCTACTGGACCAAGCGTGGGCGTCCATCCGCGGTCACTTAGGTAGAAATGATCTCCACCCTGTACGATTACGTAGTCACCACAACTAACGAGTGATCGCAATGTTTTAAAACGTGCCTGTTTGTTTCACGTATCGTTTGTAGATTCCAACTTCCCTTCTCTGCTGGCCCGAATTCATTATTCAGCTCCCAGATCCAAGCAATATTGCCGCATTTAAAAACGTGAGTTATTACTCTTCAAAAACTTTGTACCCATACGCATGTGAGTATAACACAAATAAAAGGCTGCCTAAAAACACGCGTTTTAGTTTTAAAGACAATTAACTTTGGCGAAACTTGCAATCCACGCATACGAAACTGCTGCTACGTAGGCGCCGCCACTTTCCTTTGAGTGTCTGAGTTTGGTAACGCCACAGAGATGGAGAGGCGAACTTGTGTGTAATGCGGACCAGTTGGAAAACACCTTTCGGTGGTTATTGTAAAATACGAAGCCCATCTTTGCTGTTTCAGCCGGGCTGTGTTATGGCGAGGACGTCGAAGAACTCTAGTTGATGAAACAGGGCTGTGCCGATCCGCGTGAATGCGAAGCTAGCCAAGCTTTCAGGTGGTGTAGTTTTTGCTGCTGCTCGATGCACAAAGACTTCTGTCCTTCGCTAATCGCAGATAGTATGAAAAAAGCCGACAGCTGCGTTACATTAGAGTAGCCTTTAACTCGACCAATTTGTGTGCTAAGGACCGTTCTAACTCGTTTTTTGTTTACTTTTGCAGCAATGAATGGCGTTCGACCCGTTCAACAGGACGTCAGCCATGGGGAGAAAAAGAAGAGGAACTACAAGCTGCTCGTGGATCCAGCGATGAAAAAGGGGGCCGTGAAAGTCTACAGATACGATGGAGTTGTTCCTGGGGTACGATGCCACCTTGGGACCGGCTACTTTTGAACGTGCCGCCGGCTGGATCGCGACTCGCTTCGTGCACTGGCACTGCGACTCTATGCGCGCGTTTCGGCTGACTAGCAGCCGTGTTTACGTCTATCCGGTGTCTTGGAATGACAATGTTGCCCACCGATGGCATGAGCGACATTGAGTAATGACGTGCGCAGCACCGTGAGGAGATGTTGATGTCTGCTACATTACCGCCGCATGCATACCTCGTTCAGCTCGTGAAAGCTAGCCGAAACACATCACATCGCACATGGCTGCAACAGCAACTGTGCCTCATGTTAGCTCAGCTTTCCCTCACTTGAGTGCAGTGCTTCGTAGCTCAGCACGATCTAAAAATTACGGTGCACTTGAGTGTTTGAAAGAGTGCATTGCTGGTCAGGCGTAAGTGTTGCATGTATACTACACCTCCAGTTGTTATGAACCGGTCTAGTTCTATTGTTGCGCCCTTATCTAAAGAAGGGACATCATTGCACGTTGCTCATGTCTTATTATTTTTTTTTTTTTTGTTTCAGCAAGAGAATCTGTACCCACCTGTTCAAGTTCGAGATCCGAGGTCTCGTCTCACATTGCTGTGGGCGAGAACCGAAGTGGCAGATTTGCCAGTTCCTAAGTTTAAGGTGTGTAAATGGCTGGTGCCTAGTGCTTCTTGCATTGCGGCCTGGTTAACCTTTGAAAGCAGTCAGCTGTTTGATGTTTAGTTGTGCTTTTTGGTACCAAACACCGCAGTATGTTGGGAATGTGACCCATTCCACATGTAAATCTTGATACAGTCATACAAACAATAATGTAACTTCAAACTGGGGAGCTCCATTTTTTTGTAATAACGATCACATAGGAACTTGACTAACAACTCCACTTGTGCACTGCACCCTTCACAAAGATCTCAAGAGAAACCGTTTTCATTGTACATTGTCTTAATTGAGGTTAGACCTAGTTTGGTGAAACTGAAAGAGCTTGTGCACTTGTCTTCTGGCAATCACTGTGTAGAGAAGCAGCTGTAGTTTCACAAGTGCATGCACTAGCCTTACCAAAACCTGTTTCGTTGCTATAACCAGTAATCATAGATCATGTTTGTTGCTTGAAACATAGTCACAGTATAAGTGATGTGCTGCAACATATTTAGAACTTCACATGTCGTGAATCCTCAGAATGAACATAAGGTATATGGTTGCTAAGTACTGCAGATGTTCCCATCGATGACAGCGTCGGCCAATCGGTTCTAGTTGCGTGTGATGACGATAAGTTTTGTTTGTTGTGCCTGTTATGTTGCAGTTTTGGCTTTACTGTGTGTGTACATTGCAAATATGTCAAAGAGGTGAAGTGTAGTATAAAGCTTGCTATGTGGTAAATTAGCCCACACACCATCTACAACAGGAAAGAGAGCTGTTCTTGAACATAATCTCAATGTTGCATCTAGCATGTCAATACTGCCTCCCTTGAAGTTCAGTTGTGTTGTCTTTGATCGCTACTGCGGTTGAGCTGAGAGGTGCATATGCACAATTCTTTCATTCATGCTAGTGGAAATGTCAGAGCAATAAGAAGCTGCATAGGACCACAAGAAAAACAATTGTTCATAGTGTCTTCACTGCTCCCTTATATGATGGTGCGTTAATGTTATGCTTTGCTTATGGTAGTGACAGGATTCGGCCGTTCAGTACCTGTGGCACGCTGCTTCTGCAGCTGAACATAGGTCACGCGATTGGTTTCCAGCCATTGTGACTATGTTCCTCTTAGGGCATAACATTTGTGCAATTAAATTTAGGTGCATGTAAGAGAACTATGTCTTCTAAGTTCATCGGCGTCTCTCATAATCATATCGTGGTTTTGAGACGTTAAACCCCACAAATCAGTCGATCTAAGTTCATCCACAACCACGGGCGAGTCTCTCTTAGCAACAAAGTTGTTTCGAACATTGGAAATCATAATTAGGTAGACAGGGGCCTTGCGGGTGTTGAAAAATTATGTTTTTGGCAAGTTTTCTTATTTCAGATTTCTCAGTCAATTTGTTTATATTGCATGTTTTGTCAAGTGCTCGTCAAAGTGCATCGTTTTTTTGCTTTTCAGATTGATGAGCACTATGTGGGTGTACCACCACCACTGGAGGTGACCCTCACCAATCTTAATGACAACATTGGCAAAGCGTTCCTGGATGACCTCCTGAAGAAGTTTGGACAGATTGACGAGTCTGTCGTCTACTACCATGCACGAACGCGGAAACACCTGGGCTTGGCCCGTGTCATATTTTCCACCACAAAATCTGCCCGCTACTGCGTTGAGAAGATGCATCTCTCCTCAGTCATGGGCAATATCCTCAATGTTTTCCTCGACCCTTTTGGTGAGCTTGCTCCTTTTGCTTGCGACCATGATACATCATTATTGACAGAGGCCAAGTAATCATACAGGAGACCTTGTCGACTGCAGATTTATAGTTACTGCCACCTATATTGAACTGTACTTTGAACTGTATCATTTTCAATACAAATCTAGGAAACATAGAACTGTTAAAATCACCAACGTGGTTGCTTGGGCGAGTTAGTCAACCATCAAGAAAAATTGGGATGAAAGGTTAATGCCAAATCATTTCCTCAACTAACTTTACTGAAAGACAATTAGGACATGAATGAGATAAATATATGCTCACAAAGGTTGACCAAGAAAGTCATCTAAAGAACGGAAACATGTCTGTTGCGTGGTGGCAGGTAACAGAGCACATCTGTGTCTGCTTCATATAGTGTTACTACGCTATTACTGAAGTTTGTATGCCCAGGACGCTTATGTTCGTTCTTGTTAAGCCATCATTTTTTAGCATGAGGAGTCTTTGCATGCATGCTTTTTATTAGAAATGAATGTAAAATGTATGCATTGGTCGAGAGTATGTTAGTTCAGTTACAAACATGAAACACCCACACAGACGAAGTGTACTGCATGTGTATGTGTACCATATTCTATATTGCAAGCATGTTGTCTGCTTTGTGCAGTTTAAGCATGTCTTCAAAATTGACGAACCAACAAGCCTAACAACATGCATTACTTCAATTTCAAACTCAACGAAAATGTAATTCATGCCTTTATATTTGTGCTTTCCACAGGTCGAGAGTGCCAGCGGCTCTACGAGGAGATGTCATCGGACCGTCCAAAGTTTCAAGAGCCAACACCTTTCATTCCTGATCCCCCTCCTCCTCCTACTCCGTCGCAGATGCTACCAACACCACCACCTGCACCAAGAGTCCACCATCCGTCTCCCGCCCCTCCCCCACCATCTGACTATGGCTACTCCAACCACTCAGATTATGGCTCGGGATCGTACCGTTCCAACCAGTCAACCCCAATGAGTTATGACAGCGGCTACTCCTACTGCTCGTCGTCTCAATATGCAGCACCTTCCCATTCTTGGGATGTGAATCACTCTGGGACATCATGGGGGTCCGATGGAGTGGCCTGGCAGCAAGGGTCCGCGTGGGACCCCCACGCTGATGCCATTCCACCGCCCAAGCAGAGCCCTGCTCGCGAAAGCCTCGACAGCCGCATAGAGCTCCTGTTGAAGCAGACGGAAGGTAGGGCCGGATTTCTAGACACAGGTGCGCCGCCCTTTGCAAGTCCACCTTTCAGTGAAACCCTGGCTCCTCAGCAGAGTTCTCCGGTGCCGTCCACGCCACAAAGCTCCGACGGGCTGGCTGCGGTTTCGCTCCCGCCTCTGCCTCCCGATTCTTCCCCACTGCCTCCACTGCCAGAAAGGGACGAGCTTCCACCTCCCCCACCTGAAGAAGACGACGAAGCCATGGAGCTGCTGTCAACTCCACCATCACCGTTTTTATCACTGCAGGAGTACCATCATTGGGCTAGAATAACGAGAGAGGCGAGGACAAGGGACCTTTCGGATTCTGAGCTTGACGACCGTCGTGCTGATGTGACCATGCAGTCAAACGAGGAAACTAACCAGTCAGTGTCAAGCACGCGAGACTCAACACCAGTTCACGATGAACTCCCAGAGCCAGCACAAGAAGAAGATGCCACTGCAAACAACGCGGACGATGACGACGACGATCGTATGTCACTCTCGTCGCTAAGCAGTGGTGAAGAAAAACTGCAAGTAAATGCACCGCTGCCCGAACCCCCAAATTCCAGCATGTACCTCACCGAGGAGGCAACTGCAAGTCCAGCTGCAGTGGCTTACCCAGCAACACCAGAGACGTCGTCTGTGTATGCACCTGTGTCAGCCTATCCAAGCGCACACCCCATGTATCCGAGCCAGGAAGTGCAGATGATGGCACAGATGGGCATCTGGAAGCCTGGCATGGGGTCGGGAGTCCAGTCACCATCTCCACATGCGCAGCAGCCACCGCTTCCGCCGTCGCCAATTCGTTCTGGTTCGACCTATGGCTACCACGGTAGTGCACCGGCACCCGCTACTGCCGCTGTCCACCCTCCGCCGCACATGCCAGCCTACAATCCGCTCTACCCGCCACCGCCACTGCCCCATTACAGCTCAGCATCAACGCACTCTCATCCCTACCCACCTCACTACTACCCATCGTCATCTACGCCCGCGCAGTATGGCCGTGTTGACTACTCGGCAGCCCGGATGCCACCGTCACCTTACAAGTGGTACAACACTATGGCACCAATGCAACGTGTTGGCTTTGCCAGAGCAAACAGCCCTCCCTTGCCTCCCGGCACGATGAGTACAGACCCCAATGCACCCACAGTGCGTGCCGTGTTAGACGCCCTGGTGGTGGAACTGAGGGAAATTGTGAAACGGGACATCTGTAAGCGCATGGTGGAAAGCTACGCATTCAAGCGCTTTGAAGTTTGGTGGGACGAACAGGTTTCTGCTGCATCTAAGGTATATGTGGCGCTCATAATCTTCTGCCTTGCTTTTCTATACAGTGTGTGCAGGGCATTGTGAACTTTTTGTTTTGTTGCGTATAATTGTATGCATACAAAATCTTTAAATGACATCAGTGAGATCCTGGTTATAAAATGTGCAGGATGAACTTGAAGTCTCACTTTATATGTAACCATGCCCTTAAACCTCATTGTAGGGAGCTTAAAACACGTGCTGCGAAATCCTCTTTGCAAACCCTACCTGACTTTCATAACCAGAAGCTCACGGAATGCAGTGCATTATTAGTCTCTATATAACTAAATGCATTTCTTAAGAATTTCAGTGCTATGGAATGTCAACACTGCCATGTCGAAAAATTTACTGCAGGCACTGGAGGGCAAGTGATAGACTAAGTTTTTTTACGAATACCACACACTCTGCGACTTGGCTGAATGGTTTTCAATGTAAATGAAGGGGTCACCGCATTAACATACAGAGATCGTGTGCCTCATGCTCTTTTTAGGGCTGTATGCTGCGGTATTCGCTGCGTGCAGAAAGGTCACAAATGTTCACACCTGGCAAGTAAGCATGAACTGTTAAACTTTAAGGTTCTGGAACAGTGATTTTCTAATAGCATTGATGCAGAATTTATCAGCGTCGGAAAAATTGGTTGCAGGCACAACTAAAGCCTTCATATTGATAGGGTGCTGCTTTATTTGTCCAGCGACAGTTTTATTGATTGTAGCAGCTGCATGGTTGTAGATGAGGGTGGGATGAAAAATCCTCGCTTCGGGCAAAGTTATGGTAGAAGGAAGAAACCACTGAATAGAATTCATTAATTTTAGGCCGCCTTGGTTGCTGAAGTGAATAACTTGTTTGTCTAGGCCTTTCTTAGAATTGTGATACAGCATGGTACACATTTAATAAATCAAATGAAGGATATGTAGAACCTCGTTGATACGTTTTCGGGAAAAAAAAAAAAGATGAGGGAAATAAACATACTATCTGGGAAACGTACGATCCAAATCCAGCAAAAAGTTAGGCGAACAAATCCATATAGAAGCGTAAAAACGAAATACATTTATTTCTAAAAAAAAACATTCTAATTTCCAGCTTCTGCCTCTCACCCTTGGACAAGAAAAGCTCCGTCTGCGCACATTGCAGACCCTTGTCCGCATTTTCAATATTTCTCCCGCAAAAGAAGCTTTGTAGAGCTTCCTTCGCACTGTCCTCTGTTTTTTCCCCATCTTGACCGTATAGCATCATTTCTTCACGCTCGAACTGAGCTGCGCTAAAGCAGTATCATTTTCAGCCCAGCAAGGGCTTCGGCGAAGTTAGCCGGTCGGCGCATGCCTTCATTCTCGCCACGGTGTTCCGGCAAGTCAACCCCCCCCCCCCCCACCTCCCCGACAATAGCGTTAGCAGGCGTTGCGGGCGTTTGCCCCCCACCCGCTATTTTCCCCGCCAACCCAAATGCTACTAGCGGGCCGCACGCTATTTCGGATTTTCTGCGGGCGGACCGCAAGCGCGAACGGCGGCTCGCGTTATAACGCATGCGCCGAGGCAGCGACCGCACTGCAAGGACTTGCGGTGCGCTAGTCTTGAACTCCCTATGCGGCTCGCAAGTCGGTACGTTGTCGTCTGTCGAGACGAACTCGACGAGGGGTGCGTGGGCCCGACGCACCCCTCGTCGCAACTCCTCATCGATATCGTCGTCTGTCAGGCGCGCGCGTCACAGGGTCGTCTTCGCTGCGCTCTGCATCCTCTCATGCAAGCTGCCGCCGAAAACAGCACTTCCTGAAACAGCTGCTCCTTATGCACGCTGGCATGAAAGTTCACTCCGGAGGCCCATGCTCTTCATTAGTGCCTCCTTTAGCTCCCCATGGCGGACTCCACGGGCTAGCCTTGTTGCGCCGCCGAATACCAAGGCGTTTTTCTCGATCTCTCTCCGCTTCGACACAACAGTATTCATTCGCTGGCAGTCGTTCGTTATCTATGTCGATTCGCTTCCTTTACGGGTTCCTATCGACAACCGCAAGGATATTCAGCTGCGCCTTAATCGACAATGGCACGCGCTTCCTCGACGCCAAGCTAAACGCAACAGTCTCGAATCGCGAACTATGTACACTGAGAAACGTGCAGCCTCGCATAGATCCTGGCGGGGCCTGCATATCCCTAAACCGTTCGGCATCGGTGTCGGAGTGGAGAGTGATCTCCATTGGCTGTAACATCAGTTACGTCGTTCTCGGCGTCGTAAAGCACGCGCGCTATTAGCTGCGTTTTGAGTGACGTCGTCTATCTCGTTGCTGACGTGCGCAGCGCGCGCGCGCTATGAAGCCTCCACATGGGTAGGCCACAGACAACTGTCGCAGAGCGCCGACAGCAGAAACGTGAGAGCTCGTATTCGCCGGGCCGATAGTGCGTTACCGGAGGCGGAGTGTCGGCAGCAACTGCGTACCGATGATCCGGCAGCCTTAAAATCCGCGCGAAAACGCGAAAGCCACTGTGCTAAAAAAAAAAAAAAGACAGGTATTTTTTTGAGAACCGTTTGAAGACTGACGGGTCTCTGTGTGGGAGAGGGGCGACAATTGAACGGCAGCGAAGACACCGCCTTCGCCGCGCGGCGGCCCGCGAGAAGCAGTTTTTTTTTTTTTTTTTTGCGCAGTTCATTAGAATTATTTCCCGCGGAACGTATGATACGACCGCACTTTGCCGCAATGCCGAACGTTGCTGCCTAGTAATCGTATTTTCCGGGAACATATTAAGCGGAACGCATAAACACGTAGCTCTACGGGGGCATTTTTAGTTTTCGTGATTTCGAGCGTAGGAGCCGGGAAATCGTGTTAGGCGGGAGCGTGACAACGAGGCTCTACACTGTTGGTATTTCCAAACAAATTTTAGATCCTCCAAAGAATACTTAAAATGGCATGCGGGTCTTTGTTTTTCCAGTGTGCTTCTTGAAAGCTCACACTAAAGCATCAATGCATTATTTGTTTCTGTGTTGGAACATGCAAGTTTTCTTTTACATGTATTTGTGCTCATGGAGGTGTGGGGAACTCGGCAAATTTATACCGTGATTCAATTTTAAACTCTTGCTCTGGTATGTGCTTACGCTTCTCTATATTGTGTCTCCCAACCTCGATAATTAAGGGGTTTAATAAGATGGTTGCATCCATTGTTTCGTGTTTCCCTCTTGCCATAGAATCTGCAAAGGAAGTTATCTTCAGAAAGATCGCAAGTATGATGAGTGAGCTGGCTCGTTAAGGTTTTGCTGGAAGAGTTACTTTTGCATTTTTTATTGTGGCTGGTGAGTGGAGCTGGGGGAGAGACAATCGTATAATCATAGACCTATGCTGCCATTAGGCGTTTTTTCAGCAATTACTGAAACCATTGTTCTTGGTAATCTTAAAGATCCCAAAAACTGAACTAAAATTTGTATGGCTGCTAATATGTTGTTTAGCTTTGCTATTTTTTCCTTTCGAGATGTAGATCGTGTGGCCTGCCACAAGAACCTCATGAATGGGCTCATGCAAACACGAACTGTTAGCACACAGTAGCATGGAAAATCTGATAGATGAACCTGCTTCAGGCTGTTCTGTGTAGTCTAGCATGTCTTGTATGAAGCTAAAAACTTTCTGCAAAAGTTTTCACGAGTTTACATGCTAAAGTTTACGCGGACAAAAAGAAAGCTAGACTTTCAGTGAATTTATTATGTATGCCGGATGAATGTAACACAGTGGCGTAATGAAGTAAGTTTCTGGCTTTCAAATGCCACCTTGGATAAAAATTGAGTGGTAGCCTTTGTTTAATGTGATCGATGGAAAGTATGCTGTACATTTATTTGCACCTGGATAAAGAATATATATAAAATTCAAGAGGTTTTCTTTCACACATTTGGCATTAGTTGTTAAGGTCATTATTTGAATATTGGACGCACTTTAACAATGGGTATTACAATGTACCTTCTCCATTCCCTATTGCCCTTTCTTAGTGATTTGTTAGCTCCATCATTTTGACGTTATCTGCTGCAATATGAAGAAGCCAGACTTTGAAATGAGATTGATGTGACAGATAACTGCATGGATGCTAAAGATTAGTAATCATGATAACTGGAGGAGGATTTTACTCATTTTGTGCTGTGCTGTTTTACATTCTTGTGACGCAAAAGCCACCTGCAATGGACTTGCTTTTGTTCTGTGCGCCTGTAGCCAGCACGGAGAGTTATTTTTTCATTCATTTTTTTTTTTTCTCTAAACAGTCAAAGACTTCTGAGGTCACGCTGAAAAATGAAGCGACGAGCAGTCAGACTGTTTCATCGTTGTCGTCGCTATTTGATGGTTCGAGAAACGAGTCCAGCTTCTCCATGGGCGACAGCTTTGGTTCCGGTTTTGGATTTGGCCTTCGAGCGGCCATGCCCCGAATGCCATCGTTCAGGGTAAGTGCGGTCTCCCTGAAATGTCATTCTTGTGCCTTTGGTTCATCAACTCAATAGATGTCACTTAATTGTCAAAATATGAAACTTCTGCGATGAGTTTTGCTGAAGAGCATTGATAGTGTATAGCAGGCACAGATGAATGTTTTTCAAGGGAGGGTTCCGACATTGAACTGGTGATTGATAGTGGCGGTGATTGCATAAATCCTTTAGATCAATACTGATTGTAAATTTACTAATGTCTTAGTGAGTGTTTTAATGGCACTGCAACAGCTCGGAGTACTTCAAGAGATTGTTACATGCCCTGTGTTGACACTGTGTACACTAATGTTCAAGAAGGGGTTGTCGGTTAAGTTGGCTGTCGGCCCTGGATCTGTGCATGTGCAGGAGCCATTAAAGAGTAAATCAACTCATAGATTTACTGTTACTGTGCAATTAGTGACGCCACTGTACAGGACACTTCATTTTTGCTGAAAGCATTGTTGCCTAAATTTGTTAAATGTTTTGACACCATCCTGAGCAGCATCCTATAGTTCTGTGAAGCAAGTGGTAGCTGTAGCCTTCAACCAATGTCATGTTTTATGCATAAAAGCTGCGGGTACTTGTCGTATTGCTGTTCCATGGGACAGCTGTATTAGCATATTGCATTGTTGCACGAGGGACTGTTGACAGTAGAGGTGTGCAGTTCAAATGTGGCTGTCATGCGTCACAGCTGGAATCTCAATAAATATGATGCTTTCAAGTGATGATTACAGTTTTGTTCAGAAAGTGTCATGAGAGTTAATTGCTCGGATTCAGGGTTCTTCCCATGGTAAGCGGCTGGGCTTTGCCACCTACCACTTTGGCCAATGCCACTTCTGCAACTACGCGCCCGCCACCGTCCATTTCTCGCTCTTTCAAGTTTTCAATACAGGAGAAGAACTGTTGCTCCTAAGTGCAGTTCTGGTTTTGCGATTCCTTATAGATCGTGAGATTGTCCGAAAAAAAACTAGTAATTGCTTCTTTTTTCCCCCTTTGTGCGAATCAAGGTGATAGCGGGATGTACTGGTTGGCACAGTGACAAGCAATGGCAGTGAAAACACTAGGCTTTTATGTAGACTGTGCCGGAAATTCATTGAGACTACGTTTTAAGTATAGTCAAGTACTAAATTAAAAGCCGGTACATGCTAACGCTATTTTACTAACAAGACATGGTAGATGTTCTTGTGCGTACTTAACTGTGTTAAGTGACAGTGGCCTCTTCAGAGTCTTAGTGTGCTCCATTAAGGCAAAAGCAACATTAAGGACCAGCTGTGACTGCGAATGGATTGGCCCACGAGAACACTGGCTCGAGGCTGGAAGATAAGATCACAGTGATTGTGGTTTCAAATAATGCGATTTCAGACCTGAAATCGGAGCATAAAGTACAGAGAGTCAGATAAAAGTTCATACGAAAGGATTATAAAATTAATAATTTTTGACATGCCTCGCTTTTATTACCTCTATGGGGCATAATGGGGCAGGGCACACCTAAATATCTTTTTACGACTTGTGTAATTGTGATATTTCTATTAAAGCTTTGCTAATGTACTGTAAAGCTAAAGAAGCACTAATATACAGTGATGCATCGTTCACACGTACCTGCCAGAGACAGCGGCATACCTGCGCTCTAAACGCACTACGCATCAACTACCAGCTACAAATTTCCATCTCCTGACTTGTGCCGCTGCCAACAGAGGAAGAAACTCAGGGCCACAGAAAATATTGCCTAAAGTGCCCACCGCAAGCCATTTTTTTCTTTTTGCCAAACTCCAGAAAAGTTGCTGACTCTCGTCGTACAATTGCCCGATTGCGCGCGTTGGGGACTCCGATGAGCATTTCGAAACTACTGTGGGGTCCGGGATACGGGGCGTGGTACGGCGACACAACGGACATGATCGGTTGTGTGATACACAGTTGTTCCGCGGTTTGCTTCTTAGAGAAAACTGACGCAGTTTTCATTTATTCAAAATTCTTTTCTGCATGGCTAATTGTGTGCAGCGCTTCGCTCAATTGGTGAGCACCGTGATTGCTGATGCGGGGAGTAGCCTACTGGGTTAACGTGGTGACGAAGAGCTAGCTCTCCCCAAGCAATGCGTGCTCCACGATGCTCTAGCAGTCCTGGCAACGGATGGAGGCGCGTTTGGGCTGTCGTTGTATAAAAGCGTGCAGCATGATTACAACAGCGCTACGCTTGCTCTACGGTGCGTGTGTTGGCGTAAGACAGCAAGGTTTCTCGGTGCTCATGACCCGCAACACTAAAGTCTGCGTCAGTGAGCTGCTTGCGTTTCTGTAAAGGGGTGCGCGCTTAAACATGGTCCTGCAATACCAAACGGCAGCTATCGGCGGCCCAGCGTGTTCAGGTAGTCCCCTACTATATGCGTGCAGTAGGCCTAAAGTGACGCTACGCCACAGGCATACCCGAGCCGCCTGAGCAGATAACCGGGGATGCTTACTGTGTAATAACCGGGAAGCTAAGGCTTTTCATCGACGATATGTCATATTGGGGCGTTCGTTGGTGGTCACCACCTCACCTCTGTCTTTTCCCCTATGATGGCTCGCAATGTGTCATCGCCACAATCACGTAAAAGTTGGAATAACTTATCGGCCGATCTCCGCACTTGTCAACATGGCGGAAAACCGTTCACAGCACATTGTTAGACTGACCTAAATTAAGGGCAGTGTCCAAAGTGCTGCGCGAATACGTGGGAGGAGTGAGGGCCTTTCGGGGTGAACTCCCGCGCCGCGGTGCAGCCGTGCCGGACCCGTTAAAGCCCCTAAAACTCCTAAAACGAATTTCTAGGGGCTTTTGAACCCGTGGGCTTTCTCCTCCCTGGAGGCTGCGTCAAAGCGGTGGGCAACTGCTATGTGCCCGATATTTCGGCCGCTATTAGCCAACGTTGCGGTAATATAGGCAAAGTTTATTATTGCGTCACTTCAACACTATACTGTATTGAATCAGGACACAGGTCGCACGTTGGTAGCATCTTGTATATTTTTTTCAGCTGTTTTGTCACTGCAGTCATCCGCACTTACGCGCCCGTTTGAAGAATGCATTTTGCGTGCACTCATTGTTAATGAAGGTAATTAATTTAGTTTCATGTGAAATGATGAGCTTAAAAGTGCTGCACAAAAGAATAAGCCGCAGATCATAAAGATGACCAGGAGCACGTATGATGTGGGTATGATGCAGGTGCGGTAGCTCTCCAGCTTGTTCTGACCAGGTTCCAATCTGGAACTCTTTCAACTTCTGGCTACTCACGGGCAGAGTGTGCTCGTTTTTTTCGTGTTGCTTCCACTCTCCTTGCAGCGTACTTCCGGTTGGCATTCGTTTTTCTCAGGTTGGACGGTTCTGGCTACAAGCGGGAGCCCGAGAGTGGCCACCAGCATTTATGATAGTTGTGGAAGCACAGATCTCGATTGCGCGAGCCCCCCTCACCCTTTTTTTTTGTCTCTCTGAAAAACGAGCTCCTTCTTGTTTCTTGTGTTTCAGCATGCGAGCGATCGGCCGCTCGCATGCTCTCGCTAGCTCGTCCTAACGCACGCTTCTTCCACACACATATATGCACGTAGTAAATGGATATCTCGTGGTAACGTGTTTGCACTCTTCATGTCATTTGTTATACTTCGTGCAATTCATTTGCGTAAATGGCAGCGTTCCGTCCTCTGCTGTTTCAAGCATTTTCGTGCGAAGCGGAATGTGTCCGTTGGCGTGGCCGCGGTACCAAAGTAAGAATTATCTCACATAACCTTTGCATCTCGTTCACTTGGTAAGGTTATGACATCACTAACTTGAATTCCTTGTGATCTGCATAACGACTAATGGTTATAGAGGGGTGTGTGGCATGCGGACTGACTTTCTTCCGACTTTCTTCGACCAAAAATAATTCTGACGATGCTTGGTTTGATGACTCGTCTCTGACAGATACTGAAAACGTGATCATCAACACCAATTTTAGGATTTAAGACTTATACATTTTGGAGAAAGGACCACGTAGGTAAAGTACACGAAAAAAAGTGTAACTCACAAAGACTCTTGTGCATTCGTCTAAGATGACTCGACAGTGAAAGCTTTGTTTTTCTTTGTCTTCCTTGATCATCCCCGTCCCCTCCGAAAGCTTTGTGAACCTAATGTGTTTTCGCACTGCCCCCATGATTGAAGAGATAGCAAGGTTTATGCATGTCAGCAAGTTTTACATGGCCTCCAAGATTACGCCTCGGAGGTGACGCAGAGAGACCACGTCAGGTGATGACGTCGCCATATGACACTTGCTGAATGACGACATGATGCCATCACGAATTGTATTGATCTGTGACATCATCATGTCATAACGTTTTTGCAAAATTCGTGTTGATGACGCGGGATGCCAGCGGTTAATGCTCGGGTTTGATGAGACAGCTAAGGTTTTCCCCTCAAGAAAAATAAAGAACAGGACAAACCAAAGTAAAAGAATCGATAACGGTGTACCACCATGTACGCCTCAGTTCATGTTACACGCGATCACCTAGCAACACATGTGATAATCAGCTGTATGCCCATGGTACACAAGAGGCTTGATTTACGTATCATGCCATCTCTTTGTGTTTATTAGAGAGATGACAGACACGTTGATTCAGTTAATGCGAGATTTTGAGCTGTTTCGCAGCACTACTGAGCCTTAGCAAAAAAAAAAACGTAGTGTATGAGCTCATCAGCAAAAAGGAGTACATTTCAGCCAAGTGCCCTGTTGAACGCACTCAATTACCGAGGGAACAATTGAATTTCATGTCACTTCTCGTTAACATGTTTTTGTAAAATCTTTGTCGGGCCAATGCTAACAACAGAGCACCTTCAAAATATCTGAAGTTAAGAATGATTTGTTTGAAACTGTTTTGATTTATTCGTACTATGAAGACTAGAAGCAATGCGCGCATCTCGCGGAAACGTTTCATACTGACGTTCAGCGATCCCTGTAGATAAAAACAAACCGGACGCATGAGTGACCACACACACACACACACACACATATATATATATATATATATATATATCACTTTTTGTAATTTTCAAGTGTAGGTACACAAGTGACATCTATATTTGAGCCTTTTTCTAAACTAGTTCAAATATTACACTTTCACATTTGTAAACTTCCCGGATTTTCGTTCAGGCAGCTATTCAACTTACAACAATAGGGGTAGTATTTGTAAGTTTCATGGTACCTGGATATTGGTAGAGAAATTTTGTATAATATTGTAACGGCAAGTATTTAATAAGTTAACGCCGGTTGGCCTAACACTGCGCACAGTGCGCAAGGATGCAGGATAACAGGGCAGTCCAGACATAGCCGCACAACAATATCGTCGTTTTCATCCCTTCTGTCATTTCTGCGCCCGTGTCAGAGGCACCTTTCTATACCCGCAACATTACCCCGGGCGACAAAGCACCATCCCGGTGCCTGCTGTTATTAAACGGACGGGTCACTGTGATAGGGCTTCAGGCGAGAAACATTCTCAATGGCACTTCTGGATGTAACAGTGGGGTTCATAGCAGGAGAAATTTCATAAGTGATAGGTGTGACTTGGCACAGAACTCGGTAAGGCCCAACGTATTGCGATAAAAGTTTCTCGCAGAGGCCGACACGACGGGATGGGAGCCACGGTATGTCTTTCATGTCAAAACTTGTGAAGTAATGTACCTTTACCTGTCATTCCTTGTGTTGAATTGTCCGAATTGAACTCAAGCTTTGTGCTCAGTGAGCATTGTACGCAACTTAAGATGCGAAAATAAGTTAACAGTATTGCGCTTGTATGACCGTTCTTGCTCTTTCTTTTGTTTACCTTATGTCTTCTTGATGTGCTCTGTTCATAATAATTAGTGCTAGTCGAGGTTAACAAATTATCGAGTAAAACGGCGTGCATATGGCTAGAAAACCACTGGTAACTATGAGCACTGGTGCTCGTATATAATGTTGAGCGATGCGACCATAGCGCATATTTCAGCTGACTGCACGTGTAATTTAAATGTTTGTATTACTCGTGATTCTTGCATGCATGATGCCATTGCTCGATTGGCCGTGTGAACAGTTTTGTTTCGCTCATTCCTGTTCATGCTCGTTCTTACGCACGCACCAACGTTCTCATGGTCTACCACTAGAGTTAGGCCACGATGATACCACTTGACACATGAGTTTTTGCATTCTCGTTTTGCCCCAGGCACTAACACAATGCTTAAAAGTTGGCGAGCTCCATCCCACACCATATCATTGAAGCCAAGTAGACTTCAGGTGCACTGTATGGAAACACAATAAACTTCAGCGCATAGCAGATGCCTCTCGCTCTCCACGCACTTCCGAGTGCGGAAAGCGCATGTGCCCAGCGCAGCAGTGGTGCGATGTGTCAGTTCACCGCATATGGCCCACGCGGGAGTCGGCACTTTGGACAATCCCGCTATTCTAGGTCACTCTAGCATTGTGGCGTCTGCAAGTTCAGCGGTGCAGTAAAATCTTGTGCCGCAAAATATTATCGCGGTATGCAGTAAGTACACCACGCTAACTGGTAGGCATAAGCCGAACACTGCAGCTTAAATGGTCCGCAAATGCATTAGTCTCGATGAGACCTAGTCGGGGATTCGTTGTAACTACGTTTTAACCGTTAGTACACTTAAGGGGAGACGCTCCTCGAAAAAGTTTTTTTTTTATTTCTAGTAATAGAGACTTGAAAAGTTTGTTATTAGTATAGTTTTTCATGCAGATTTCAAATATGCAATCATTTTTTGTGTAGCTGCTATAATTATTGAGTTATGCCATAAACAATAGCAAAAAGTTACATTTTTTGCGGGCACTCTTTTATGTACTAAACTTTCAGTAAAAGCACTGTGTCTGATCTTATTTGACTCTTGGTAGATTGAAAAGTGCAAATATCTATATAGATATGTCACAGAAATATTGGAACCAAGAAAAAAAATTGTATTGAATGACTTATTATTTTCAATCTCCCTTGAAACAATAAGCTAATATTTTCACAACTAATGCTGGTAGGCATTGCAATTTAGAGTAGATATTTGCATTCTGCATGTGTTGAAGAATATGTGTACCAAGTTTCATTACTATACAATGAATATAAGTTTCTAAAAGACTGCCCGGAAAACGTGAAACTGTCAGAAAAAATGAAAATGAGAAAAACAAGTTTGAAAGTTCGCAAAGTTGGAATTTATTAGGAAATCATTCTTTTTGCATCAAATTGGGGCACAATGAAAAGTACCTTGCCTTGAATGCACTGCAAGTGTCTAGAAGTCCCCTGCACCATAGCTTGGTCCTTCACGGCTCTTGCGGTCAGTGTCCTCAACACGAGCTCTCTTCGCTGTGTTGCGACGGTGTGCCCTCGCTTCTGCAGTTTGCTTCAGGTTCATCTTCCTGATGCGCATGACGTCACAGTGGTCACCATGTGTGGCCAGATCTTGTGAGGGGAGAATTCCAATGCCTTCGAGCACTTCTTCAAAGCCCCTGTGGCCTTTGTTATACCAGAGTACAGCAAGAGCGGTGGCTGTCTCCACAGTTGTTCTGGAGGCGAACTTTGTTTTTGGACATAGCAGCCATATCTTGCTGTTCAGCGATTCGGCTGCATTCTGTGTCTTGCCATGAAGGCACCGAATAAGGAGTTTCTCCTCTGTAAGGCGCTTGTAGATAGGCATAATTGCCAATCCTTGAGCCTTCGTCAACAGTGGGGTGTGGTGTGGTGCAGGCTCCCCCAGTGCTTCCGCACGCTTGTGCTTGCACCACGAATTTGGTCCCGCGGGGCAAAAGTTGTGGCTACTGGCACCATCACTGGAGCAGCAATGAAAATACGATGCCCATATGGCAGTGTACATATTTTGGACACTGTCCTTGTTGCTCGTGATGGCGATCTTGTAATATGTTTGTAGTTTTATTATTGTCGCATCTTTCAGTTTTTCGCCTCGTGGCAGTGGCGTTGCCAATTTCCGTAGGGCAGTTCCCAAGCGCTTTGCAACGTGGTTCGTGCACTCTTCTTTGTCAATGGGGGTGTCACAGTATACATTTGCCTCGCAGACTGCAGTGTAGGCCTTGCTGTCACCATCACTTAGGAAGCTGGTGAATCGCAGTGGAGTTTCATAAGACAAGGTCCTCTGCCATATATTGACAGCTGCCGCAGGTTCCATTGCATGGGATGAGCAGTCAGTGTTTTTTTTGGCAAACTGGAAGATGAAAAGCTCGCCATATCTCTTCATCCTCCCCAAGGTCCCTGTGTATACTGCAAGCATGGCAGTAGTTCGAAAGAACTTCAAAATCGAGGCAGAGCCCCGTGTCCAGGGACACGACTGTGCCCACTCCATTGTGGCTTTTATGACCTCTTTTCTGCCAGGTGCCATCAAACATGACTGGCACATCTCTGCCGCCGACTGCGTCCTTCGTGATGTTTCGTGCCTGGTGCAAGTTTTCGCTCACTGCCGTCATCGCCGCACCATGGAGCTTCTTGCAAATGCTGTTGAATGTCTTGTGATGCATCGGGCTCGGAAGACCGAGAATCGCACAAAATCATGAAAGTTGGTCGTGGCCTGCGCCTATAGCGCGTGCTGCCAGAACTGCCTTCACGTTTACAGCAAAGCTGTCACGCGAGCTGCCGCTGTCAAAACGAGCGCTCGTTCCTTGGTCCCCGGCCGAAGCAGTACGTCTCGACGTGTGCGTGAACGAAAGTGCAGATTCAGGGCAATCAGAATTTTGACAGCACAGTTCGAGGAATGCCGAAAGTCCTTTGCGCTTTCCAGCTGCCTCTCGCACGCCGAGCTTCCGTTCGCGGCAGGTTGGGCATTGCGCACCCGCCACAAGTGCCGTCAGCGCATCGGTTTCGCAAAGCAGCATGTTCGCAGTAGCAGCATCTACCGGTCTACGTTCACTCTCGAAGAATCCAATCTTCCTTTGGGATGCACTGACGAATTCCACGGCAGCGGCTATTTCACAACCACTGTCGCAGGGTTCGGTGACGGTGTTAGGCCTATCCGAAGTCGGAGCGTCGGGGCGTTGGTCGGGGGCGACATCGTCGTTCGCTATCGCTTTGCGAAGCGTCCGACGCCGTTTCCCTCGATACTTGTGGCGAGTTCTGAACTTTCGATTATCTGAACTGCACTTCTTCGGGCTTGCCATGACGCAAAAATGCAGAGAAACGCAGAAAAACTCGATCGCGACGTCCGAAGCTTCGCTCTTTTGCCGGAGAGATAGGAGGGGGAGGAGCGTGGAGCGCACCGCCGTCCAATGGCGGCCTCGCGCTGTGTGCCGCGATATTCAAAACGCATGACGTACGCATTGTTTTTCTCGTTTTTTGTTTATTCTGCGTGAAGGCACGAGACTGGCTACTAGTGGATTATGAAGGATACGGCCTTCGCAGCATGCGTGCACGATTGCAAATGGCGGCCAACGCGTCGTTTTCGCGACAGGACGACGCGAACTTCGCCGTTTTTCGCAACTTTCGCGCATTTCTCGCGTCACCGCTGCCCACTTGGAAGCATTTTTTGATAATTTCTCGTGCGAATTTCAGCTTGATATTTTCAGAAGTAATAGATTATAGTCCAAGGATGCCAATACAGCCGGAAAAAAAAAAGCGAAAATTTTCCGGAAAACCGCGACTTTTCGACCCGCGTCTCCCCTTAAAGCGGGTATGCACTAACAAAATTTGACTGGGGGGATGCTTAGCAATGTAATGTTGGTTCCAAGGGTGCATTCTAAAATGCGCAGAATGGCAAGTATTATTATGCAGGCAAGTTGTGGATAGCACGTCCAGTGTTAGTCGCTGTGATTGCTGGGTTAAAGTTGCAGTGTTCTTCCCAAAAAACCGAGCATAAAGAGTGCACCCTCAATTTACATACATAGCAATCTGTTGTTATTGCTGTATGGCTATTGTGGCATAGGGAAAAATTGAGTGTTTCTAACATTTTGTTGTTGTTGCCATTCAGGTATGTAAACTTTGTAAACAATGCACAAATAAATGTTAGGCTGTTTTGCGAGGATAATTTGTGATTTTTTTTGCATGATTTTAATGCTGTTTTCGAAAGTGATAGAAGAGGATTACACATAAAAAAAAAGAGAGTATGCTGGCACTTCACTGTTAGGTTTGTGAACACTTGGCGGAAAACGTGAATTAGTTTGTAGGAGCTAAAAGAGCGGATGCCCGCTGCCGCTCGCACTGTGTTTCCTACAGTCAACTGCACTTATCGTAGATGATCACATGAGATTTCCACCTGATGCTCTTTTCTGCCGAATGCGTAGTTTCGTGTAATGATTTCTTTGGACATCACTGACTATGGGCCGTTGATGGCTGTACTTCACTACTGGCTATCCCTGGACAAAAATTCTCTCAAATATTCTCGCAATATTCCCATTTGATGATGAATGAGCATGTTGAAAGAATTAAGCGTGTTGTTTAGGTACTGCATTGAAGATTTAAGATTAGATAGACTTTTTTATTTATTTATTTTTCTCAAAAACTGGGGGTTGACCTATATTCCAGGTCGACTTACATTCCATTTTTTATGGTAAGTAGCAAACATGCTGGTCATTCAGAAGCTTGGCTAGCCTTTCCATGAATGGCTTTTAGTCCCGACAATGTGCTGTTGTGATTGTTGTAGCTTTCTTTTTGCAGCTTATGGTAGTGCTTGAGAACGCAGTATGTTTCACATAGTAATGCCATGCCGTACACTGTGGGGCATTCTTGTAGAAAGCATGGTAATCACAATGCATTTGCTTGGTTTATCTTTGGCAGAGAATACGAAAGCCGCCCTCACCGCCGCCTCTTGACGATGAAGATAGCAGAAAGCCTGGTGATTCAGGTAAGCAGGATGCATGCTTGCTCGATTCACGTTTGACGTTTTATGACATTCAAAGAACACCTGACAACAAATTTGGAAACTTTAGATGCTTGTGTTGTTTGAGAGTCCTTTATGCGGGGGGCACTTCTGACCGATTATTTGTGACGAGCGTTGCCTGTAAGATTTCAATTTGGTCTTAAAGGTGCATGCTCGTCCTAGTATTCAGGTGCAATCGAGATTTTCTGTGGTTTGAAGTAGATAGGGGGTCATCTCGAAACATTGCAAAGGTCAAGCAAGTATTGTTGGCATCAGAGAACATTTGCGGGGCACACACAATACCCAAGCTGGCGCCCGGTGAGGACTATTGTTCGTCACCCCTCTTGGTAGGTTGTCGACTCGTCTGAAGGTGGTTTTTGCTGCTTACGCCAGGAATGCTTTTCTTTTTGATGGAGACTCGTTCGAAGCACCCACATCATTTCATTCTTCGCCGCCTGTAGGTCCTCCTATTTGAACAGGGTACGTTCAGCGTCAACAGAGCTTGAGCGCTTGTAGTCTCAGGCACGTAGGCGCGTATCGGTGTCGTATCTTTACAGTGCATGCGCTTGTGCTACCCCACCGACTGTGATAATTCATGATTCGTTCCATGTTTAGGGCCTATTCTCGCTCACTTCGCACTCGGCTCAGCATGCCCTAGGCACACATGCGGAAGTATAAAAACCGCGTGACACAGTGGCTTTTACCTTGCTGAGTTACTTTCATTTGATGTCGGCGTTCACAATAACAGCGGGACATCACTAGTTGCACTTAATAAGTCAACGAACTACAACATGTAGAGCTCAGTTCCTCACAAAGGCAGTCTATGCTAGATTACAGCTGTACATTTACTTACGGTTCTTTGCCATTATGTGATAGCGATGACACTGAATCTGACTCTTCTGACGGGAGGCTGTTGCCAATGCGATTTTGGTTTAGTTTTCATGCGCAGGCAATTTTGGACTGTGTTTATTGGTAGAAAGATGTGTGTTGGATTCGTTTTTTTGTAATGTTGAGCATAAAGATTTGCTCATACATCCTCTAAGTAATGCTGCCATTTGCAGCCACTGGCGAGAATAATTTAATCTACCTTCCTTGCGTGTAGGCCTGTGTGCTCAGATTTGGGTGCACGTTAAAGAACCCCAGGTGGTCGAAAGTTTCCGGAGCCCTCCACTACGGCAGTCTCTCATAATCATATGGTGGTTTTGGGACGTTAAACCCCACATATCAATCAATCAATCTACCTTCCTTGCAGAGGCACAAGGTCATGCCGTGGGCTTGTTCAGAGGGTCTGTTCGTGTTATTTGGGCAACGCCAACTGTCACTGCCTCTAACTCTAAATGTTTGATTAGATGACGCTCGGATTATATGTTTTTGCATGGTCCCCTGAAAGTCGTATAATCGGGGTTCTCCTGTCTGTTGTAACCATTAGTAGGAAATTTTCGAATAGGGGCCCCAAAAGTTTGGGGCCCCAAAGCTTTTTGTGTATGCACGTTTTTCGGCCAGGCAGGAGTGAAAAGTTTTGCAATAGGGTCTGCAGTGCTTCAGACACTCCCTCTAATCTAGGTCATTCTAGTGTTGGTCGAGAGCCGTCATGTTTGTCTGACACAAAGCGTTTTAGGGCAGGCTCTAGGGCTCCCGC
The DNA here is from genome assembly GCF_013339725.1 of Rhipicephalus microplus. Classification (NCBI taxonomy): domain Eukaryota; kingdom Metazoa; phylum Arthropoda; class Arachnida; order Ixodida; family Ixodidae; genus Rhipicephalus; species Rhipicephalus microplus. The sequence continues at coordinate 132,823,531 of NC_051165.1, forward strand.
TAAATTCGAGAAATAGCGTCCCCAATGCAAAACCCAAACTCTGTGTGGGTCTCGCACATGCGCAGTGGCCTCAATGCTGTTGATTTGGGGCCTCAAAATGATAGCAGTGTCCATTCGAAAGCTCCCTAGTATGTTTAAAGCTGGTACGTAAAAACAGGGTTTCACTGTATAAGATACGGTAACTGGTGCTCTCTAGTTGCTGCTTGCAGAAGTTAACCAGCCTACAGCATGGCACGTGAGATCGCTCAGTGCACGAGGACATGTTCAAAGATGCATTAGTGATTATACCTTTTCCCCCTTCCCACCCCCCACCCAATAATTTTCATACTTTAAAGTGCGGGTGGCAGCCTTTACAAGAATAATATTGGCATGGCCATTGGTGCAGAGACATAGTGCAGGTCTTTCTACTTCCCTCAAGATGAAATCCTGGTTGTTACTAAACTAAGAGAAGCAGATACATATGTCTATTCATTTTATTGTGATAGCACTTTGGTGGGTTTTTACCATGACCGCTGTGACCCATATGTTTGTGTGTGAGTGAGTGAGTGAAAGCCGCAAATGAAAACATATCGGAAGAAACATTTTGTGAAGCACTGGACCAGAAACTAAAACTTGCGACACCTCAGTCCACGGTGCGCTGTAGCTGACTCGGCCGCATGTCATGCGTAGTTTAGTACTATACTAATGGTGAGCTATTTATATACACCATTTACTACCACTTGTGGTATACAGTGCTCGGAGGTACTTTAGCGTGTATTCACTTACTTACAAGATGGCACAAAAGGCATGTTATGAAAGCAGTTGCCCATCTACCGTAATTACTCGAATCTAACGCGACCGTAATTACTCGAATCTAACGCGCACCTTTTTTTTTCGGTTAAGCGAGTTCATAAATCGCATGCGCGTTAAAATCGAGTGCAAAAAAAAAAAAAAGAATACGGTCATTCTATTGCCATCGGCATTTCCAAAATGGCCGCCCCCTACTTGCTTTGGCATGGTCCGCATGGCGCATCGGCCATTTCTGCCTGTGTGTAAAAGCGGCACCACGATGCTGCTTTTAAAAGAAAAGTCATCGCGTGTGCCGAAACAGACGGAAATCGGGTCGCATCGCGGTCGTTCGGAGTTCCCGAAACGTGCGTGCGGGACTGGCGGAAACAGAAGCAGAAGATTGTCGACAGCAAAGATTCACGCAAAGGCTTCAGTGGACCACAGCAGGGCCGGTTTCCGTAAATTGAAGAGCTGCTCGCCGAGTATGTGCTTGAGCAGCGAGCGGCACAGCGGCCCGTGACGACAGAACTGCTCTAAGTGCGGGCTATGCAGTTAGCTTTAGAAAAAGGGCTAACGTGGAGCCAGTTCAAAGCGAGCAGGTGCTGGCTGACTAACTTCATGAAGAGGAAAGGCTTTTTCCTCCGAAAGCGAACGGGCATGGGCCAAAACTTGCCGGAGGAGTACGAAGAAAAGCTTCACAGTTTTCAGAGGGTCGTCCTAAACTTGCGGCACAACAGCGGCTACCTGCTTGGGCAAATCGGGAATGCTGATCAGATGCCTCTTTACTTCGACATGCCTGGCACAACAACCGTCGAGGAGAAGGGGGCGAAGCAACTTTGCATGCTGACATCGGGCCACGGTAAAACAAGAGTGACGGCAATGCTCCGTTGCACATCAGATAGGCACAAGCTTCCCCCGTATTTAAACGGAAGACGCTCCTGAAAGGAGTCGTTTTCTCGACTCCTTGCGGGCCAACGAGAAAAATGGGTGCGCGTTGCAATCGATGTCTTACTTTTTTTTTTCCATCGTGAAAACCGAGTGCGCGTTACAATCGAGGGCGCGGTAGAATCGAGTAAATACGGTAGTAGCTGTGTTGTGCAGACTGCTCTTGTGTTTGGAAGAGCAGCAGCATTTGAAAGTTGGATAAAGCGCTGGTGGTGTTTGGTCAAACACATGTAATGCCACATTTGGTGAATTAAAAATTATCCAAAACATTGGCCATTCTGCATTTGTGTCGTTTTGCTGGAGATCCACACTAGTTTTCAATTTTTGGGTCTTGAGGCACTAGCGCTCAAGAGTGGTATAGGTTCTGTGCACACACCCTGGCTACTCACAAATTTCTTGGGCCCCCTATTCAGTAACTCGGTAGTGTTTCACCAGAGTCGAGATGCGGGCCTCTGACTTGTATTTTAACATGCAGGGTGTGATCACCCATGCTTGCGCGCTTACCTCTTGAGTGGACGTTTGTCCATATTGTTCTTTCACCACAAAGTTTGCATTGAAGCTATGGACCACACAAGGGTCACTTCGCTCACTGCAGTGGCTGCTTTTATAAAGAGCGATCTGTGAGCTAAAACAGCCAAAGTAGTGGCTAGTTGAAGTAACAACTGTGACAGCTGTTAAGCGTGTCTTGTGTATACCGGTACGTTCTTTTCATGCGTCCTGTGTTGTGTTAGAGCAGCACACTGATATTGCCGAGCAGTAACAGTTTGTTCATGCTCATTTTGTGTGTGTGTTTTTTTATGCATTCCATTTCAATTGAGCAGCACTGGGGCAAGTTTTAAGCTGCTTGACACTCTTTGTGTGATATGCCAACTTCTTGTTGCCATTCATTGCGTCGCCTTGACTGTGACATTTTGTTTAACATTGTGTTTTGTCTATACTGTTCTAGATTTGGAGTTTGAGCAAATATCGGATTCTGAAAGTGATTCTTCTATACAACGAAGGCCCGTTATTGATGAGGAACCAAGCACACAGGAGAGTGACAGCGACAAGGCAGATTCCTGGTAATTTTCTGCAGTAGCTTTAGCGTGTTCGCACTTCGTGGCTTTGAGATGGTCAAGGTTTAAATCTGTCAGTCATCCTGCAACCTATTGCCCTAGCAGATTGTACGAGAAATATTGTGATTACGCCTTTTTTTGGCATGCGTTGCAGAGTGCCTGGTGCCACCTAAATGTGCCAGACTCGTTATTCTATAATTGTTATTCACAGGCATGCGAGGGCCCAGCATTTAGGGGGCCACCGTAGCTGGGCCTGCACCTTCATCTCCCCTTGCCACGCTTGGCACTCATAACAACACCATCGACTAGCACAAGCAACTTTCACCGAATGCCTGGTTTATTCCTAATGAAACGTGGATTTCAACTTAATATTTCCACAGTTTAATGTAGTGTAAAAGTTTTGCGTAGCTCTTTAAAAGCGGTAAATATATGTAACCTGTTTGTATATACACTCAAACCTCAATATGGCGAAATGTTGGTTATAACAAAGTAAATGAAAAATACACTTGCAATAGATATAGTGTTAGGAATAAACCTTCATAACAAGTTTTTGAATATAACAAACTTATTTTCGCGTAAGAAGCAACTTTTTGAGTGTACAGCAAACATTTCCAGAGCTCTTTGTTGCTGTTTACCCGAGATAACTCAGGTTCCTCATGCGGCTTGCAATATAAATAACTAGACCAAATTCGAGCCTCCTCCCTTTTTTTGAGCTATTAGGGCTGTCCCCCTACCTCTGCTTGTGCCCCTATGATGTAAATACAGTAAAATGTCAATGAACATAACCAAAAGGCATCTAGGAAGTGTGGCCCATTTTAACAGCAGTTTCATTTTCTTAGAGTTCCGTACAGTGTATAGGAGTGCAGCTCTCAGTCACCGAATGAAGCTTATTAGAGACAGCTGTCTCATTTAAGAGGACAGTTTTCATTTGCTCAGATTACCTATATCTTCGGGAATTTTATATGGTCGTCTTCGACAAAAGGTGCACTGGGAATGAACTGAGAAAATGTTTACTATAGTAATAAATGCTTCAACAAGGAAAACTTGGAAACACGGCACTCTCTCTGGCCGCTATGCCTGGACCTTCAATGGCGGTTCGGAATTAGCAGCCCCCTGGGTTCCCGTGGTGCCTCCTTACCACGTATTCTCCACACATTTTGAAACGCGCAGTGCACCACGCGACCTTGGTTGTTTCCTTGTGTCAAAGCTGGTGGCAAGTGGGATTATTGGTGATCCCCTCATACCGTGCAGTAATAAGAGCAAAATTGAGAGATGGTGATGAAATGGGCCTGCTGAGAAACACTGATTTCACTTTACAGCCGTGATGATGGAATTTTTGGGACAGTGGGCATGTGCCACAATACGAGACAGATATGCAGGTTACAGGCTTCAGTGGGCAAGTGGTTAGTGAGTTTTCCGTGGTAGCTAGCTGTGTTCATGGCAGCATTAATTTAGGGATCCTCCTGTTACTGTAGGATCCAATATTTGCTTTTAGATAGTTTGAAGAGTAATTAAAGTTATTCCCTTCTTTGTATCAAGTGAGGTTCAATATGTTTTGTATATGGTGCTTGTAGTTGTCGAGTAGCAAGATCAACTTTGTGAAATGAAATATTGGTGTCAATGCTGCTTTAGCCTCTAAATTTCCAAAAAAGTTCTTCATCTAAGCCAATTAAAAAATTGTTAACTCTTATTTAGAGCCACAGAAAAAAAAGGGAACAAATATGTTGTTCCAATAAAAAATCTAGGTGTATAGTAACTTAATAATTAATACAATTCACTGTAGTAATGAGCTAATGAGTATTTGTTAAACTATCCACAGCTGAATCTTAACTTAAAATGGTAAAGGCATAATCTAAAGTTACACTACAGGCTATCTACAGTTAAACCAGCTTATAAGGAACCTTCATATAATTAATTCCTCAATATAATAAAGTTTTTCTACACCCCGTTGTTGCTCCATAGAAGAAAATGTATTTGCGACCTCTATGGAACGCGGGTGACAAAGTAACAGCAGGAGACAACTCAGTTACTCTCGGGCAATCTAGGAACTTCGCCCCATATTTTGTCATTTTGGTGCGAGCATGCATCTTTCATGGGCGCCTCGACGAAGCAGCGAGGGTGTGCATGGTGCTCTCGTGGCCCCAGCGACAATCGGGCAAGAGCGAGCGCTTGTTTTTGCGCGCTGGCGAGCGCGAGGCAGGCATTTCGCCCCATGAGCCGGGGTTGCCGCCGTTCTTGCTGCAGGGGGGCATGTGCGGATGTGCTTTTCCCCTCCAAGCCAAAAACAAACAGAAAAAAGAAAACTACTTTTGAGTTGGCAGTGCCATGATTTTTAGCTAGCATCACATATGTGGAACCACGCTACAAATGGAGGGCGCTATACGAAATAGTTTTCTGTAGTATCCGTGTCGTTCGCTCTTGCTCGTGCGTGCATGGTTTCACTGCGTGTGTGTGGTGTGGCCCCTGACGACGCTCAGCTTTGCTTTTTTCCTTTATTGTTCTTTTTCTCAATGCGGACAACTGTGTCATCTTTGCCAAGGGGATGTCGGATAGGGTGCTGATGGAAACTCTCCTAGACATTGGTGATGATGGATCTTCGAAGGTCGACTCGTCATGCACTTCTCTCTTGCACCTCGCTGCTAGTTCGTAGGCTTGTATCTTTGCATTTAGCTGATTAGGTCTGGAAACAAGACGACGGCGCATTGAATGCAATACAATGAATGTGATAGTAAAAAATTCTAATGTTATACGAAGTAAGGCTGGCAGCCAACTCTTTTGGATCCAAAATTGTGCAACTCCTACAAAACGCCGGTGCACACAGTTACAGCCACTCCAGGGAGAAGTGCTCTTTTCACACAGTCTCTTCACATTGAAGGCGCACTGATGAACGCGCCAGCTATTGTAACTAGAGCGCCCCCCCCCCCCCCCCAGCGATTTTTCATGCTGTTCAAGACAGGTGCTTTCATTTGACGGCAGTTCTAACACGCGGGGATGTTACCTTTTGCACCTTCCAGGCGATAGAGATGGGCCGACTCATCTGATCTCTGCTTCAGAAGTGCTGACACGCTTTTACTCACTCATGAAAATTACGATGCACGACGATAGAGATGGGCCGACTCATCTGATCTCTGCTTCAGAAGTGCTGACGCGCTTTTACTCACTCATGAAAATTACGATGCACGGGGGCATGTTATCAATTTAGACTTTTTACGGAAGATGGCGTCGACGATAAAACCTGCTGAGAGTGTCCATAGAATTGCTATTGCAATAATAATGAAGTTCTTCACCACTAAATAAGTGTTTTGGGTTAGCTCTGCTTTAGTCCCACTTTTGTTTAATTTGTGTGTTCATTTTCCAAATTTTTGTATTGAATCTCCATATAACAAAATCCTCTCTATAATGAATTCTTATAGAATTGATCAATTTCTTTATATCCAGGTTTAACTGTAGCACTCTTGTGGTTTTTTACGACAACATTTTGCTTAGAGGCTTCTAATCTTTCCATGTAGTTGGACGTAACGACTTGTTTCTTGCACTTGATTGTGGAATGTGAGCTGTCAAGCTATCTGTCGCCTTTATGATAAGTGTAGAATCGAAGCATAAGGTTCCTATATATAAAGATGTTGAAAAGTGCAGTGTTCACAAATAGATAACAGATTTATTTTGCTTGTTGTTTATGCTAATGGATTTTGGTTGTTATTCATTGATGAAAGTGGTACATTATCATGTTTATATGTTGAATTGGGCTAGCCTGAAATGTAAAATGTCAACCATTTGTGTAACTGCAGTTGAATTGGGAGAGAAATTTCATTTTTTTTTTCTAACACCCCTTGTTTACATTTTTGTAACAGATTCTGAGTCGGAGTCTGACGAGAGCTCAGAGTCCGACAGTAGTTCGGAAGGTGAAGATGATGAAGGGTCCTCTTCATCGTCGGAGTCTGCAGAATCCGATTCAGAGTCTGAAGTTGAGAAAGCCCAGAAGGCTGCCAGCAGCGATGAAGAACTCTCCTCTTCAAAGCCAACAGGAAAGGGTTCACGAATCCTTTTAGAGCTATCTGCATCAGACATATCGGAAGATGAAGAACCTTTGTTGAGTGCAGGAATTGTACAGCTAAGGTAAGAACCAAACTCACTATTTCTTTGTGTACCATATTTACTTGCATAATAGGTGTACTCATATAATAGACGCACAGCCAATTTGGTCACGAGGAACTTCTGCACATAATAGGTGCACCCTGAACTTGGCCGTGATCAGTACTTCTCCACCGTATTTGCACGGTTGCCATTCGACGCCTTATTGCATTTGGTAAAGAGAAGAAAAAGAAAAAAAAAAGAAGACCACAGCAGCCTTGCGTTTCGCTAGCTCGCCGAGTGAGAAAGAAGTCCGGTTGTTTGGGCGTTAAAGTGTAGCTCCGACCGCTAGCTGGCCGCGCACGCTTCGTATGGAACACGCGATCGCGTCTTCATAGTGTATGCATTGAGCGGAAAAGATGCCGTCGTTATCGCGTTTGGTACATCATCGCAAATTTAAATGTTTTTGGGTTTTCCGATGCAAGCTTTTGTCTTTGTTGTCACTACGCGGACTTGCACTAATCTCAACGAACTTTTGTCGCCTTTTATCTCCGGGCCACGAACCTAAACATCGTATCATGCACACAGCTCTTGGATCAGTGCTTGAGTGTGATATTGCAGACAACCAGTTTTCATGTTGTCTTGTACAAACTTTCCGTGACAACATGCCGGATCATAGGCTAGGCCGAATCACTGTTCATGTTTTCAGTGGCAGTTGCGGGTGATCATATTGCGGTTTTGTAGGGAGTCAACATAACTCATTTTAGTGGCTCTACTTGAAGGAAAAAGGGGGCTTGGGTGGCGCTTGTAACACTGTAGTGGTGGTTTGTGATTCGATTGCAATATCTCATATATGGTGTGCGAGCTCATGAAATCGAATGATCGGTGCCGTTCAGCATAATCTTTCTAGGCTGAAACGTAATCGGTGAATTTATGTGATGGGGCGCTTTCTTTTCGCAGTTTTTTGTTTCACGTTCATTTCATTGTTAGCGCATGCCTTCTGAAGTTAATTTTTGCAAATTTGAAAGCATCACCTGCCTCGATTCTCGAACACGTGCTGAAGACGTTTTGCAAAACGTGTTCACGCTTAACACTGCTCGCTGAACACATTTTGCGAAAGTGCAGCCTATAAAGAAAGTTGTTTCAGCCGTAGCGCGGATATTGGTGACTTCGGCGACGTATACATTATCAGTGGTCTAAATAAAATATTCGGAAATTTCACCCGGCGTAATAGGTGCACCTTCGAACTTGGAGCTCGATTTTCTGGAAAAAAGTGTGCCCATTATGTGAGTAAATACGGTGTCTTCATTTATAGGTGGTAGTACCGCCTTCTTGAAAAGTTCTTGATTTCTATGCGTGCCGAATTTTTTCAAAGCTTTGCATTCAGTTGTAAGCAGTGAGTCAAGCGTAAGTTTTAAATCTTTTTGTGGCTGACTTGAGAGCTATCAAATGCTGAGGAAATATTTTCTAATGCCTGATCAGCAATTATGTAGTCATGTCTTGTGTGGGGTCTCGAAATGGCGAGCAAGAGCACCACGCTCTTGGAGTGAACGGTAACAGCAGACGTGGTCGGTACAAACCAAACAACAACATACATTTATTTAACTAATTTTAGGACGACGATATCGTCCGCCGCATTATTATAACATCAATCGTGATCAACACGCTAAGACATCCTTACACAAAATTACCCAGCACGTAGCAACATAGCAAAAAAGGTGGTGTGGCCACGTCTTACTCACCGTGTGAGCTCCCGGCAGACAGCCCGCGGTGCCGTGCACCAGGGACACGTCGCGAGAGCAACCGTTCATGCAAAATGCCACCAGCTGAAAGAGACTCGCTCAACTCTCTTGCCCGCCACCAAGGCTTGCCTTCGATCAGGGGTCATCGCCGGCGCTACCGCTCTACCAACAATATTGATGATAGTGGTGATCACCGCTCGCGAACACAATGCCACCTACCGCTCGGTAGTTGTAAATCCGAAATGCGGCTTTTGAGCGAGACACATGCGCCATGCAGCGCAAGCAGCTTTACAAGAGGTGTCAGCACCCCCACACTTGATGACATCATAGTGCTGTTTTGCTGGTGTTAAGCTTGACAGTTGTTATCCCTGCTAGCAGGCAACCATTTCGTTCGAAATGAAAAAAGACTAGGTTTGAGAGATTAAATTATTACTTGAAGCCACTTCGCTTCTTCTTCTAGGTGTTTACTTCCATAACAAATACTCAATTTTATGTGTTTGTTTTTTTTCAATTGTCTTTGCAGTAAGGAGCCTCAGGACCAGCGAACAACAGCTGCTGTAGAGGCTTCCCCATCCTCTGCAGTTGAAGACATAAAGAATGAAGTCTCCGATCTCGAAGACATCGAGCTCCCACCCACTCCTCTTTTTGACGAACGGGAGGAAGAGGATGAAGGACCAGTATTATCTCCTCCTGAGGTTGAGCGTGATGATGAGGACATGATGGACAAAGCCGAGCTGGCTGCTGATGTTGCCCAAGAAGCACCAGTCGAAGAAGCCAAGAGCATCAGTCCCAAAGAACCACCACCTTGCAACTTGGAATACGAAGCGTCCGAAGCGCTCATGGCCCTCGCCTCCAGCTTTGCCCCTCCCGACAGTGCGGAGGCAGAAATGGCGAAGAAACCGGTGTCCCCGCCCCCAGTGAAAGTTGAGGAGGAAGGGCAGCCTCACCACCTTGTCAATGGCGATGCTGCAAAGGCAGCGCTGGTGAAGAACGATGTTGTCCAAGGAGTGGAGCAGATGGATGTGGAGGAGGATTCCACATCTACCTACCTCATTTCGGACCACTGCTACTGCCGGACCCAGCAAGCCGTCCAAGCAAAGGTGGAAGCAGCTCCTGTTAGCGACCACGTGTACGCTTCGGCACCTCTGCCGGTTCCTTCCGAACCTCCCCCAGCCCCAGTGGCCGTCACACCTCCTCCTATTGAACAGCGGTTATCACCGCCGCCCACGGCCACGCCATCACCACCACCGCCCGTGAAAACGAAACCGAGGAAAAAGAGGAAGACGAAAGACGAGTCTATCTGCGACCAGCTCATGTTCGACATGCCGCTCGAGCCGATTACCAAGCTCTCTCGGGAGGTGGCGTTTGCTCGACGTAATGTGGTGGAGGAGATGAACATCCTCTACGAGTTCCTCCGGACAGGAGTAGACCTGGAAGACGTTCAGTACCTCAAGCGCAGCTACGACGCCATGCTACAGGATGAAGTGCAAGGGTACTGGCTCAATGACACGCACTGGGTTGACCATCCGCATATCCTTTGCTGCAGAACGGCAAATCCGACTTTTATATTGGCAAGATTTTTATTTTCCTAACAGTGGTACTACCTTATTTACTCACGTAATGAGCCCACCTTTTTTTTCTTTTTTCAAAAAAGTTGACGCCAGTTTGGGAGAGTAGGTTCATTACGCATGAGGCAGGAGAAAAAAAAAGTCACGGTAAGTCGTAACAATAACAGTGAAAATTTTGCGTGACGGTATTGCTTGTTTTGGCCCGTGAAGTGCGCGAAGTATTTTTCTGGTAGCTCGAAGCTTTTCTTGTTTTCTCCTGTAATGAACACGCACAGATCGACGCCAAAGTGTCGTAAAGCATTCGGTTCCCATGCTCCAGTGCATGCTCAACCAACAACGTTTAAAACCATCCATGTAGTTAGCGTGCCAGCTGAATGCGCCCTACACAGCAGATTTTCAACAATTTCACTACAACCAAACTGACAACAAACGCGCAGCGTCGGATGGTGGTGCACAAATGTTGTGTGCAACGCGCCGGCAACGCGGTGGGCACAGTGGCGCTTTGCACGGCCTCTGAGAGGGTGAGCACGTGGCCTGTTTCTGCGCAACGCGTCCGCTTTCTCGAAGGCCATGTGCTTTGTTGTTTGCTCTGTTTTCATGCCGCTGTGCTTGTGTGGCGCTATAAGCAAAGAAGTTTCTTCGGCATTCCACAGATGGAACTCAGCTGCGAAAGGCGCGACTTTTAAATTTTGACTGACCTCATCCGCTTTTGCGCTGATCGCAACTGTTTAGCATGGTTGCGAAACTATATTTTGACTTTTGTGTTTTTATTTTGTGATATAATGACTTGATTTAACATTTCTTCTATCGTCAATGGCACTGGCTTTCACCCCGAAATAACACGAACAGATGCATTTAAAAATTTATTTTTTATTTTTTCAAGGACCAAGCTGGGGAATGGGTTCATTATGTGAGTAAATATGGTACTTGGTGAGAAGGAAAGGCAATGTATGCGTTTGAACACCATATCGTGTAACTGCAGCCTTGAAGGCTGCTAATCGAGGATTTGCTTAATCAATTGTGTTGTTATGGCCATCATCATTGGGCTCATACCTTATAAGATAAATAATTTCACTCTTGGATGTACACAACCTAGAATCGCTACAGCTACTACTGCAGCTACTACTGCTGCTGTACTCCTAAAGTAGAACTTATTCCAGCCAGATAATCTACTGCAGTCCATGATGTCATTATGCTAGCACTTCTGCCTCTGTCACTATACAATGTGATCTCTGTACATTAAGGGTGCTCTTATATTGAAGTTTAGAATTTGAATCATATATTACATAATCAAATAGTTTGATTAGACTTTCAAATATTTGAAGTTTTAAATAATTTGACAGGATGAATATTTGAAACACGATCAAGCCATGGGTGTAAATTATGAGTGGGTAGCTAAAACTAGCCCTAGTATTGTTACTGTAGGTTGCCTTTTAAAACTCCCCAATATCCTAGTTCGAAAACGAGCACATATTTATTTACAAGGGGATTATGACCTTTTTGCACAATGAAAAAGCACATGAGAACTGATGAGTCTTTCGCAACTTTCCTTTCTAAACGAAGGCGCAGACTTCTTGCGTAGTTAATTCTTGTATTCTTCAAGCGCCATAAAACATTTCGGTCTTTTCCTGGGAAATCCCCTGGTAATTAGCTTCGTGTGTGAAAATTTGTTCGCCCTGTGCAGTCGCCACTTCCGCAATGCACAACTTGCTCTGAAACTCACCATTCTGATGCGCTGTTAATATGGTGCTGGGAAAAAAAACTACCGTATTTGGGCCCAAAGCACTTATTGCAATGAAGCACAACATTACCGTTGTCAGGTGAGCCATATTGCAGGACCATAGGGGAAAAAACAAAAAGCTAGCTGCCATACCTCCCTCTGTTAGTAAATACGATACTTTTGGGTCTTCTAATGTTTTCAACTGCAGGAAATGCAGCAAACGCCATAACATCGCAGCGAGAGAGCGTGAAGCCAGTTCATGGAACAGCTTGTGTTTATGCACGACAATTTCAAGCCTTTCAGTGGCAGTCATTCACCGCTTTGTGTTCTCTAGGACATCAGCAGACTTCTTTCATTTGTTCTTAAATTTTCAATAAAAACTTGGGATATTCCATATTCGAATAGAAATTTTTGGCCACTATTCGGCACTATTTAAATGAAATTTGATACGAGATGAAGTTTTAGTACACTAAAGCCTTAATATAACAAACCCTGATATAGCGAATTATTGGTTAGAACGAAGTAAATGAAAAATACTCTTGCATTAGCTACAGTGTCAGGAATATAGACCAGAGCACGTCTATCTCGCACCAAGGTGCTAAGGCTGCCGGCACATACTCTCGTACCAAGACGCCCGAACTGTCAAAGCGTCTGTGTGTGGCACCAAGTTAACACAACGAGCAGCGTCTTTGGGGCCTTTAAAAAAACAAGAAAGGGCCTATTCATGCCACTATCTTCAAGCTGTCATCCGGCACTACTGCGCCGTCTTTGGATGCAAAAACAATCAGCGCAAGAGGAAGATATTATTCAGCGCTGTCTGTGAAATCGCAACACGATGCGGGAATCGTGCCAGTGCAGTGTTTTCTGATTGCACAGATTTCCATCCGCAGTGAAAAATGCCGAGGTCGGCCACCAGTGGATAATCGCAATCAGCAGGACAAACTGCCAGCCCCAGTAAAAGTGTACGAATAAGTATACTTATTGCGTTTATTCAAACGCGATGCCAGCCGTTCCACTACACAGCAGGGATTTGCGTGCAGTATACCTGTTGTATGCAGCACCAAATCATTGCCGTACTCTTTTGCAGGCCACATGCCAATAATAGGATATATTAGGACTCGCGTGTGGATGCATGCACAGCACACGCATAGTACCATTGTAACGGCTTACTATTGTGATGCAAAGAGACGTGAAGGGTGCTGAAAGCGTGGCTTTCGACTAAGTCGAAACTGTGACGTGTTTTGACTGTGACTAGGCGAATCTGTGTTTTCAGCCGGCGTCAACGTAGCATTTTAAAATCTTGTTCTGGCTGGCACTTCCGCAATGCGTGTGTGTTCTGAGTGCCCGGCATGACTGGCAAATATAAACACATGCGATGCATGAGGTCAAGTTGGAGGGAGATTCTAGTGCTACGTTGACACCGGCTTACAGCACAAGTTCCTCCTTGCCACAACCAATGCACGCTGCAGTCTTAAGGAGTCAATAGCAATGCTTTCCGCTGTTCATGTTTCTTTCAATCGTGATAGTACGATGGTACCTGATGAAGTTGCTTTCGCAGCCTGCCATGCACGTGCTGTAGACATTCTGGACTGTCGAGGAAGGTTTCTTCGACGTTTCACATGAAATCAGCTCAAAACTCCACGGAGAGGAAGAGCGTGAAACATGCTTACAGCTAGACTCTGGTTGTAAAGTTTCGCGTTTTTTTTTTTTTTTGCGGACCGTCTGCTCGTGTGGCAGTGCAGGGTGTTGGTTCGCCGCTCTTGCCACAGATGGCGCGACGCACTTTTCAGTATGGCAGTACCCGCTGAGCTTGCTGTGTTCTGGTGCATACATTTATAACGATTTTTCAGATATTACCAACTGATATTCATGTAAGATGCAACTTCGTTATAATGAGGGTAGAGTATTTGCACACCCCTACTGTACATGCTTTTCTGTGTGTTTTCAACTTCTTACTTTGGTTGGCACAGTGCCTCTGGGTTGTCTTAAGACACCTTCAACCACCCCTACTGTTCAAATAAGGTGCTCAATTTTTTTGCATCTGGGAGAACAATTTGCAGCGAGTGGGACGTAGGGCTTGTGATGTTTTTTATTGTTGTTCATCATAGAAGTGTTTACAAGGTAGGCTTGCTGCATATGCCCTTAACAAATCCGTGCACCGACCAACATACCAAACCCGACTAAGAAGAAAAAGAAGGACGAGGCCCGAGTGCACGTGACGGGCTGCGCCCGCAGCGAAGGCTACTACAAGATGGACGTCCGGGAGAAAGCACGCTTCAAGCAGTCTGGCAGCGCTGTGCCTCAGCTAGAGACACAGGTAATCATTTTCAAGCACTTGTGGTTGACTTGCGTTGATTGGAGTTCATCTAATTCAATTATCACTACGATTATTGCTATTGATGGCTACTCTGGTACTCGCTGCATAGTAATCATCACATGGGGTTGACAGCTGCAGTACAAGAAGCAAAGCCAGTGTAGTTTCACTATTCGGCCTATCGGGTCTTCTTGCTCTCAAGGAACAAAAGACACCGTACACGGCAGTGCACTGGACAAAAAGGGACATTTTTTAGCCTTCTATGTAGTAAGCTACATAGCTGACACTGACTTAAACATTAAAGAATAAAAGTCACAAGATCGAATCCCTATTTGGGAGCCAAATTTGATAGAAACAAAACTGCTGCATGCTGATGTACTTAGATTTAAGTGCATCTTGAAGAACCCCAGGAGGTCAGAAATTTCAGAGCCCTCCACTACATCATTCCTCAAGTAGCAAATTGGGCTGGTTGGAACATACTCGTCACGATCAGTGCACAAAAAGGACAAAAAAAAAAAAAAAGCGCAAGAAAGTGCACAACACAAGTGCTGTCTAACAACTGAAAGTTTAATGGAAGAACCATGTCCTATAATATGCAAACATGAACGCATAAAAAGAAAACCTTGACACCCCCCACCAAGCACAGGATCAAAGTATGCTGTAGATATCTAATTTCAGCAACTGTGAGAGCAATTGAAGGTTGGCTCACGCACCTGTCTCTGGATTTTATGATTTCATACGCTTCAGCAATTTCACGCCTGCGCTGGTCACTATGCTTGATTAACACAGTGGTTTTGTTAAAGTCAGCTGTGCAGCCGCAGCGCCGGCAATGGAGGGCAAGATGCAGTGGATGGTGTACCTTTCAGAGAGCTAGCGTGCTTCCTTAGACAGACGTTGTGGCAACGTCCCATCTGCCCAATGTACATGCAGGTGATTCCAGCCATTTTCTATGGCAGGTTATCAAATTGGAAGCGGCTGATTTTCTGCGCCTAGTTGTTGCCTGCACTTCACAGCGACTGCTCCAATCGCCTGAAAAGGGAACAAAAAGAGGGCCTTGACACTGTGAATGTGGCCTGGGATCAGTGAAAAAAGTTCGTCATTATCGCATACCTGCACGCCGTGTCTCACCGTTTTAAAACTGTGGCCAGTCACTATGAGATAAACACTTCCTGTCTTGCTGGCAAGAAGCTAGGAAGTGTGTGTGCGGGAGTTGACAAAAGAGGGCAGAAGGGGCAGGTCACTGTCAGCACTGAAGGTTGCTCTATAAAGCACTCTTAAGCCTTTCACTGACTGTGCGAGCGGAGTGGTGTACTCCACCTTTTTCTCATGCGGGTGCATGTACATTGGGCAGACTGGATGTTGCCTTAACGTCCGTGTAAGGGAGCATGCTAGCGCTCTGAAAGGTACACCATTCACGCATCTTGCTCTCCATTGCCGGTAGTGCGGCTGCGCAGCTGAGTTTAACAAAATCACTGTGTCGATGAGGCATAGAGACCATGCGCAGGCGTGAAATTGCTGAAGCGTGTGAAATCATAAAAGCATAAAAACACTTTAGTTGTGTTTTTTTGTCCTTTTTGTGGGCTGATCATGATGAGCAGTTTCTCATAATCATATTGTGGTTTATGGACCTGCTATCCCTAATAATTATTATCAATTTAACAATCAATATATTCATGTCAATGAAATATGTTTTGGGAATGAGAAAGTTTAACTAACCTTGGCAGCGAATTGGTAATGCTCGCGCCTGTCAAAAACAAATGGAATGCTATTCTGGCAGAAATTCTCAGTGGTGAGGAACTGTAACTGAGGGAAAGTTTTTGTGCTTTTATTTGGAAAACGTGCTCTTATTTCGGGGACTGTCACACATGTTGTCTTCTTGTTCTAGAAAATAAATTTTTGTGATGAGTTAGGAGTAACTCCAACAACATTTTTGTTGCTCTTTTTCATCTCTTCTGGTGATTTACCTTATTCAACATTTGTGAATACATTCAACTTACCGTAGAACTAGAGTGATGAACGAGTTTTGCTGAACGAGTTTTGCTGAACGAGTTTTGATGAACGAGTTTTGCTTGATGAACGAGTTTTGCGTGCTTTGTGATGCAGGACCCCACCAGCAAAGCTCGACTTGCCGCCCAGTCAAGCAGAGAAGCACGGTCAAACCAGAGGAGGTTACTAACCTCATTTGGGGAAGCCGAAGTGATTAGCGACTTGCTCAAGTTCAATCAGCTGAAGGTGAGTGAAACAGCCTCAAGCGTTATGTACGACACACAAAGAGACCCTGTCTACTCGCCCTATGTTGGCATAGTTCAGACATCGTAGTTTTTCATCTCTTCTTTATTGTATTCCTACTGTAATGAAATGGTACCTTGGTCAGTGGATATTGATGAATGAAGAAGTGTATTTAAATTTTACATAGTTAAAAACTGGCCATATATAGTGAGCATATTGTGACTGTTGTGGTGTCTCGAAATGGCGAGCGAGCGCCACGCCCGCTTTTGGAGTGAAAGGACACAGTAGACACAGTTGGAAAAAACCAAACGATTCGCACATTTATTGGAAACTAATTTAGAACGACGATATCGTCAGCCAAATAATGATAACACCAATCGTGATCAGCACGCTAAGACATCCTTCCACAATGTTAAACAACATGACAAACAAGGCGGTGCCACCAACACCTGACTCACCACGTGGGCCCACCGCAGACGGCCCGCGGTGCCGTCCACAGCAGACCCACCTCGAGAGACAACCGCCCCACGCCAAAAGAGACTCGCTCAACTTTCTCGCCTGCCATGAAGGCTTGCCTTCTGCCAGGGGTCACTGCCGGCGCTACCGCTCTACCAACCATGATGATGATAGCAGTGATCACCGCTTGCAAACACAGCGCCACCTATCGCTCAATAGTTGCCACCCCTGAAATAAAGCTTCTGTGTGAGATACGTGTGCCACGCGGCGTAAACAACTCCAGAGAGGGTGTCGGCACCCCCATATCCCCCAACCTTAATTCAAACCATATCGCGAAAAGAAAAAAAAAAATGCGCTACACAAGCTCTAACAAAACATGACAACCCATGTCTCTACATAATGTCTGTGCACCATGACACGCCTCACTCGTGCCGACACGCCTCCCGGTTGCGACGAGCACTCACGAGGGTGCCAGACCGCAGGCGGTTGCGTAGGTCCCAGGCTTGTCCACTGCCTGATCTCACGACCACATTCCTGGCCAGCAGCGCTGATGATGCGCAGAAGACAGCGAGCCGCGGGTTGCAACACTCCCGCTGCGTACATTACAAAGCACTCGAAAGAACAATGCAGTAGGTCAAAGGGAAGGGCGCTTCGGGCTCCTCGCCCACATGGTATGATGGTCAGTACTGCTGGCTAATACATTGGCGGCGGCCGAGACGCCCAGCTCAAAAATAAAAACAAAGGTCACTTTTTCCTAACTCGTGCATCGCATGATAAAAAGTGAGGGAAGCAGAGTGCAACACCTCGACGCCACGATCCACCTAGTTGTGCGTGCGACAGGCGGCTGCGCAGAGCCTTTGGCGTAATGAGTCTCTCAACAACAACTGGCATACACCCAGCACCCAGCCTAGGTGCAGAAGAGGCAGCCGCAAGGAGACATCCACTCTGTAAGGTGGCCCTATCGCTCGTCGCACACAGCAGCTTACTGAGCGATCGGCGTCCACCGTCCCAGACGGCGTCACGACGCCCCGGCGTCGAGCCGCAATACCAGACAGCAACGACGCCCGACTCCCTGAGTCCAAAGAGATAGAAGAAGCTGTTTACAGAGAATCGGACCACCCACAAGGCTTCCGTACTCACTCGCTTCAGGCTTGGCCTACAATGCACGTGCTCTAAGCCTTGCTCACCCCATGATGCAGACCACATGGCTCTCGTACTCAACTAAACAACGTTCTTGAAAAAAACCAAGCACAACAACAACAAAAGCACTTGCGAGCAGAAAAAAATAAAAACTGGAGTGCTGACAAGTTCAAACACGTCACAAATACCGATCTCGTCACTCTCAACAAAGCACACCACTGACGCTAGCAAAGAAGTTCCCCTAGGCCTACTCTACCTCAGCTCTAACAAAAGCTTGTACAGAACCACAAAAACTGTCGTTCGATGCACCAAGAGCCCCACAGTTGGATGCCAGTGTGGGATCTTGAAATGGCGAGCGAGCGCCACGCCCTGCTCTTGGAGTGAAAGGACACAGTAGACACGGTCGGAACGAACTAAACGATACACACATGACATTTATGTAACTAACTTAGAACGATGATATCCCCAGCCATAATTATTATAACATCAATTATGATCAACCTGCTAAAACATCCTTACACAATATTAAACAGCACGACAAACAAGGCGGTGTCGCTAATGCCTGAGTCACCACGTGGGCCCATTGCAGACAGTCCACGGTGCCGTTCTTGACAGACCCATCGCGAGAGACAACCGTCCGTGCCACCGCCTCACGCCAAAAGAGACTCGCTCAACTCTCTCGCCCGCCACCAAGGCTTGCCTTCCTCCAGGGGTCACCGCTGGCGCTACCGCTCTACCAACCAAGATGATGATAGCAGTGATCACCGCTCGCAAACACAACGCCACCTATCGCTCAATAGTTGTCATACCCGAAATACGGCTTCCGTGCGAGACACGTGCGCCACGCGGCACAAACAACTCTACAGAGAGTGCCAGCACCCCCACACTGTTTCAAGAAAACTATAATCATACCATACTTACCCGAGTGCAAGTTGACCTCCCTAAATTGCAGGTCGGGGAAAAAAAAAGCCAAGAGTGGACCCTTATCTCTCAATTATGGGTGGCTCTCTAACAAATCCCCATAGAGGCACTGTTATTTATTAGGCGTGCCACTGCTGATTGGAATAAGTGGTGCTTCCATCAACGATAGACACCTAATAGGAAATAGCATGCATGGCTCTGATGGAAGTGTCGATTGTTGATAGAAGAGCCATTTCTACAAACAGCAGTGGCACTGCTGATGGTCAACAACGGTGCCATAAAAGTTAAAAAAAAAAATTCCATTTAAACAAGTGCGCAGAATAATCGTATTTTTCTACATATAACCAACTCAAAAAGTACAGGAAATCCAGAGCTTAAGTGAAAACAAAACAAAAAACCCGATTTTGGTCGTGCAAAGGTGGCTTTTTGACAGTACAGCTACACACGGAAGCTAGCTTCACGGCTATACAAAAGATCACATTTAGAAAGTTTTTACGAATCGTTGTTGTGGGTACACATTATAAACGAGAAAATTGAGTATATGATAGAGATAGAGCCAGAACGCTCTATCTGTAACATAAATCTCAGTCAATAAATGTCGTGACTATGCCACAGCTTTTCCGATTTCTCGTTTGTTCTAATATAACTGGCAATACAGTGAAAGATTGATAATTTGAACTCTATGGGGACTGTGAAATTGTTTAGTTGAAGCTGAGTTTGAATTAGTGGTTGAATCAAGCGCTGAATTCCTTTTCGAATTGACGGCTGTGGATACCTCATTAAGAACCTCTTTAAGAAACAAAAAGCATGAAAGCCTCAAACACAACAGATTATATAGAACTGGCAGAGCTTTCGAAGTTGATTAATAAGCATAGAATAATAAGCATAAGGTATCTGATGTAAGATGGTATAACATGGAGAGAATTGAATGTGCTTTAAAGAATGGAGGAAGCGTCAAAGTGGTGAAGAAGAAACTTGGGATAGGCAAAAACCAAATGTACGCAGTAAGAAACAAGGAAGGCAAAGTAACTACTGCTATGGAGAGGATAGTTAAAGTAGCAGAGGAGTTTTACAGAGATATGTACAGTAGCTGCGATGAGCATGACCATAATGTAACTAGTAGCAGTAACACAGATGACATCCTAGCAGTAATGACAGACAAAGTAAAGAAAGCCTTGGAGGGAATGAAAAGAGGCAAAGCTGCTTGTGAAGACCAGTTGAATCTGCTGAAAGACAGAGATCAAATCGTGTTAGAAAAACTAGCCATCATCTTTACGAAGTGTCTCCTGACGGGGAGGGTACCAAAATCTTGGAAGAATGCTAGCATCGTCTTAATTCATATGAAAGGGGACGACAAGGACTTGAATTACAGGCCAATCAGATTGCTCTCTGTCGTATATAAGGTGTTTACAAAGGTAGAATCCAATCAACCAAGCGAACAAACGTGATTTCGAACAGGCTACTCAACAATCGACCACATTCATACTATCAATCAGGTGATAGAAAAATGCTCAGAATACACCCAATCACTATACATGGCCTTCATAGATTACGAGAAGGCATTTGACTCAGTAGAAGTATCAGCAGTCATGCAGATATTGCGGAATAAGGGCAATAATGAAACATATGTAAAAATCCTGGAAAAAATGTACAGAAGATCCACTGCCACCATATGACTCCATAAAGAAAGCGACAGAATACCAATAAAGAATGGTGTAACACAAGAGGATACACACTTCCCATGGCTATTTACCGCATGCTTACAGGATGTTTTCAGATGCCTAGAATGGGAAGAGTTAGGCATAGGAGTTAATAGAAAATACCTTACCAAACTTCCTTTCGCCAAATGCATTACATTGCTGAGAAGTTCAAGGGACGAATTGCAGTTCATGATTACTGAATTAGACATGGAGAAGATAGGTCTTAAAATTAATCTGAAGATAACAAAAGTAATGTACGACAACCTCTGAAGAGAACAGCACTTCGAGATAGGTGGCAGCGCACTTGAAGTTGTAAAGGAAAACGTCTACTTAGGACAGGTTGTACCTGTGGAGCCGAACTGCAAATTTGAAGTAACAAGAAGAATAAAGATGGGGTGGAGCACATTCAGCTAGCATTAACAGATCATGACTGTAAGATTGCTGCTATCCATCAAAAGGAAGGTTAATAGCAGCTGCGTCTTGCCAGTACTTACTTACAGAGCAGAAACCTCGAGGCTTACAAAGAGGGTTCAGCTCAAATTGAGGACGGCGCAGTGAGCGATGGAAAGGAAAATGATAGGTGTAACCCTAAAGGACAAGAAGAGAGCAGTGTCGGTCAGGGAACAAATGGGCTTAAGTATAGCATAGTTGAAAGCAAGAAGAAATGGTCATGGGCAGGGCACATAGCGCGAAAGCAAAATAACCACAGAATGGATTCTAAGAGACGCCAGCATGTGGAGGGGACACAGAAAGTTGGGCGGGCAGATGAGATTAGGAAGTTTGCGGGGTATAAAACTACAGCAGTAAGCACAAGGCCGAGTTGACTAGTGGAACATGGAAGAGGCCTTTGTCCTGAAGTGGGGGTAGTCGGGCTGATGATGATATTTCTAGCGACATAAAAAAAAAATATGTATGCCTGTTTTCTTTTTTTTCTGCCACCCTTACGAATCCCTTGAATTTCAAGGTCGCCAGCTTAGTAGATCTACATTTGAATTTGCAGAGTTCAATGCGACAAATGTTAATGTGGACGTTATCATTATTTGCTCAGTGAGGTGAATAAAAATAATAATTTTACTGAAATAGCAGTGGTCTTACTCATACTGCATAATATACTGCATGTTGAATGGTTTGTACATATTCTTTTTCTAAATGTTCTAAATGTACATATTCTTTTTCTAAATACTACTCTGAATTGGGTCTTTCGTCATAAAGAAATGTTTTGCTCCCCGTAAACTGCTCCAAATTTGGATTTTTGTGC
This sequence comes from Rhipicephalus microplus, assembly GCF_013339725.1. NCBI lineage: Eukaryota > Metazoa > Arthropoda > Arachnida > Ixodida > Ixodidae > Rhipicephalus > Rhipicephalus microplus. Next base: position 132,845,418 of record NC_051165.1, read on the forward strand.
TCCAAAAGTAACATTTTGCTGCTGAAAAATCTCTCCAATTTCTGACCCTCTCCGACATCGAATGAGTAAAGCTAGTGTTGACTCTGTCACAGAAGGCTTGTGGGGCGCAGGCAGTACCTTGACTAACACCCGACAGGGGTTATTGCTTGTCACCCCCTCTTGCTCTTTTGTCGGGCTGCTCGCGGTGTGGTTCTGGCTGATGTTGACAGGAATGCTTTTATTTTTACTGAAAGGGTATGCTCATGACAGTCTAGCCAATGCTCATCTAGCTCAACTCAATCTGAAGCACACATATCATTCCATTTTTTACATTGTGTAGGGCTCCGATTCGAAAAAAAAAAAAAAGTGCTTTGAACATTGCGAAAACTTGTGACCTTAGCCCCCTCGCCCTCCTGTAGGGAACTAGGTTCTTGTGATGCTAGGCGGGTGCTTTGAAGTGATGCCGAAATTGGTCACAATCAATTATGCTAGCACTAATAATGTGGTACATCTGAGCAATTAATTATAATTCCAGGACTCAGGCACAAAGCTAAGGTTACTCAATTAACTGAGATTCAGTGACAGATTTTACCAGGTTTTGAAGTGAAATGCACAGGCAAACCATAATGCACAGGTAATATGAAAACAAAACACCCTAGTGTCTGTGCTAGATAAAAATATTTGCAGTTGTACTTGTGCTTTACCTAATGACCTCGCTTGTTTGCCATCTTTAATCCTTGCAGTTCCGCAAGAAACAACTCAAATTTGCGAAGAGTCGCATTCACGACTGGGGACTGTTTGCTCTGGAGCCGATTGCGGCCGACGAGATGGTCATCGAGTATGTGGGCCAGATGGTGCGGCCCATCATGGCTGACCGGCGGGAGCAGTTCTACACGCAGATCGGCATCGGGAGCTCGTACCTCTTCAGAGTAGATGTTGAAACCATCATTGATGCCACCAAATGTGGCAATCTGGCCCGGTTCATCAATCACAGCTGCAATGTGAGTACTAAAGGATGCGTCCCATCATATTTGTCAAAAGAATCATGTGCAGTAATACTTGCGCATTCAAACGTGCCGTCGAATTTTTCATAAAATCACTGGTATGCTCAGTTGCTCAAGATAACCACGTCATGTCGCAGTGAATCTGGTCTCTGAAGATGTAGGTGGCTCTGATTTACTTGTTTGAGTAGGCATTACGCCAATACGACCTGGGGCAAAGACTGTAGAAACAAAAGTATCTGCATTACGTCGCCCTAAATACAGTCGAACCCCTTTATAAGAGACACTGATATAAGAGACAAATGGTTATCAGAGACACCAGTGTGCCTTCATTAAAATGCGGTTTGATAAGGAAATGCCTACATGGTGCCCTGCTTATGATAGAGGTCTCACAGTTGTGGGAAACCTGTGCCAATTGTGCCAACCTGTGCCAACTGGAAATCACTGCGCCATACTGCTCCAAAAGGGTCTTTTTGTGTCCGATTTGCACCATAGTTGCGCCCACAAAGTGGTTTTAGAACCAAAAGTAATGTTGACAGTACGTACATGGAATGTATTACGTGATGGTCGCCATCTTGTGCAGTTGTGTTGCTGCATTTGCGTGCGATCGCGTAGCTGCAAAATCACGGAATCGGTCAATCAATTCTTCCCACTTCTGCACCATTGCAGCGGTGCCTTTTCTGGTAATCAATAGCAAAGAACGAAGGGGATGTGGTGGCCACTGAAAGGCACACTAGTATGACATCTCCGATAAAAACCCTACGTGCCGCTTTAAGCCTACTGCATGCTTTTAATAGCTGGTGACTACCTGCAAGCAGGGGCGCCGATTGCTGCCACGTAGACCGTTGTATGGGACCGTGTTTAGCTTGCACCGCTTTGCAGAAACGAAAGTTGCTGAGTTGAGCATTGTGGATTGCTGGCGCTGATACAGCGCGCTTTCATAGGGTGTCAACCCAAATGCACTTCAGTCGCCAAGACCGCCAGCTCTAGGACCGCTAGAGCATGGCTTGCAGAAAGCTCGCATCATCGCATTAACGTAATAGCTTTCTCGCCGCATCTGTGCGCGGTCTGAAGCGGAGTGGGTGTAAGCGGCTTGCCATGCTGTGTATGCCGAATAGGCGAAGCGCTACACGCAACTAGCTGGTAGATGATCAGCTCTCTGCTACCGTACCGCACCCAAAAAAAGCTGCGTCTGTTCTCGCTATGCAGCAGACTGTGGCACACATTCATCGCGAACAGCCGCTTATGTCTGTTTCATCGCTATGCAAGTCTTTGCGTCGGCTGCATATCCCGGACTCCGCAGTACTTTCGAAATTTTCCTTGCTGTTGCCACCGCGTGCCATCAGACGACCGTGCGAGAGTGCCAGTCTTTCTAAAATTTGGCAAACAGAAAGAAATAGCTTTGTGGTGGGCACGTTAGGCAATATGTGCTATGGCACTGTATTAGTTTATTCCTTCTTTAGTGGCGATGGTGCACGTAAAGAGATGCAAATTGGTACTTGGTGGTTAATGCATACTGCATTTAGTGTGTAGTTAGCCGCATGCTTGGCCATGTAAGTAGTATTAACGAGGTTTTACTGTAAAAAGCTTCGAATGTGTTTGTGGGGAGGGAGATTAATCAGCATGCTCAAGGTTCCCCTTCAGGGGAAGGGGGTGGAGGTTCTTCACAGAGCCCCCCTCCCTATCATGTCAATGTACAGGGCTGGCTTTGCACTCCCCTCTCCTCACCTCCCTTTGGGCACGCCCATGTGAGTGTGCGCCCGCGCCGGTAGAACTTTATGCTACAGGTAGCCTAATTGTTGGTGCAATATCTTTCACTGTTTAACGACACCGCTTCTGTATATGATCCTGCTTTTGTTTATATTTTGTGCTTCTTCTTTGGGCTTGCTGCTTCTGTATAAATGATTATGTAAACTGAGGGAACATTAAACTAAATTGAGGCTAAATTTTGTTTATCTGTGTGCGTCATGGAAAGCCCGAGCGTGCTCCAAACACAGAGGTAGCTGCTCCAAAAGCAGAATTTGCCTGCTCCAATGGCTCCTCTGAAATGCTGGAAGGCATTCCCGCGACTGCATCCCATATAAAAGACAAGAATAGCTGCCCGGAGCATGCTTCATATAAATGGGTTCAACTGTAGTCCTGTTTTGATCTGTGAGCACTGTAAGTGGCACAGTATACGTCTTTGGTAAGCTTTACGTGACCCAAAGTACCGTATTTACTCGATTCTACCGCGCCCTCGATTGTAACGCGCACCCGATTTCCACCGCGAAAGAAAAAAAAAACGTAAGACATCGATTGCAACGCGCACCCATTTTTTCTCGTTGGCCCGCACGATCACACCACTCGAAAAAACGACTCCTTTCGGGAGCGTCTTCCATTTAAATATGAGGTATGGGCGAAGCTTGTGCCCATCTGACGTGCAGCAGAGCATTGCCGTCACTGTATTTTTACCGTGCACCGATGTCAGCACGCGAACTTGCTTCGCCCCCTTCTTCTCGACGGTTGTGGTGCTAGGCATGTCGAAGTAAAGAGGCGTCTGATCGGCATTCCCGATTTGCCCAAGCAGGTAGCCGTTGTTGCGCCGCAAGTTTAGGACGAACCTCTGAAAACTGTGAAGCTTTTCATCGTACTCCTCCACAAAACTTTTCGCATATGCATGTTCCCTTTTGGAGGGAAAAGCCTTTCCTCTTCATAAAGTTAGTTAGTCAGCACCTGCTCGCTTTAAACTGGCTTCGCATTAGACCGTTTTCTAAGACTAATTGCATAGCCCGCACTTGGAGCAGTTCTGTCGTCACGGGCCGCTGTGCCGCTCGCTGCTCAAGCACATACTCGCCGAGCAGCTCTTCGATTTGCAGAAACCGACCCTGCTGTGGTCCACTGAAGCCTTTGCGTGAAGCTTTGCTGTCGACAATCTTCTGCTTTTGTTTCCGCCGGTCCCGCACGCACGTTTCGGGAACTCCGAACGACCGCGATGCGGCCCGATTTCCATTCATTTCTGCACATGCGATGACTTTTCTTTTAAAAGCGGCATCGTGGTGCACTCGAGTTTTTGGAGTCGGCCCTTCCACGCCATTGATGCTAATGCACTACTAGACGACGAACTTCTCAGCACACGTACGAAGTGCCGCACATGGGAAACACATAGGCAGAAATGGCCGACGCGCCATGCCGACGCACGTAGGGGGCGGCCATTTTGTATTTGCCGATGGCAATAGATTGACCGTATTTTTTTTTGTTCGTACTAGATTCTAACGCGCATGCGATTTATGAACTCGCTTAACCGGAAAAAAGGTGCGCGTTAGATTCGAGTAATTACGGTAATACATTGTGCGTGCAAGATAACTGTTTGACCGGGAACACTTAATGGCAGAGAACTGAGTAATACTTGTCATGTTATATGGAATTATTGCTATTGAAAAATCAAAGAAAATTGACATGTATGCACTCTACCGATTATCTAGGATTTATAGGAGTTTAGACTGGTGACATTGAACTTATCAATGAAGTAGGCATGTCAAAAATATTGTGCGAAACTAAACCAATACAGATAGTCCCACAGTGTATGAAGTTGTCAAACATGGCAGAGATGTAGCCTAAATTTTGGCAACAGTAGGTGTATGTGCCTGAACTGAACATGCAGCCAGAGTAATCAAGAGGCCGGAAGAGAAAACTTGTCTCCTCATTTTATTTGTAAACAAACAAACAAACAAGGTGTGCAGACATTGATAAATCATCAAGCATGCAGTCATAGCTGATGTCATATCATTATGAAAGCTACAGGAGTCACAGGATTAGATATCGATTGCACTCATAGAATGAAGGAATGAATTAAGAGTGCCTGAAGAGTTCTCTGAGCTAGAGTGTGGCATTCTGAAAGAACCATACAAACATGTTTAGAGCAGTAGATCTTGACCACCTGGATGTGATGTACTTAGAACGCTCTGGGGTGCTTAAAAATGACCGGCCAGATGTGGCGGTGAATTGTAATAATTTTAAGCAGCGCTACTACACTTTACAGTTGTAGTCACTTGCTCTGCCTGGGACCCCTTTACTGTGTAGTACCTCGAAAACCAAGCCTCTTCTCTACTTGAATGTTTGTCATCGTAGTTGAGTGTAGTGCCAAATAATGCATGCCGTAGAAGCAAATCGTTTTTTTTTTTTTCGTTGTACTTGCAAGTGTGAGATCGCGCTTCTTTTTCTGTTTTCGTGCAGCCAAACTGTTACGCCAAAGTAATTACAGTGGAAGGGCAGAAGAAGATCGTCATTTACTCAAAGCAGCCCATCAACGTCAATGAGGAGATCACCTATGACTACAAGTTCCCTCTGGAGGACGAAAAAATTGTGTGTCTGTGTGGAGCGCCCCAGTGCAGGGGTTTCTTGAACTGAAGTCTCATCGGTGGTACATTCATCATGTACAGTGTACAGCTTGCATCTCATCATTCTGATCGTCATCTTCATCATCGCATTGGTTGTGTTGGGAAGGAGGCCTGTTGTGGAACAGTGCTTGAATCGTGTTCCCGAAACTTATTGAAACATTTCATCGTGTTGGCATTGTATAGACCCCCTGAGCCGCCCAGAAAAACACGCGCATGCACAAATCATAATGTACATAAGAGAAAAGTCATATTGCAATGCATTAACTTCTGTCTTGTTGTCTTTTTTCCCTTTTCTGTTACTCTTTGTACATTCGTTAAACTCTGCACTTGTAATAAAAGAAAAAGCTGCACGTTGTACAACTGCTGCCGAAACGTTTTTTGTTAGAACAATCCTGGCATTCAGCAGATAACAGCTTCCGGTAGCATTGCTTGTGCAATGTTTAACGAGGACTAACTGACAATACTGCCAAGGAAAGTGTAGGCGATGTTATTAGAAGTAATCGTAGGGAGAATATGAAAAAAGAGAAGTGGACGAAAGATACCTTGCTACTGGCAGGATCAGAACGAAAGTCACAGGTTCTGATCCTGCCGGTGGCAAGCTATCTTCAACAAATAACCAGGTGCATTAACAAATGATGTGCTGAGGCTTCATTTAAGGTTGTTCCTCTTCTAACTAATGCCTCCATACCTAACTTAAATTAGCCCCACTTGCCAAATGTAGTGATAGAACTGTCTATGCAAGCACGAAAGGATGTGAAATGGTTTTCAATGTTCAAGCCTCGAGGCCGAAGTTAGCAAGTGCTTGACACACGTAATGCTTAATTTTTTATTAAAGGTCACAAAACTAAATTAACTTAAGTAGGCATCATCTGTAGCGAATCAAGGTCTGTTTAAGTCCAGAGGAGTTCTGAGGCGTCAGTTGTGGGAATGCAGGGAATACAAAGATACACTTGGACCGTCTGTTTTTTTCCCCACCTGTAGGGATCGCATGCTTTGGCTGCCGTAAATAGTGGCTGCAATTAGTGTTGCGTAAGCAAACTTCACAATTGTGGTCTCTAAAATGGTAGATTTTCTTATCCTCAAGCACCCACATAACCTGGCTGCTTGTGAGGTGGCACTGATGGCAATGGATGGATGAATGCTGTGAGCGTCCCCTTCATAATGAAGTGGTGCAGTATGTGCCATTAGGCTTGACAAAAAGAAAAAGTTATGCTTGCCTATTGCTATTTCTACTAATTACTAAAATAATATAAAAATAAAAGAAAACTGACAACAATAAATCGACAGTGCAGTTCCGTGCCCCTTGTGGCAATATGCCCTTATTTTCCCCACCATTTAATTTTGCCCCTATTCACTAGTTTTTTTTTCTTCCTTTTAAGTACGAAGCATTTCAAGGGGCCAGCTTGTCCATCCATAGATTTCTTGAGGCGTGAATCTAGTAAAGCACTCACTACAGGCCATAGTTAACGGAGCATAGCTCAAACCCTGGTGAAGTAAACAAGGTCTAAAAGAACATAACAGAAATAGCCAAGAAGTAATCGCGTTAACTTTGAATCTCTAAAATGTGTTACAAACACGGGACTGACACGAGCCTGCAGCGAGCAAGGGTGCCAGTCCTTGCCGAGCGAGAGATTCCTGCTTCCTCAGGGTCAGCACGTCAGTGGTGTAAATCTTTAGGGGGGGGGGGGCACCCCTTGCAAGGGACCCCCTATGAAATTTATATTTCAAACATCCTACATCTGAAAGGTTTGACAGTTAGGTATAGCGCATTTAGCATTTTTAGTCCCTTTTATTTTAGCTTGTATGGGTGTTCATTATTCTCACAGCTGTGTGATATTACTGTAATTGCAAGTGCCACTCAATCGGTTTCAGAGAAGAAAATCCAATTACGTGAGTTGAGAAACGATGTTCATTTTCGAATTTGACTTCAAGGGATGATATTTAATTTTCAGGAGTACAACAGGAATTTATAAAAACAAAATGGCCACCATGGCCGAAATGTGTCCCCCCCTTTGTGATTGGTTTTGATTTACGCCACTGGTTGCTACGTGACTACATCTGAAGGGAAAACAACCTGAAAGAAGTCAATGAAGCTCAGCAAAGAAAAAGTAGCCCACATGTTGCGCCGTGTGCGTGAATCTGCGCGAGTCTGTGTAGCAAGATTCCAGTCGTGCATGGGAAACCCTACACGCTTACATCAAACATTGGCGTCACTGACGTTTCATGAACCGAGCAGTGCGAATACTATGAAGGGGAATCATTGGGCACCAGTGCCATGCACTTGCCTGCTTGGCCTTTGTGATTTGTCTCTTACCCACTTTGAGGGATTGACCGTGAAACCGGTGGTTAAAGATTAGGCTTGAGATTAAGGGGAAAAAAAGCCATCTGTTTACTGGGAAATATAGAAAAAACTTCAGCTGAATATTTTATGTACTGATGTAATGATAAAACAATACTGGTATGTAGTCAGCTAATCAGAGAAAAGCTCAAGTGCAAAATTTAGAATGAAAATCAATTAGTTCAAAATAACTGTTTTTTTTTCCTTTCTCACACCGCGCGAGCACAGCGTCACTTCTCTAGGTCGCAAAGCCAACATCGGTAGTTATGACACACGTGTGCAATGAGGTGAAAACTTCACTGCAGACGGTGATAGCACCCCGAAAGATGAACCACCCAAATCTTGAGGGTAGATTCAGTCTATATGCGAGTAGACCAAGTCTGTTTGAGCAGTTGACTCCATTCTTGGATCAGGTATAGTCGATTTCGGAGTGGGTGATCAAGATTTTATGGGTAAGCCAAGCGCATCTTAGTAGTGGGCCAGGCCGGTGGTTACCGGACTAGACAAATCTGGTCTGGAGACTGCCCACTCAAATATTTGAGGTGGGCCAAGCCTGTTTGGGGTACACCAAGGCAGTTGTCGACATGTGTCGACCACATTCTTGAATTGGGCAATGCCAACTTCAGGGAATAGCAAACGAAATATGGTGGCTGAGTCAAGTCCATTTCGAGAGTAGAAAGTCTGGTTCGGATGGGACAACTCGATCGGTTTTACAAATGGCTGAAGTCCGGTCTGAAAATGGGCCACCCCAAATCTTGGCGGAGGACTAAGTCCCTATGGGAGCCGACTAATTTAGTTATAAGCATGTGTTGACCATATCCTCGTATGAGGCAATGTCCATTTCAGGATTGAACCACCAAAATATTGTGGTGGGCCAAGTTAATTTGGGGTGTGTGCAGGGGTGTAGCCAGAAATTTTTTTTGGGGGGGCACCCCCTTGAAATGACCATATTTTGCTCTCTATGCCATGGCGAAAAAAATTGGGGGGGGGGGGGGGGGGGCACGTGCCCGGTGTGCCACGCCCTGGCTACGCCCCTGGGTGTGGGTCTGGTTGGCTTTGGGCGTGGACAAATGAATTCTCTAATCAGGTGAAGTAAGTTGGACGTGTCCGCCTAGTCTTGGAGGTAGGCCACCTCCACTTGGGAGTGAACTAGCTTTTATTTATATATATATTCTTAGCATACATGCCAAAAGGAGTCGACACGTGTCGACCTTGTTCTAGAATCGGGCAATGCTTTGGAGATAAGCAACCAAAGTTTCGTGTGTGAGCCACGTCCATTTTGTGAGTGCGGGAGGTCGGTTCTAGAGTGGGACAACTCAGTTCTCGAATTTCGTTAAGGAAGTTCTGTGACGTGTCACCCAAATTTTGGAGGTGCACCAAGCTTTTTTTTTTAAATGGACCAAGCTGGGTTTGGACGTGGGACAACTGAGTACTCGGATTAGGTGAGTTCAATTTCGTAGACGTGTCACCTGAATCTTGTGGGCGGGCAGGTCTATTATGGAGTGGATTGATTTGGTTTCGTGCATATGTCAACATTATTCTCAAATCGGGCAATATATATATATATATATATATATATATATATATATATATATATATATATATATATATATATATATATATATATATATATATATATATATGGAGAGAGAGATGGGGGAAGAGCAACAAATATGAAAACCCCACCTATATGCTATAAATTATCAATTGTTAGAGCCCGTCCTCGCGTTTGCTTTGCCCGTCTGCTCCGTTCCCTAAGACTTGTACCGACTATGGCCCATCCTTAGCCTCTTGCTCTGTACGCGCGTTTCCATTCAAATTATGCAGTGCCCTTGTCAAATGGTGCATTGCTTGTTGCGTCCTCATGTCAATTCACTCCCACTCTGATTTCAGCTCAATGCGTGTTTCTTCGTCCCCGAAATTTCAGATTGGGTGACAATTTTGATACGCTGGGTAGAAGTACAATTGAAGTTTTGCACTAAACATGTATGAGCGGAGGAAAGCAGAGGTGCATTGCACACAAAACAAGTTTTCCATATATATGCATGGGTAAACAGCATGCAGCATTGCATTGTCATGCAAGCTTTCACACTCGCATATCCTCGCCAACGCAGTTTCCACGTCGCACTAGTACACAGTCATTTCAGTCTGGCATAGGTTTTAGGGGCGAAGCACGTGAGGACCCCGCAAAGTCCGTCCGCATACCACCCTCGCCTGCAGAACATGTAGCGCAGGTGCATGTGAACAAAGCGGAACATCCGTGAATAACAAAAAAGAAAGGTTAACAAAAGGCTGTTAACGATAATAAACAAAATAAAAAACACCTTACAAACGCTGACATATAACCACCGATCATTCAAAGCACATGACAGAACAAAAGGTTCACAATAAAATGCTCTTAACCAGGACAAAATGGAAGACCACGAAACCATAAAAGCGGCAACGCAGTGGCGTAGCGAGACAGTGCAGTCGGTGTTCCCGTGGAGCAAACCATTGTGAATATCCTGTTTAATGAATGAAAGCTCCGCATTTATGGAGGATGCGGAATAAACAATGCGTTCTGGTGCTTTCTGTCTCCGTGTCGGCACCCCATTAGCCATCGCTACTGCCGACAGCGCCACCACATACTCCCAGCCATGCTACAGTGTACAAGAAGGGGGCAGTGTAGTGAACAAGCTGGCCGCGCCGTATCTCTGCTGATTCTCCGGCGGGTGACTATAGCAGCGGCGCTGTAGTCTCGTGGTACTGAAGATCTCAAGAGCGTCTGCATTGGGAGCACGCGTGTCGTAGCCTGCGAAAGCGTGCATTTGCTCGTTTTTAGTGCGTTTAATGTGTTTCTGAGCATTTATCAGAGTATGCACACCTGCTAAGCGCCATGGTGCACTAGTGAATATGCAAGCGCACCGAAATTGTGTCGATACATTCACTGTTTCATGAGCCTGCTGACAAAAAAAAAATTGTACTATAAGTATTTGCACGAATACGCCTAGCTTCTCACTCAAGCAGCGCGTTCAGCTGCGCTACATCGTAAGTGGCTACTGGCGAACTACAAAGAGATAAGTATCGAAACCACGATCAAATCATGCGCCCGTTTTCTCGGCAGTTTCTATATCAAGAGTACTGGTCCTCATATAAGTCCACATGCGCTCGATTGATTCATGAGAAACCCGACTATAAGTAACGTTGTCACAACATTTATGTCGTTGACGAAGAAGTTATATCATGCCAGTTTTGCGGAAGATAATAATGCTTTCTAAGTGCTTTCTTGTTCTAACCGCATGCTTTCGCGCTCACTTTGCTTCATTTATGCAAGCTCCAGGAGGCCGAGCTGAAGTAACGCCTGTACCTCCTATATAGTCAAGAACTCTATGCAAAAGGAGTTATCTCAGATATATTAAAAAATGCCAATTGTATATATATTGCCCGTTTGTTAATTTGCGTAAATTCACTGAAGCCAGTTCTCATTTTGTATCTACAGCTTAAATTGTGCTGTTTTCCAAATGTTCTATTGGCGTAATGCCATTGAAAGCCAGCAAATTTATGACGATGTTTAGTATTATAGCTGTAGTTCTTATTAAGTGTCAAAAGTGTAGGCAGGCAGTGGTGCATTTTGTTTTGTCAAATTTAGCTTGTATATGTACACAGTAACACACACCACACACACACACACACACACACACACACACACACACACACACACACACACACACACACACACACACACACACACACACACACACACACACCACAACACACACACACATTGTGTGTGTAAACGTTCGGCGCAGGCTACCAAGGATGTTTTTTGAGCGGGAGGTGCAGCCAAAACGACTACTTTGCAATAGGTGGTCGCTGTGAATACGTGTAAATATTTTAGTATATCCTGAAAAATGATATTATGAAAAAAAAATTGTTGTGTAGGGGGTCCAGAATCCCTTCCGCTTCCCTCTTTATTTACGCGGTGTCCTGGTTCTCCGAGCGCTTGACATGATATATCTTTTTTGACCTCACAGCTTTCTGAGCACAGCTAACTTCCAATAAATCGGCGTAGTTATTCTTAATATTGTAGACACCTAACCAACGAAGAAAAAGGCAAAACAGAAGAAATCATAATAAAACACGCCCTTTTTAAATAATTTTCGATCTCTCACAAGGACTTTCACGGTGCTCAAATTCAGCAGATTGGCGTGTCATACTTCAAGGGTTATGACGTCATGTGCAAGACATGAATGATGGGCAGGCACGAAGAAATCTGCATCAAAAAAGCGCACCGGAGAAGCCGAAGACCATAACATATCCTGCACGCGGCGCGCGGCTCTTTAAGTTCTATTCGACTGCAGCGCCGCCGCTACGGCGACGCGAAAGGTATCAGGCGGCGAGGCGCGGTCACGCCACTTAACACTTCTAGTACACTCTAGCCATGCCGCCAGCAGCCTCAGCCGGCCATGCTCTTGTTCGAGCACGTTCGAGTGAACAGTTCTGAAACTTTACTGGTGTGTGCTCACTGCTACGCTGCTTAAGGTAAGTTTTGTTCCATTCAGCTATGGTACGACACTTATGTTCTAGTGGTGGTGTAAAAAAGCACTCGCCGTATCATCTCTGCATTTTCTTGCTTCCACCAAAAGCGTTTTTACCCTTGGCCTCGAATGGGGCAAAACCGGCAAATCTCACCGGAAATTCTCCCGCTTCGCCGCCGCAGTGGCTAGGAAATCATGCTGTGAAGCCTACGCAAAAAAAGGTGGTTCGAGACCGATTTTTCCGTCATGCGTTCCTTCCTCCGTGCGCTACGAGACAGCGGAAAGTCGGCCACGCGGCGCAAACCACGTGATCTAAACAACCGGGTGCAAATTCAACACTGTGGTTTAGGTGTTGGCAGTGTCTCGCATCTGCGCAATTGCCTCGCTTCAGCGCAGCATGATGAAGCTCACGGCCTCGACAAAGGCGCGTTTATCGATAGCCTGGTCTGGACTACGATCGCCGAGAACACTAGCTGGAAATTGAAGAAGGCGCATCTCTCCGAGTCGGTATGCCCCAACGTGTGTCGCTATTGCACAGCTAACTGAATGCAGCGCTGCTGGTGTGCCCCGCTCGTGTCGTTTCTGCCCGAAGCAACGTTTCAAAGAGTGCAAATTGTTTCTTCAGTGCTTGGGATGCGTAACTGGAATTCGGCACGAAATTTAATGTTCAGGGAACGGGCGTATAGGAATGCATTCTCAAAGTGGTGAAGACAGACAAAGAACTTTATTGAAAGTGGTGAAGGTGGCGTGTGCGTATGAGGGGCAGAACGAACGTGAACATTCTCGACGCGTGCAGACGTGGTTTTCCGGCCGGTTGTTTTCGTTTTCACTTCTCAAGCGCTAGTAATATACGATTTTTTATTCTCAGTATTTACCGACTACCTTAATTTCCCGACTGTCCTGTGTACACGCTGCAGCAGCAACTAACCGCTCTTCAATCATGTTAGTGCCAGCAGCTTACTACGTGCCCCAAAAGTGAAGGATTTTTCAGTGGAAAGTTGTTGATTACATTTCTTCGTTTATATTCCTCTGTAACATTTTTCTTTGTATAAGTATATAAGATGCACTGGCCAGGCTATTACGTATTATATTACTCATAATTTATCGTCCTATTGATCGCTGAAAATTGGTTTTTGGACATTGCCCCCTGACTTACTTTTTCGACAGGAAACAAAAGCAGTGACACCCAGAACTAGCATGTAGGGCGCTGGGGCGATGTAGTAACGCATTACGAAGGACAATGAGCACAAGGTTGCAGTTGCATCACCCCGATATCTCACGTCTTGCGTGGTTTTGCGCCGTATTTGTCGCGTACAGCTTCGTCAGAAGGCGTTCTTCATAGGGGAATGCGGCCTTCGCTTTCGACTCATTTCAGCGCCGGCCAAATGTACTAACGAGTATAACCCCCGTATCCACAAACGCTTCTCCACTCGACTTTCACCCTTCACTTGACGGAGTTGACCACTGCGCCGCTGCTCGGCTCAAAATGACGCTGCGCTGCTTGAGAATCGCACGACATTATCGCTAATATGCAGTGACTTGCCGTACCTAGAGAGGGCGCTTTCATCGGCTTTCTCAAGTGAAGGTGAAGCTTTGAGTGAAGGGACGTTCTAGAATACGGGGGTAAGTGTGCAGACCACGGGATTGCGTGGCGCAATCTAGCGACGAGACGCCTGCTGCAGTGCGCGTGCGCGACCAGCTCTTATCACTTGGCCTCTCATATCACTCTCTCCGACGCGCTCGTAGCCAAAACGACAACTGGGTGTCGCTGTCTTTGCTCCATCAAATTTGTGTCGTTTTTTCTTTACGTAGCGGCTGTGATGGCCCCGGTACCAGCGCTGAGCTCGCGTCGTTATTTATATCGTTTTATTAGCGTAACTAAGCGTAGCCAGCCTCACAAAAACCTCATGAAGCTAAGCACACAAAATAGTTTTCTCTGCTCGGCTAGCTTTTATTGCGTCAGGCCAAATTGAACTTAAGTGAGCCTAGTTATGATGAAACAAGCGCAATAAATATGAAGGCATAATTAAAATTAGTTATACGGCTAATTAGCTTTATTTTACCAACATGAGAATAGAATCATTGATTAGTAATTAGTGTCTTCGTTATCTTGGATTCTCTGAGCTCATAAAATTTAGCTTTAATTAGTTTAATTGTTTAATGGGAGCTTGTTTAATTACACCTAAGTATATTAAGAGTAGTTTGATGATGCCATGATCAACCACACTTAAAGATTTTTTTATGCTTACCTTGGCGCTACCTCGTTAGCTCAGTTATGCATAATTAGCCTCATTATGCCACGTGAAGCTCCAGTATGTTTCGTGTGTGATTAAATATTGGATGAATTAATCAGCCATAACTTGTACCCTTCCTAACACTAATTAGACATAAATGAGCTTAGTTGGTATAGTGTAAGTAAGGAGTAATTAGTATCTTCCAGGGTTTGGCGCCTCTAGGCACATGGGCAAGTCGACTTAATTTGATTGGCCTCGTTAAAACTTGCCTCATTTGGGCTAATTTTGATCGGCTAAGTTTAATGATAGCATGATCAACCATGCCTAATTGGATTTGGCTGTGCTTGTATTTTCTCGGCCCATCTGGGCACATCAAAGCTTTGCTACACCTAACATAAAAACAGGAACCTGGACTGGGCTTAAACTCACTTACGCTCGAATTTATCAGGTTATAACACACGCAATTATGCTAGATTAGTTTCGGCTACGCTTATATTCACTGGGATGCATTTGTAATGCATCGCAGTGCTGGGAGCATCGCGTGAATGTTGCGTAATTGGGCGTGGTTTGCTTACCTGCCAACTCAAGCGGATTTTTCGGGAGACTCCCGGATTTCGACCAGTTGTTATGTTTGTACGGTTGTCAGGAAAATCTCCCGGAAATCAAAATTTCTGTGCATGGTGCGGCCGCATTGACAAAAATGCGGCCCGATCCGATTCAGGCTTTTTGCAAACCCTTCGCATATCATTGTGAAGGAATTTAAGAGACGTTCATCTAAAAGTACAGTATAATCTCAACGATGCGAAACCGGCAGATACGAATTCGCGAAATTCCCCGGCAAATTTGCCGTGTCGATTGGGGTCGAAATTCGAATGTTTCTAACCGCTTTTCCTCATCGTGGCGGGTCATGTGAACTCCAGTACCGAAACCGTCGAACGAAGGCTGAAAGCAGCGAGCTCGAAGCTTCAGAAGGACATGCGCGGCCAGCGCATGCACCTGTGCAGAACTGTGGTAATCGTTTGCCACAACCGCTGTGAACGAAATCGGGGCCTCTCTTGCCACGTTCATCTATGGCGACGACGTGACCGACGGAACTCTGAAAGTGCACTCGCATCCAACGCTCGACCAGTCAAAGTGACGTTGCTTTACACGAACGCTACCGGACAAAACAGCGGCAGATGCGATCATAGATAGCAAAAAACATCAAAAAATCGTTTTGAAGGCACGTGTTCAGCTAGTGCTCGCGGATTGAAAACGGAATTGCCTTTTTCTGCAACCGCCGCTCACAAAGCCGCAGTGATCTACGAGTTCCCAGGACACGCAGTGGTAGATATAATGCGATAAAAACGTAAAAAAAAGAAGGCTAGAAGCGTTTCGGCGTCCCTCTCCAAGGCATGAAGCAGCGTTGTTCCTGTCGATCTGCGTACTTCAGCTATACTTGGGCATTCGCAGTCCCGCCAAATGCAAGCTTGTGCCCAAGGTGCGTCGCAAGCTTGTTATGCCTTCTCAGGGTAGCCGCTCAGTTATTCAAAACATTTTTAATCAATTATTCAATACAAGTGTTAATGATTTCAAATAAACAGTGGAGTAGGTGCAAATATTTTGCAGAGGTTTGTTCGCTTGCGAAAAAAAAAAAAAGAAAACGGCACAGATCGTTTTTTTTTTGTTTTTAATAGCGTATCCTTTTTGTTAGTGTTTGTGAACTTGTAGATTTCGTATATTTCGTGTACCTTGTTTGAGAAGGTTTTCTGCAACTGCCTTCTATGCTAGCACTTCTAGTTTTTTTTTTACCACTTCGGTCTAGTCGCTTCAGTTCCTAATTTCAAAGTATGTTGTAGTTAGCATTTATTTTTTTGCCGTCGTCGCTGTTGTTTTCTTGCCGTATGTATAACAGCAGATTGTCAGGATCGTACTTTTTTACCATTACTTTCACTCCGTTATTTTTGCAATTTATTGTTATATGTCCGCCTATGTAATACCCTCGTCGAGGGCCTCTAGGGGTATTTTGAAATTAAAAAAAACGAAAAAAGCAGTGAGGGCTTCAAATAGCGAAGCTGGATTATTCTGAAGTCCAATTAAAAGTTGTTATAACTTAGCTAGGTAATGCTATAGGTTGTTTCTCAGGGCTTAGATGTTGGGGTAAACCGCAGACATGACACGGATGTCCGAACCCCAGAAACTCGCACTGAAACCGAAGTGTTCACGCCTCCCATATATCTACGTCGTCGTTAGCGTAGGCAGAGGTGTCTTAACAAAAAGCGTCGGCCACGCTTGGGGCTGCTTTTTAGTATTCTTTGCTGATGAGGTCCGAGAATCTGTTGCAGAGGTTGTAGCTGTAGATATATGTTTAGAACATTTTGAAAAACATGCACATGTACATCGCTTCTTCCTTTTTTTGTGAAGTTTCGCTTCTGCTACTTGTACGACTTTTTTACTCTTTTTTGTGTGTTTGCTTGGTACATTTACCTCTCTTGATTGAGCCTCGGTTTGTGCGTTAATTTTCATTTTTCCTTCCACACTGCATATGAGAGTTAGATCAGTATAGTATCGCTATGCAAAAGGAACTTGAGCTGTGGTAAGCGTGGCTTCCGGCACAGTCTGACTTCGTTATGCCTCGGCTATTGCTAGGCGAATTCGCATTTTCAGCCGGTGGCGTCAGAATTGTGCTCCGGCTTGTGCTATCGCATATCGCGTATGTTCATAGTGTCTAGCATGGCTTCCCGAACATAATGCACACGCGGTATGATCGCGCGAGCCCGGTGCTAAATTCTAGCTCTGAAAGTATGCATTCGCCAAGCAAAAGGCCACGGCATGTCGCAGTCGGACTATGCAGGAAGTCACGTTTCCCGCTGTTCGTTTTATTGCGATAGCAAATATATAAACACTCTCGGTTGGATTTTGCCGCCGGCATCGGCGATCTCCGTCATTCGCAATATATGTATACGTATCCATATATGTGGAAACACTAGAAAGAAGAAAAAAAAGTCACAGCTTTGCCGCAAAAGCGAAGCAATGAACGCGATAGCAACACATTGGAAACTTACGCGCAGAATGGAAAGCAGGTCGAAACGCTGCTCCGCGTTTCTCACGCCCAAATGACGCACGAAACGTACTCACAGGTACAGATGCACGCGAATAAGTGTTTCAGTTCTTACTTCGTGGTGTCTGAAAAGCGCGTGCTTTTCGAAAACGGGGACTGCAATGATTGCAGTGAACTTTGTGCGTCCAGTAACTACAACAGAATCGTTCCAGGTAAAGCCCGAGGCCCGCAATGACGTACGATCCTCCTCGCGATATAAGGACGCGCGAGGGAGTGTCGCCCCCTCCTCTAAGAGAAGCAAAATCTACGTGGAAGATTAGAGCGCGCGCAGCCGCGTGATGTTGCGACGCGCGCTCATTGCGCCAACTTGTTGGTAAGGCGGACAACATGATAATCCCCCTCCCCACCGAGTCCCCTTAGCAGAGGTAAGTGGTAGATATAAATAGCTTGCCGTTTGAACAATGAACGACGTGCTCCTCGGTGGCCCAGCGGTGAACGCTTCGCATTTACGACGCAGAGGCCCCACGTTCGATTACGCGTGCTGGAGTCTTTTTTTCGCAATTTTGTGTTTCTTGCAGTTTCACACACACAACACACACACACACACACCACACACATATATATATATATATATATATATATATATATTATATATATATATATTATATATTATATATATATATATATATATATATATATATATATATATATATATATATATATATATATATATATATATATATATATAAACTCCGACGTTTAACTTACATATAAACCCTATAAAGTGTCCGGGGGGATAGCTGTCGTGGTAGCTCAGTGGTAGAGCATTGAACGCGTCATTCGAAAGTCGCAGGTTCGGATTTTGCCCACGGCAAGTTATCCTTTCACTCACTTTTCTTCATATTTACATTAAAATTCGGTCTAATATCTTCCCCTATACTTTTCTTGGCATTATTGTCTGTTAGATGGCAATAATATTACGTAAAAACGAGCCCTTAGGTATACACTTCTTTTCTTATATATATATATATATATATATATATATATATCTATATATAATATATATATATACGGTGAGTGACGCTGATGCCGGCGGTAAAAGCCAGCCGAGAGTGTGCATATAATAGCTATCGCAATAACAATAATCCAGAAAAAGGCTCTGGTGCGCGGAATCGAACGTCCGGCTTGTCGCTTGTGATTGCGTGGCGTTAGGCATTGATCCACGAAGGAGCACCTCCTTCAATGTTGAAACGAAAAGCTGTATATATATATATACCACTTACCGCGGGTGATGGCGATTTCGGGGCAACTATTGTGCGTTCAGCATTGCCAGCGAGATGGCACAGTGAGCGCGCATCGCCAGATCGTCACGACGTGGCGACGCGCGCTTATGCGTTGATCTCTCACGCGTACTTTGCCCCGTGGAGGGTGGCGGGGGGTACACGCTCACGCGTGCGGGAGCTTATCTCGCGGTGGGGAGAATCGTACGCCTTCGTCTTTCACCGGAACAATTCTGTTGTAGTAAACGGGTGCACAAATGTCACTGCATTCGCTGCACAGCCTCCGTTTTCGGAAAGGACGAACAATTCTGTTGTAGTAAACGGGTGCACAAAGGTCACTGCGCACGCTGCACAGCCTCCGTTTTCGAAAAGAACGAACAATTTTGTTGTAGTAAACGGGTGCACAAAGGTCACTGCGCTCGCTGCGCAGCCTCCGTTTTCGAAAAGGACGCACTTTTCAGACACAGCAAAGTAACAACTGAGACAGTTATTCGCGTTCATCTGTACTTGTGAGTACGTTTCCTGCGTCATTTGTGCATGAGTGACGTGGGGCCCGTTTCGATCTGCTTGCATTTTTCGCGTGGCATTCCAATTTGTTGCTATCGCATTCATTGCTTCGCCTTTGCGGCAAAGCTTAGACTTTTCATCTCGACAGTACAATGCTCGTTGTAAGTGTAATGACGAAAATGGCGGCGTGCACGTACTACGTGATCTTGAATACGATGCGATTTCTTAAATTCTGTTGCGCTCGGCTATGTTGCGTGTTACGTTGTAGATGTGGTAGGTGTACTTTGTTTCCCTACTGCTAGAGTAGGAGCTTTTACCGCTTGCGAATTTAAATACATTGTATATACCCTCATCGAACTTCGGAGATGATGATGTTGATGAGTAAACTTTGTAAATTTTGTTTTGGCATTGTACTTTCAGATTGATGGTATAACCAGTTGCTTGTGAAGGTGGTACACGAAGATACAGTCACCAGTTAATGCCATCATCACCACCATCACCCTGCAGAATTCTTCATGACTGAAGAACTCTCATCACGCTGAGGACGGCTCCAAAGTTTCACCGTTACTTGACAAACCGACATTTCGTTGCTGCGATCATCATGGCCACCTGTATACAACTTGTGTCTCTTCTCTCATATTTACCATAAATGAAAAATAATAGCAATACAAAAGGAAGCAAGAAATTTCAAACATCATTCATTGCAACTGCTAAAGTATCTTCAATGGCCGGTAATGATGGCTCTGGTGATGCCTCTAGGGAAGGCAAAGAAAATACACATAGCACAGAAGCTATGCAAGAGCATAATAAAGATAAGGATTCGGAGGTATATCACGTTAAAGAGGCAGATGAAGAAACCTGTAATGATGAAAATTCGGAAGGTGTACATGTTCAGAAGACAGACGGCAAGTGCTTATGTTGAGTGCATGTTAAAGCTACTTCTGAGTTGAATACTGGCAGCGTGGCACTAAAAAAATTTGGGAAGCAGTTGGGTAGTTTCATTGGAAAAGCAAAATCAGCGGTTTCCGATCTTGCTTTTTCTTAAGAAGTATGCGGCGACAATCGAAAAAGAAAAGGTCGAAAGCGCATGAGCATCATTATGAAAATAGAGCTTGTCGTGGAAGAAGACTCTGACGAGAAGTCGTCTGGCGCAAGTGATGCAGAAAGCGAATGTTTTCCTCCAGCTAATAACAGTTTATTATCGAACAAGGAATCGGCCAGTGGTGAAACTGACATAACGTTGCCTTGTGGTAGTGGCAGTGGTGTCACCGTTGACAATGTTCCTTCCATTGCTGCTGCTGATGAAGTCATATTGCGTGACATCTTCTCCTCTGGCATCAAGGAAGAAGATATGAAATGTGATGGTGGCTTCAAAGATCACAGTGGCGAGGTAAGTGTATAACGTCACATGCATTGTATTTAGTGATCGCATATATTTTTTTTCTGTTATAGGTAAACAAAGACCTCTTCAGATTTGACAACGCATCTGTCATGACTGATACAAAGCGTGAAAAGGAAGAACAGCGGAAAGTCGAAACTATGGATGAAAAATGTGCTTTGACATACGAACACGTGAACAGAGAAGAAACTAAAGAAAAGATGCACCTAAAGAAGCCCAATACTGCCGACACCGAGGATAAGTGTCAGCGGCACGAACAGGAGGAAGAACAAGTTAAAAATGAAGAGGATACAAACAATGGAGAGAGGAGGAAGCGAAAACGAGAAGACAAAGAAGCTGCTGAAACTGTTGCAGAAAATATGACGGCACCAGGTGATGTGCTGAAGGTTGACGTCAACAGGAACAAAAAGCGAAAGAGCGAAGAAGGAGATGATGAAGTTGCAAGAAAGGACGCGCTGGGGCAAATACTTAAGCCTGAAAAAAGGCATCATCGTGCAGCCAGGAAGACACGCGCAGTGGAAGAAAGAAAGCACGATGCCAAGAAATAAACCCGAAGGAGTTTGTGAGAACAGGCATCGTTGGAGACGAGTTTGATTCACTGCTGTGGTCTGGTGAAAGTGCTGCTTTCTTGAAAACAGTGGATGAAGTCAGACTGTCGTTGCGAAACAATACTCCACTGCTCAATTTGGAGCCGTTATCGATAATTCATATCGCTTCCACAAAAAGCGCGCTTGACGTTGCTGAGTTCATACCAGAGACTGACTTATCGATTCTGTGCCGAGACTTCGATGAAGATAGGCTACCGCCACCGTCTCCCAGAACGGCGTATGCGCTGATGGCACTGGCTATGTCAACTATGGACAGCGAGTCGCTGTATCGGGGCAACGAGAACATTGAGCGAACTGCTGTGGCATACGTGTTGCTAAAGATTAACAAGCTTGGCTTGAGATCTGGGAACGCTACTATGAACGAGCTTAGCAAGTACTATGCCTTACTGTTTGGTAAGCGACCGCATGAGTTCATTATCGGGTTCCAGAGCATACACCATCAAGAGCAACAGGAAGAGGGACAGCCCACAATATTTGATGGGATGTTTGATTACTTCTCTGGGTCTCCCGTGACTGTATGCCACTTGAAGAAGAAGGAGTTCTACTATAGCTGGAGAAAACCAACACTCGGCTTGAGAGTTGCTCATCGAATTCAGGATGAGAAGAGCAAACATTACTACGTGTACAAAGTCAAGGGACAGCAGGACTCCGCATATGCAGTGCTTCGTACGTTGTTAAATCCGCTGTTTCTTTCTGATCGATGGACTGGTGTGCTGTTGGATGAAGTGCCCCGAAATTTGCAGGGCAAGATGAAAGACATGTACCAAAATGCACTTTTACATGCCTCCACTTGCAAGCCATATCTGAAGGCCACATTTAGATGGTTACAGCCAGCCGTTGTAAAGAGTGCAGTCAAGGTAATGACAGCTTATCAAACGTCAACTGTTGCAAACGAGTTCGTTAGTGTTCGAAAAGAAATGATGGTGTTTCTGACGAAGCTACAAGAGCATAACCGACTCGCGGAGGAGCGAATACTCGCTTGCAGTGTTATGCGCAGTCGTTTGCTTGAAGGCCACCCTCTACATCAGGTGATTGCTAATGAATACAGCGAGGAGAAAATTGCTGTCACATGTGATCAGAAAGAGCAGTTGGTGAGCATGTTGAAGGTTGGTCTGGATGATGGGCAAAATTATTCCGTGTATCTGGGCATTGCAGAGGGTCGACTGAAGGTGCGACAGTGGATTAGCAGTAAGGTGCCTTCGGTGAAAGGTTCCGACTCTGACATTTACGAGAGGGTACATCCCTCTGAGACGTACTACTGGAAATCGTACCTTTCTTCTGGGATGCCAGAGAAGAATTCGAAAGTTTCTGATGAGGCACTGGACTACGCTATTTTTAGACCTTACGGTGCAGAGAACACGGCTGGTGTGAATGTTGATTTAGTGCAAAGAAGAACTGCGCAGTTTGTGTATTATACGCTGTGCCAGTATATGAATCCACCAGATGAAGGTTACAACATCGGCGATGGCTCTGCGGCAACTGTGGTCGCCGACCCTCGACAAAGTTCCGGACAAATGAAATTACCTTACACGGGAAGGAAGTTTGCGTTTGTCTTTTGGAGCAGCGACGAGAAGTTGATTACGGAATGGTACAACACTTTGTATATTGTGCTGCGACTTCACGTTGTTAAACGTTTACACAAGACTGAATATACTAACAAGGTGGAGCTGCATTCGGTTAAGCATGTCGGAGTTAACGAGAAGTTGGTGGTTTATGTCGAGCCGAGAACTCTAGGAATTTATTTGGCCGTGTCGAAGGAGGCACCGATGGTATACAAGAGACAGTGGTGCAAGCACGATGGTCTGTATGTGATCAGGCTGAGCAAACTGCCATTCGAAGGCAGCAATCCAGAGGAAAAAACTACGGCCGTCATATGTCCGAGGTCCGTGATGAACTGCATTCGAAACCTGCCACCAATGGGAATGCTAGACAAGTCTTTGATTATTCACACGTGAGATACCGAGAGAACAGGTGTGAAGCAAGGTATGCAAATGCACTACTTTGTGGCTGCCACGAGTGGGGAACATAGGATGAGTCTGAAGACCTAAATTGGTGATGACATTAGCTTTGAGTGCAGCGAATCGTTTGCGTGCAGTGTAGTTGAAAGTGAGCAAATTTGGTCAACGTGATTGCTGTCAGCAGTGGTGGAAGTAAAGAAGAAGACATCAAAGATGTCAATTCTTTTTGCTGAGGGAATGACAATGAGGAAGTATAAAAGGAACACTTTGAGAAAGAACAGAGAATCGCGTATAGTTGAAGAAAAGGTGGCAGATAGAACGTGCCAACTTGCAACGTATACCTTCTACAAAAAGGGTTAGGTGGTATTGTGGCGAACGACAAGCGGTTCATGGTACAAGTCGCTAACGCACATCAAAGGGGACAAGTTCGTACACGTTTTAACACGTCAACTGCTTGTAGTAGTTTACCCTGCTTCCTGAGTTTGAACACGAGTACTGTTGATTTTCTACCCCTTAACCGAACTTCGGTTTTCTGATGTGTGTACTACATGTACCGAACTTTGCTTACTGCAATGTCATGTTATTTCTTTTTGCGTTTGTTCAACAGAATTCAGTTGGCTCTTGCTTATCGTGGAACTGTAAATATTGCTTGCAAATGTCAGCATATTTTCTCATTCTGTTAATATTTATTATAATCATTACAGTTTCTGTCATGTAGAATTCTAAAGGGACCGGTCATTAGCTTTTGCTATGGCACCACAAAGTTGGTGCGTGATTTGTGCAAATAATGCGTGCAATAAAAACATTACTTTGTTGACTGTATATGGTGTATTATAGGCCATGCACTAGTATGAAAACTCCAGAAGCATGGCAGTTCGGCCAGTTGGAACTGGTTCATGGCGTATCAGTGCGAAAAAAAGAAAAGTAGGGAACACAGAAGAGGAGAGAAAAAAGCAAGAGGCGGTGACTACCAACGATCAACTGAAGCTTTATTCCATGAAAGCAAGCATGTGAAGGCCTTGAAGGCAAGCACTGATCTTTTGTGACACTCAGTGTTGTATAGACATAAATATCAGTGCGTGAACTTGTTGAGCGGATGCGGCACCAGCGGGGGATACGGGGTGCGCCTTTGCTCCCGGAATTCTCGCCTGACCCTACTTCGTCCACCCCAAGGTTGAATATAATAACAAAAACGCCTATATATTATATGCTCCTCCCCTCCACCTCATTGACCCCCTCCCCCATTCCCCGAAGGAACTCACTCGCGTAGCTGCTTTTTTGTAGATTGAAGTTGGCAGGTGCGTGAAAAACATGATGCATCATATTTTGTAAAGGTCTGAAGACTAAATAAACCTGTAGGCATCATCTGCAACGAATCAACCTCTGCATGAGTGGGTGTCATGAGTGTGGCAGCTTGGGCTAGTTGGTGTGACATGACGATAGTGATAGCGCGAGAACAGAACGACGACACAGAGACAAAGACTCTGTGTCTAAGTGTCGTCGTTCTGTTCTCGCGCTGTAACTATCGTCATGTACAGAAGAGTTCAGAGGCGTTAGTTGCGAGGATGGAGGGTGTGCAAAAGCGCGTTGAACCGTCTAGTTTCCTGCCTTTATATAGGTGACAGATGCCTCAGCTGCCGTGATCAGAGGCTATGCTTAGTTCTTAAGATACAGTATACAGCCGTAGTGAGTCTTGCGGTAACAAACGTCTCAGTTGGGATATCTAAAATGTCTGATTTACTCATACTCATGCACCCACGTAACCTCGCTCCCTGCCATGTAGCACCGCGGGTAACGAATAGATAGATGGATGTGATGAGCACGCCTTTTTCATTACGAGGTGATAAGGTGAGTGCCACGAAGCAGACGCTTTTTCATGTTGGTCTTTTTTATAAAGCACGGAAATGCTAGGGCTAGATTCCTGCTGTGACGGTGACATTCATTCTTTGCATTCGTCCAATCAATGCTGCCGAGGTCTGGTTTTTGTTAACAATCAAGCGTTAAAAATTACCCGTGCGTTCTCTCGCTGTTCGTGGGTAGATATAAACTGTCAAACACCTGTGTCACATACCCGCATACCTGTCGCACACATACCCGCGGGCGGGTATGTGCCTGTGTTTGACGCAAAGTGTTTAACGACGTGCAAGACGGGATTATGGCATTATTCATGCTATAAGCAGCGAATCGTATTCGCCTAACCATGTTACTCTTCTATACAAATTTCGGTTTACCCCAAGCCAGGGAGGTGATCGCGAGATCACTCAGACGTACGTCGCTGGACAGATAGATAGATAGATGGACAGACAGACAGACAGACAGACAGACAGATTTGGTCGGATTGATTTGGTCGGAATGATTTGGTCGGATTGATTTGGTAGGATTGATTTGGTCGGATTGATTTGGTCGGATTGATTTGGTCGGATTGATTTGGTCGGATTGATTTGGTCGGATTGATTTGGTCGGACTGATTTGGTCGGACTGATTTGGTCGGACTGATTTGGTCGGACTGATTTGGTCGGACTGATTTGGTCGGACTGATTTGGTCGGACTGATTTGGTCGGATTGATTTAGTCAGATGGATGGATGGATGGATGGATGGATGGATGGATGGATGGATGGATGGATGGATGGATGGATGGATGGATGGATGGATGGATGGATTGACTGATCGTTTGTCAGATAGACACCAAAAGTGCTTGCAGTACGCAAAGAAATGCTTCGTATTTATTAAGCAAAAAGGAGTATGAAAAAGCCAGCTACTCGTCGTATTCACTCTCCGCATGTGCTGTTCATTTTAGGGGCGAAGCTACTTGAAGCGGCATCCGTTCGTCCCTCGTTGTCGTAGTCGTAGTAGTGTGCAACCAGTGTTACATTTTCACCTGCAAGGTGGTGCCGGTGGGAGATTCCTCATGTGCTTTCTTGAACAATAAAAAGTTCGTGGCGTGTGCGTTAACTAAAAGCCGAATGCTCCCGTCTCGCATTCCCCATTAGCAGCCATTGGCATGTACATTGAGCACTATCTGACAGGAGAAGGTTGCTACGTTATACTCGCTGGGCGTAAGCTCCTTGGTTTAAAGAAAGGTTTAGCGAGC
This sequence comes from Rhipicephalus microplus, assembly GCF_013339725.1. NCBI lineage: Eukaryota > Metazoa > Arthropoda > Arachnida > Ixodida > Ixodidae > Rhipicephalus > Rhipicephalus microplus. The sequence goes on from NC_051165.1 coordinate 132,871,747, forward strand.
GTTGGGCCGCAGTGCCATGACTACAGTGAACTGGTATATACCATGAACTCGAGGTGGTTAAAGGTGGGAAGTAGACACGAAGCGCAAGCCGTAAGAAAGTGTGCGTGTGCCACCTCTCGTTCAGTCCATGGAATGTCCGCTGGATGGCGGTGCTTCTATATGGGGAATATATGATGAAAAGATGTGAGATGGTGGGACTTGGAGTGTTGAATAGATGGGCGAACGGACACACATACAGATGCATGAATAGATGCATGAACGGACGCAGGGACGGAAGCACGAACAGACGCACGCACGGACGGGCGGATGGACGCATGGACGGTCACACAGACGGATGCATGGACGTACGGAAGCAAGAACGAATGGACGGATGAATGCTTCGCCCCACTCTCCATCATTCACTCCGTGGATATGCTGCCATATTTTTCACAATAAAATCAGCACTGAAGTGCAGTACCAATGATGCCGTCAATCAAATGTAAGTGAAAACTTGGACTTCCGCGTTTGGGACAGCTAGGGGCCACGAGTCCTTCAATTTGGGTAAGAAAAAATTCAAAACAAAACTGCTACAAACGTGGCACACGGGATACGAAAGGTTAAAAGAAATAGGCAAGAAGTAATCGCAGTAACTAAGTTGAAATGGCGAAAAAGGTTTCGAGAACAGAGCTGACACCAGTATGTAGCGAAAAAAGGTGCCGGCGCCTTTGCCGAGCGTAATATTGCTCCTTCACCTGCGCAGCCTCTGCGTCGGCGCGTCGCTACCTGAGGACATCTAGAGGGAGGGGGGGACACAACTTGACGGAAGTCGAGGAAGCGCAGCAGAGCAGCAGAAAGTAGCGCACATGCCGAGCACCGTGTATGGGAAATCTGCCTAGCAAGATTATGCTCTTTGCGGGCAAACCCCACGTGCTTACCTCAAACTTATTCGTAATTGATCTTTTGGTGAACCGAGCAATCGCAATTCCACAAAAGGGAACCACTGGGCGCCCGTGTGACACACTTGGTTGGTTCCTCAGCATCTCAGCGCAACTCGCTCCTGATCGTAGGTCATGAATCAGATGGCACCGCACACTTTTTGAGGTTGATTTAATTTGAATCCTCTGAAATATGATAAGTATCCACTCTGGGGGATTGGCCAATAAAACGTAGCTCAATTATAGCGAACTACAACAATGCTTATCGTTGAACTTATACGGCATAATTTTTTTTGTTTCTCAAACAGCGAGATCGAAGCATCTTGTCTGTCTCCACTGGTGGGCGAACAGCGGTAATTACGACGCCCGTGTGCGATTAGGCGAAAACATCACCATAGAAAATGATAGTAGCCCCAAAGACGGTCCACCCCAATTATTTAGAGTGGGTCTAGTCTATATGCAAGGGGACCTAGCCTATTATGAGCTTGTGTCGATCCTATTCTCGAATCAGGCATAGTATATTTCGGGGTGGGTGATCAAGATTTTGTGGGTGGGCCAAATGCATCAGCAGGAAGTGGGTCAGTTCGATTTTCGACGTGGGACAACTCGGTTATAGGTGTAACTTATTACATAGCGCGAAAATTTGAAACAAGACAAGTGAAGGGATGAAAATGAGCGCTGACTTGCAACAAGGTTCATTTCGAAGGGCGTACACATATATACTCTCGAAATGCGGAAAAACAAACAAACAAACAATTCAAAAAGTTTACGAACTACTGTGCGCAAAAATCTTACATTCTCAGGGAGGACGATTCTTGCTGACAAAGACCGACAGAGGGAGTGCTGACGCAGTTCAGCCCTTATCGACAAAGCCTCTCTGCCTCGATAATTTCTCTTGTCTTATTTGTCTGTTTTTTCAACAATAACGGTGTCACGATAAACTGGTTTCCAGCCACCCGTCCGGTCCAAGGCGAAGAAAAGATCGCGACCATTGTGACTTTCAAGCATGTGACCGGAACCGGTAATGTATACAGCGGTCAGTTTGTCCTATATGTTTATACATGCTTACCAAATGAAATGGTTAACTGATGGGTGACATTTGCTATACATGTGACGAACAGAATTTTGTGTTGTTGCTCTTTTGCGCTATACCTGCTTTGACATGACCTTTCACTCGAGTTTGTTCTACAACATCATGCTCTTCAGTGAGAACTTGGCCTAGAAAAACTAATCAGGGAACGTAAAAACTATGGCAGTGCAACTGTAGGACACAAAAGAAACAGATTAGATGAGACTATGTTGGCTATTTTGGTCACGATTGTTGGCGCACTGCTGGTTTAATTAATGTGGCTTATTTTGAAACAATTAGAGTATTTTCTCATTTTTGATTATAAACTGGCTTTTCGCGTTCAAGTTACAATCAAGATTCGCCCCATTTCGATTTCTACAGTTTTAGTAGAAGTTAAAGATAATCAGGCGTGCTTTATGGTCCCGTAATATATATCCTAGTTTCGGTTTCGGCGTTTGGCTATTTTTGAAAACGGTCACTTCCATATTCGCAAGGAGAATGATGTTAGAGGAGCTTGCTCGGAGGTGACTGGGTAACCCGCTAATCTTCTGTAGACATCTACGATTACATGTAGTTGTTACATATAGATTACATACACATTATTTATTAATTTACATTTGGGTGCCCTATATACATTTTGAACTATATACTGATATTATATATACACGAGATGTGTTCTTTTGCCAAGTACAAAAATGACATCCCTCGATCAGCTACGACTGAAATGGCGTCCCTCGATCAGTTACAAGCACCGGCGTAACTCAGTGGTACAATATTGGGCTGGCACCCAATGGACCCCGGTTCGATCTCCACTGTGTCATTGGTGCGAGGTATTTTTTGTATTTCGCGCTACGTGGTTACGGACACCGGCGGTGGCGGACAACAACTGTGCGTGAGTGGACAAGTGATTTCATAACAACTTTCGATGTAAGATTTGGTTACCAAGCCAAGAGGTGGTAAAATTTGGGATGGAAATTATCACGGACCTCAGACAAATCACAGCCGTACTTTTTTTTTCTCTGAATTGCTGCCTTCGAATGGCAGGTTCTTCAGCTCGATCACATTCAGAGAATTGCACAACCGTCTGTAGTATCTGGCTATTTTCGGCGCCTCCTTAAACACGGAAAAATAAATTTGCGGAATTCCTGACTTGGGCTTAACTGCCAAATGGCCGTTGACTCTGACATGCTGAACAGCAAAGAGCTCCAGCTTGTTAATACATTTAATATTGTGCTGACGTTTAACGAAGTAAAGTCGCAGTACAATGTACGAAGTCTGATACCGCTCTGGCACCTGGTTCTCGTCACTGCACCAAAAGACAAGCACACACTTTCCCACGTATGACAATTTGATTTTTCTGGAGCCCTTTCAAGGCTCGGTGAACACGGTTGTCTCAGAGCTTTAGTCAGTGTCGTAACCTAGATCAGGGAGATTCATGTATTAACACATTATATAATACACAAACTGAGCAGTTTCTGTTTGCACTAAATCAGCATCCACACCATTTGTGTTCTCTGCGCCGTATGGAGTAAAAATGCTGTAGCCAAGTGCCTCATCAGAAACTCTCAAATTATTCTCTGCCATGCCAGAGAAAAGTGCGAGTTCCAGAAGTACTTCTTAGAGGGATGCACCTTCTCGTAGATGCCAGAATGGAACCTTTCACAGAAGGTATGGCAGTGAATTACGCTGTGAAACGCATACGATAGCGTTTGAGACGTGAAACGTGCACAATCTCTGTCCCGCGGCAGCGTTGGTCAGTGAAGGCATGAAGAGGTGTGACATGGTAGTTCACCGGTGAGGTCTGTTCGACAACTTTGTAGGGGCTAAGATAGCGTGACTCAAGCTTCTCGCATAAGCCAGGTGTCCGTGCAGGAATCCACAAAAGTACATCGTCATCAGGGCGGTAGAGAACGATGCGGTGAGTGGTATCGTAACGATGTTTGCGATCTTCTTGGCTAGCTTTAGTGTTTACACGGGCAAGACGACGGCATTGAGCAACACGGGACAGAAACTGGTCGCAAACGAATGGTGAAGAGTTGACGGGGCCAGAAAAAAATTAAACGTGGGGTGGTGATGTCGGTTGGCGTCCGTATACTGGGAAAAATGAAGAATAGCCTGTGGTTCGTTGAACTGATGTATATATGCATACGTGACAAAGAGAAGATCGGCATCCCAGTCGCGATGGTCTGGTCGGATATACATGGACAACATGTCTCACAGCGTGCGATGAAATCTTTCCGTTAAGTTATTGGTTTGTGGGTGATAGATGTTGTTTTATGAACTGATTTCGATGTTTGAAGAACTTCATTGAGCGTACTTGAAAGAAATGCCTTGCCCCGGTCACTCAAAAGAACACGAGGGGCTCCGTGACGTAGGTACATAGCATTCAAGAAGAAAGTTGCTACTTCGGAAGCAGTTCCTGAAGTGATCGAGACCGTCTCAGCGTACCGGGTCAAGTGATCAACCACGGTGACGATCCATCCCTTGCCGTCCGATGTAGTTAGGAGGGGCCCGAAGAGGTCAATTCCGACAACTGAGAATGGCTCTGCAGATCAAGGAAGTGGTTGTAGGGTCCCGACTGGAGCAGTGGTGGGCCGCTTGTGGTATTGGCAAAGTGTGCACGAGGCAATATACTTAGCTACCGTCGTTGGAAGACCTGGCCAGAAGAATCGACTGCGGATGCGCTCGTATGTTTTGTAGTAACCCAAGTGGTCTGACGTCGGGTCGTCGTGTGAAGCGCGCAGAACTCCAGTGCGTAGTGGGCGTAGTACAACGGGAACCTATCGATGGCCTTCAGGGCGGAAAATGTACTGATAAAGCACACCGTCCTCCAACAGCAATAGTCGGAGTTGTTTCCGGAGCCTGGCATTTGGGGAAGACGAAGCACAGGTAAGCCGACGGATGAAATCAGTGCAATAAGAATCGGCTCGCTGGTGAGTGGTAAGTACTGGAGGACGGTTGTATGAAGGTAGGGAAGAAATGAATGATATCAACGAGGCATCCTCCACGTAGCCAAGTTGACAAGGGGATGTGACGTGCGCCGAAAACTGCGGCAAAGGGCATCGTGAAAAAGCGTCGGCATCTTGGTGTTGTCTTCCGGTCTTGAAGATGACGTCAAAGTCATATGATTGTAACCGGATAATCCAGCGGCCAAGTCGCCTCGACAAGTTTTTGATTGTCAACAACCAGCAAAGAGCATGGTGGTCTGTCACTACAGTAAAATGTCGGCCATGTAGATACGGACGAAATTTTTGGATGGACCAGACAACAACCAAGCATTCTTGTTTGGTTATCGAGTACCTTTTCTCTGCAGAGGTCAGAGTGCGGCTTGCATACGCGACAACTTTCTCGCGAAAGGCATGGTCGCGCTGGAGGAGTACGGCGCCAATGCCTTGTCCGCTAGCGTCAGTGTGTAATAACGTAGGTGCCTTGTCATCGAAATAACAAAGCACCGGTGGGGATGTCGGTGCGTGCTTGAGTTCTTGAAATGAGGCTTCGCATTGATCATTCCACTCGAAGGAACCTGTACTAGCAAGGAGCTTGTAGAGATGAGCGGCAATGGTGGCAATGTTGCGAATGAAGCGGCGAAAGTACGTTGCGAGCCCAAGGAAACTGCGCAGTTATTGGAACGAAAGAGGCGCGGAAAATTGAGTACTGCAGGAATTTTGACCGGATCGGGCTAGATGCCACCTTTACTAACGAGATGTCCAACAACTTTTATAGCTGTGTTGCCGAAATGGCACTTCTTTGTGTTTAGTTGAAGGCCAGCATTGGAGAGACATATGTGCACTTCATCATCAGCAAAAGTGGAATAAAACACGACATCATCAAGGTAGCATACACAAGTTTTCCATTTGAGGCCACGAAGAACAGTATCGAGCATCCTTTCAAATGTGCCGGGAGCATTACATAGGCCGAATGGCATTACGTTCCGATCCATCTTTTTTACCGATCCATCTTTTTTGCACCAACACAACGGGTGATGACCAAGAACTGGTAGAGGGTTGTATGATGTTTCTTTTTAGCATATCGGTCACGTTATCCTACATAATTTTGCGCTCGGCCAAGGAGACTCGGCAGGGACGACGGCGTACAACAGTCTGACCTTCAGTGTCGATGCGACGATGCGCAACTGTGGTCTGTCCTAGTGCTGTAGCAATGACGCGGAAGGAGGCCTGGTGTTTCATTAGCAAATTTATCAATGCCTCACGGTAAGAAGCAGAAAGGTGAGCATTTATCCCGGGAGCAAATGAAGAGGAAGGAACAGGCTGGCACTGTTGTGGCTGAGCTGGCAAGGCGTCGAGAGACCAAAGATACCGGTTGGGTATCCACATAACACGACCCTGCACAACCTTGGGGTAGGAGGACAGGCTCCAGGGTAGGGTTCAGGCCAAGGATTATCGCAGCACTGTCTTTGAACCACACCAGGCTGGAGGGGAGTTCAACGCCGCGAGCTAGACAGTGGCGGAAAGGGGAATAAAGACGTCACTATTGGCAATATTCGGAGAAGTGATGGTGATGAGTTGCTCGTGGCCCGGGAGCAGTAAGGAAACAGAAGCTGTGAAAAAACGCAGTGGTTTCTCATCCACGCGTTCACTGCAGTGATCGGTCACGGTAATCTGGGCTACATGTTGATGGCAAGAAATTAATGCAGGTGCTGATGAGAGAAAGTCCTATCCTAAGATCATTTCATGAGCACACGAAATTAAGACAGCGGAGGTGATGTGATGACGAATACCATCAATGAAGACACGCGCTGTTCATTGGGCCGATGGTATAATTACTGCTCTATTGGTCCCAATCAAAGGTGATCCAAGGTAGGGTGTCTTCACATTCCGCAATCGAGAACACAAATCGGCACGCATAACTGAGATAGTTGCTCCCGTGTCCAACAAAGCCAACACCTGCACACCTTGCACAGTCACCAATAACATGTTTGACGGTCGTTCAGGAGGACTTGGGTCATTTCGCCGCGATGCAGTTTCCCCTCCAAAAACTGCACTGTTTAGTTTTCCAATCGCTGGGCAGCCAATTGAGATACAGGCCGAAGTGGTGAAACTGAGCTTCGGAGTGGCGAAGGGGAGCGTGGTCGGGAGCCACGTGTATTTTTTGGTCGTGTTGGAAACGTGCACAGGAGACGGGGATCGGTGGTTGGAAGGACTGTCGGCACAACGGTAGTAGCCTCGAGAACATGTGTCATCACGTTCAAAAGAGGCATAACCACGACGTTCATCTTGCTGCCGACGTCGGTAAAACCGGGAAACATTTCTTCCCTATAATGCCAAGCAGATCGCCAGAGACGGGTTCAGCGGGAACGTTGTTAGAAGGAGGTATACTCTAGTCTTGTAATTCCTCACGAATTATGGCTCGAATGATGGATCGGAGCTCCATACTTTTTGCCAGGGGGTTCTCAGAGAAGTCGGGTCGCAGGTGGATTGACTTCATGGTATTAAGCCGCTGGCGAACAGAGACGTCGTCGGAAACCGTCGAAGGGTTTTGCGCGGTGAGGGCGTTGAAAGTGGTAGGTCTGATACCCTTCAGAAGATGTCAGACACGATCAGCTTCTGGTATGGTGTCGTCGATACGGCAGCAAAGTGCAAGCACATCCTCAATTCAAGAAGTGTAGGACTTACTGAAATGTTTAAACGCGTTCTGCCAGTTTCTTCCGAGCAACTTCTGAACGGACGGTCGGTGTGCCGAAAGTGCGTCGAAGCTGGTTTTTGAAAGAAGACCGATCGCGGAAGTCGCTCTTATGATTTAGGAACCACGTCTTGGCAACCCTAGAGAGGTAAAACGGGACGCATGCTAATTTTGATGTCTCGTTCCAGTCGTTGTAGACACCTACGTGGTTATAGTTGTTGAGCCAGTCTTCGAAATCTTCGCCAGGCAGACCGGTGAAGATTGGAGGCTCCTGAGAGGGGTTGTTGACCAGGCTGGGGTTGACGGCAGGTGGTTGGGCTGGAGGGTGGTTCGGTTGGGCTTGCTTTTGTGCCATGGTACTCTGCTGGCGTAAGCGACGTCTCGAATGGACCTCCAGGAGCTGGATTTGGATAGAAAGAGGTCGAAGAGATCGGGGAGCACCTTCCACCACTTGAAGCACGACGGTTCAGCTGACGCTTTATTCGAGCAACAACAACATGGAGCCGATCATAAAAAGGCCCGATGTGAAGACTGATGATGCTAACTGACAGATGAGGAAGATGAGGTCCAATGAATTCTTACACTGTCGCGGCCTCAATCGACCCTCTGCAATGGCCACATAAAAACACTATTCTTGCTGATGATTCAGACTGGCCTTCAACTTGCTTAAGAACTAGTCATTTGGGGGACACGTGACCGCAATTTCCTCCTCGCCGTATTGATTAGCAGTGACCTCATGTAGAGAGTGACTTTCAGGTAGACTACGACAAATAACACCGTAAGTGATTATTTCCTCCTCCGTGAGTTGATTCTTCTCATGCTCTGGTAGCTGTTCTCTTAAATAACTTTTCTTCTGAAACACTTCATTCCTGCTGGCATTCATTTTTCCTTTGCCACAGTGGAGGTTTGATAAGTTTGCACCAGCTTAATTTTACTGTTAGCCATTACCGGTTGAATCCATTTAAACGTGGCGTTGATACTCTTTGCAAGTATATGATTATATATTTTACAGGGTCTTTTTGACGGGAAATTTTCTATCTTCTATCAAAATAGCTCGCGTAACAATTATTTTTAAAGCAGGCAATAAAAATGAACTTCAAAATTATCGCCCAATATCCATATTACCCATTTTCTCATAGGTCGCTGAACGCTTGATTTATGAAAGGGTGTATTCTGTTACAGCAAACGGAAATAAAATTTGTGAAGAACAGTTCGGATTTCAGCCAGGTAGATTAACCCAGACTGCCCTACTCCGTATTAAGGAAAGCCTACTTGAAAACTTTGAAAAGAAGCTTTACATTGCAGGAATATTTCTTGACTTCCGTAAGGCTTTGGTTCAATAAAGCAAGACATATTAATTGAAAAGTTACATATGTATGGAATACGCGAGATTGCGCTTGACCTAATGTAAAGCTACCTCTGGGCGAGAAAACAATATGTGCAGCTTCATAATTTTAAGTCTGACTTGGGTATAATTAATCATGGGATTCCACAAAGATCGATACTGGGTCCTTTACTTTTTACATTGTACATCAACGACATCGTAAGCATTCCTTCTACACCAAACATAGCCATGTACGCCGATGATACCAATGTATTCTTTTCTGGTTTACATCTATCCGATATTGAGACGACAGCAAATTCTTGGTTGGATGAACTAAAATTATGGCTTGCGGTGAACCAATTAGAATTAAATACGAAAATAAAACCTAACTAAATTTGTGCTCTTAAGGCAGAAAAATAGACCTGCAGATCATACTATTTCCTTAATTTTCACTGGTGAGAGTATTTCTCAGGTGAACAAAATTCAATTCTGGGGCGTATGTTTTGAAACCGACCTTAGTTGTTCCGAGCATGTGAATAACCTTCGATTGAAGTCATCAAGGTCCATCGGTTTAATTCGAAGATTGCAGCATCTACTTTTAGCGAGAGTGAAACGGCAGTTGTACTTTTCTGTGAAACGGTCACTCAGACGGATGCATGGACGGATGGAAGCAAGAACTAGTGTACGAACGAATGCTTCGCCTCACTCTCCATCATTCACTCCATGGATATACTGCCATTTTTAAATTTGAACACCCTCTTCCTGTTCGTCTTCTTCCCTACAACGCTGCCGGACGTTCACACACACACACACACACACACACACACACACACACACACACACACACACACACACACACACACACACACCACACACACACACACACACACACACACACACACACACACACACACACACACACACACACACACACACACACACACACACACACACACACACACACACACACACACGCGCGCACACGCACACACGCGCACACGCACACACACACACACACACACACACACACACGCGCGCGCGCGCGCGCGCACACGCACACGCGCACACCCACACGCACATACATACATACATAGATACATAAATACATACATACATACATACATACATACATATATATATATATATATATATAAATATAAATATATATATATAATGCCACGCTGTGTTGGTGGCAGAAGACGAGAGCGAAGAAGTGAATGGCAGCTGTCGCTGAGTAAACAGTCCTCCACTTCGAGTTCCTGCCTATCGTTTCCTCTCGCGACAGACTGGTGGAAGTGCTGGGTACTGTACTACAACGTCTTATGCCTGCTGGTCCTGAACCAGTAGCAACCACCGCCAGTGCACCAGGGTCTGCTGACATCTATCGATGCAGCCGCCGCCTTCAAGGAATACCACCACAGTACGGCCCCTTGGCAAGTTCCGTGAGGACAATGTTTGCCACATCCGCAACCCAAACCGAGCATGACCCACTCGCTAGCGTACCCTGTGTCATCAACACGCCTCGCACACCCAATCCATTCCATGGTGATGCCAGTGAGAATGTTGAAGACTGGCTTGACCATTTTGACCGGGTCGCTGCCATCAATGACTAGGGCGATCGCCGTAAGTTGAAGAACGTGTATATCTCCCTCTTAGACGCAGTAAGAGTGTGGTATGAGAACCACGAAACTTCATTCACAAGTTGGCAGGAATTCCATCGGCAGCTTCGCGAGGCGTTCAGCAACCGCGAACGGAAAGAAAGAGCGGAGCAGGCACTTTCTTCGCGATTTCAAATGCCGAATGAGAGCGTCGCCATGTTTGTCGAAGAATTGTCGCGATTGTTTTGACGGGCTGACCCCCACATGCCAGAAGACAAGAAAGTGTGCCTGCTAATGCGAGGCGTAAAGGAGCAACTTTTCGCGGGCCTTGTGCGCAACCCTCCTACGACTGTGTCCGAGTTCATACGTGAGGCCACAATTATGGAGCGCATGCTTCGGCAGTGGGTGTCGCAGTATGGGCGTCAGACGGCCATGTCCGCTGCGTGCTCGCTTGTACCAGGAGGTGATAACAGGGAGGTCCTCACAGAACTCATACGGCAAGTTGTACGCGAAGAACTTCGGAAATTTCATGCAGCGCCTCCTCCCAGTAGCGCTGCTCTTACGGACGTCGTTCGTAACGAAATCAGGCAGTTTGTTCACTCCTCACCACCATCGCAAGTCGAACCTCCCACGCTTTCCTACGTGGATGCCCTACGCGCCTCTACGCCGTCGACGGCACATTTTGCTCATCAACCTACTGGGACCCCCAGACGCTTTCCATGTCCAGCCCATCGCCTGCCTTCTCAGGCAGATTTCCATCCTGGCCCGCGGAAGTCCACCGTCTGGCGTGCACCCGACAATCGTCCTTTGTGCTACCATTGTGGCAAAGTTGGACACATGTACCGCGACTGTTACTACCGACGAATAGGCCTACGTGGATTCCACCCGAATGCGCGATGTCCACGCTATGGTGAGTGCCCACAAGAAATTGCGGATTACTTGGAAGGTAGTCATCACGCTCCTGTCCCGCCGCGACGACAGTCACGGTCACCATCACCCCGTCCGTCCACTTCAACGCACCACGCCCGACCCGCATTTGGGTCCCCTGGTGTCAGTGGCGCAAGCCCACGCCGGGGAAACTGAAAACGGCGACCTCCGGAGGTGAGGCCGCTGTCACGCGAGCCGACAAATATCTTCCGCCGCTGCCTTACGACGTGCCGTTAAAGCCTATTTGTGAAACCGCCAACAGAACGTCCGCTGCCATTACCGTTTCCGTCGACTGTTATCCGGTGACTGCGCTTGTCGACACGGGAGCTGATTACTCGGTGATGAGTGCTTCATTGGCCACCCGTCTACACAAGGTGCTGACAACGTGGGACGGCCCTCAACTAATCACCGTTGGAGGACACCCCGTATCCCCTATAGGAAGGTGCACCGCCAGGCTTGAGATTTGTGCATCGGCTTTTGTAGCATCATTCCTTGTACTGCCCAATTGTTCTCGGCCGGTCATCCTGGGCATGGATTTTCTGCAAGAGTATGGAGCGATAATTAATCTGCGTGATTTGTTCGTCAGTTTTGCTAACTGTGTTTCTCCAGATTCCGACATCGAGAACGAACATCGTGGCGTGGCCTTACGCGTAGTCGATGATTGCGTCACGTTGCCACCTCACAGTAGTATCTTCGTGCTTGTTGAGTGTCCACGGGAGCAGTCAAGTACGGGCATCGCCGAAAGTAACCTGACGTTATTGCTTGATCGGGAAGTGGCCATTGCTCGAAGTCTCGTTCAACTGCGAAATGGCCAGACTACGGTTTTAGTTACTAACTTCGGTGGCGAACACAGGCATTTCGTGAAACGCACAACCATAGCTTACTTGGAGGCATTAGATAATTTGGACGCCTTCCCTTTGATTACGACGATCTCGACTGAGAACAGCTGCGATACTGACGTGACTAGTCGCCTCAACGTCAATCGCCAGTTGGAAGAACCTAAGAAGGCAAGGCTCCTCCGTCTCCTCTCATCCTTTAGTGACTGTTTTGCCACTACTTTGAAATTTCGGCAGACTCTTCTAACGAAGCCCAGAATTATCACTGAGCCCAACGTGCAACCCGTGCGCCAACATGCTTACCGCGTGTCGCAGAAGGAGCAAGATGCTATCCGTCATCAAGTGAAACAAATGCTCGACGACGACGTAATTCAAGCATCGACTTGTCCTTGGGCGTCCCCAGTTGTTCAGGTTAAAAAGAAAGATGGTTCATTACGATTCTGCGTCGACTACCGCAAACTGAACAAGATAAAGAAAAAAGACGTATATCCTCTTCCTCGTAGCGATGACTCCTTGGATCGCCTGCGACACGCCCGTTACTTCTCTTCCGTGGATCTCCGTAGCGGATATTGGCAGATTGAAGTAGATGAACGGGACCGAGAAAAAACAGCGTTTATTACACCGGATGGTCTCTATGAATTTAAAGTTCTCCCTTTTGGCCTGTGCTCCGCTCCAGCCACGTTCCAATGAATGATGTACACAGTTTTATGTGGCTTGAAGTGGTACTCTTGTTTAGTGTATTTAGACGACGTAGTCGTTTTTTCTACGACTTTTGAACAGCACATTGATTTAGTCAGATGGATGGATGGATGGATGGATGGATGGATGGATGGATGGATGGATGGATGGATGGATGGATGGATGGATGGATGGATGGATGGATTGACTGATCGTTTGTCAGATAGACACCAAAAGTGCTTGCAGTACGCAAAGAAATGCTTCGTATTTATTAAGCAAAAAGGAGTATGAAAAGCCAGTACTCGTCGTATTCACTCTCCGCATGTGCTGTTCATTTAGGGGCGAAGCTACTTGAAGCGGCATCCGTTCGTCCCTCGTTGTCGTAGTCGTAGTAGTGTGCAACCAGTGTTACATTTTCACCTGCAAGGTGGTGCCGGTGGGAGATTCCTCATGTGCTTTCTTGAACAATAAAAAGTTCGTGGCGTGTGCGTTAACTAAAAGCCGAATGCTCCCGTCTCGCATTCCCCATTAGCAGCCATTGGCATGTACATTGAGCACTATCTGACAGGAGAAGGTTGCTACGTTATACTCGCTGGGCGTAAGCTCCTGGTTTAAAGAAAGGTTTAGCGAGCGTTGGGCCGCAGTGCCATGACTACAGTGAACTGGTAATACCATGAACTCGAGGTGGTTAAAGGTGGGAAGTAGACACGAAGCGCAAGCCGTAAGAAAGTGTGCGTGTGCCACCTCTCGTTCAGTCCATGGAATGTCCGCTGGATGGCGGTGCTTCTATATGGGGAATATATGATGAAAAGATGTGAGATGGTGGGACTTGGAGTGTTGAATAGATGGGCGAACGGACACACATACAGATGCATGAATAGATGCATGAACGGACGCAGGGACGGAAGCACGAACAGACGCACGCACGGACGGGCGGATGGACGCATGGACGGTCACACAGACGGATGCATGGACGTACGGAAGCAAGAACGAATGGACGGATGAATGCTTCGCCCCACTCTCCATCATTCACTCCGTGGATATGCTGCCATATTTTCACAATAAAATCAGCACTGAAGTGCAGTACCAATGATGCCGTCAATCAAATGTAAGTGAAAACTTGGACTTCCGCGTTTGGGACAGCTAGGGGCCACGAGTCCTTCAATTTGGGTAAGAAAAAATTCAAAACAAAACTGCTACAAACGTGGCACACGGGATACGAAAGGTTAAAAGAAATAGGCAAGAAGTAATCGCAGTAACTAAGTTGAAATGGCGAAAAAGGTTTCGAGAACAGAGCTGACACCAGTATGTAGCGAAAAAAGGTGCCGGCGCCTTTGCCGAGCGTAATATTGCTCCTTCACCTGCGCAGCCTCTGCGTCGGCGCGTCGCTACCTGAGGACATCTAGAGGGAGGGGGGGACACAACTTGACGGAAGTCGAGGAAGCGCAGCAGAGCAGCAGAAAGTAGGCACATGCCGAGCACCGTGTATGGGAAATCTGCCTAGCAAGATTATGCTCTTTGCGGGCAAACCCCACGTGCTTACCTCAAACTTATTCGTAATTGATCTTTTGGTGAACCGAGCAATCGCAATTCCACAAAAGGGAACCACTGGGCGCCCGTGTGACAACTTGGTTGGTTCCTCAGCATCTCAGCGCAACTCGCTCCTGATCGTAGGTCATGAATCAGATGGCACCGCACACTTTTTGAGGTTGATTTAATTTGAATCCTCTGAAATATGATAAGTATCCACTCTGGGGGATTGGCCAATAAAACGTAGCTCAATTATAGCGAACTACAACAATGCTTATCGTTGAACTTATACGGCATAATTTTTTTTGTTTCTCAAACAGCGAGATCGAAGCATCTTGTCTGTCTCCACTGGTGGGCGAACAGCGGTAATTACGACGCCCGTGTGCGATTAGGCGAAAACATCACCATAGAAAATGATAGTAGCCCCAAAGACGGTCCACCCAATTATTTAGAGTGGGTCTAGTCTATATGCAAGGGGACCTAGCTATTATGAGCTTGTGTCGATCCTATTCTCGAATCAGGCATAGTATATTCGGGGTGGGTGATCAAGATTTTGTGGGTGGGCCAAATGCATCAGCAGGAAGTGGGTCAGTTCGATTTTCGACGTGGGACAACTCGGTTATAGGTGTAACTTATTACATAGCGCGAAAATTTGAAACAAGACAAGTGAAGGGATGAAAATGAGCGCTGACTTGCAACAAGGTTCATTTCGAAGGGCGTACACATATATACTCTCGAAATGCGGAAAAAACAAACAAACAAACAATTCAAAAAGTTTACGAACTACTGTGCGCAAAAATCTTACATTCTCAGGAGGACGATTCTTGCTGACAAAGACCGACAGGGAGTGCTGACGCAGTTCAGCCCTTATCGACAAAGCCTCTCTGCCTCGATAATT